>CM030358.1:40863095-41125595 GCA_017893485.1 Hemerocallis citrina | reverse complement strand
CTATGACAGTTTAGTGCCAATTTCATGAAAATTGGTGTTTTGACTGCAGCCATAACCATATATATATACATTGTATTATGTATACATTGTATACAGTATTAGGGGACACACTGCTAAAAATGCTATATATATGGTTGCTGGTGAGGCTGTAAGTACATGGTGTTTATGGTTGACCTGACTTGGTGGTTATGGCACTTCTGTATCTTTCACCTGTGCTTTTGTGTAATTTGGTGGATATTTTCATTTTCTTGGCTGTTCAAATTAGGTATGTGTACCTCAGAATTTTACTGATTTTGGTTGTTTGAGAAAGTGATGATTTACTTAATATCGCCTAGAGGTTAGAACTGAATACAAAGTTTTAATGTTTTAATGTCATTTTACTTCACAATTACTTTATATTTGACAAAAGTACTATCAGATTTGACAAACAATATATTATAAAATTTGGCTACAATTTTTCTTCATATTTGTTCAATTTCTTCAGGTGCTTTTAAATTTTGTGATTTATTACTTATTTTGGTCCGGGCTATGATGGTTTAGTACCAATTTCATGAACAAAGATGTCTTAACAGCAGCCCTGACCATAGATATATACACTGTATACAGTTTTGGGAGGCTCCATTTGCGAAAAAAAGCTATTAAAATGGTTTGGGGCAAGGCTAAAAAAGACAAATTTACGTTTGACCAAAATGAGCGGTTTCATGGCACTCAGACTGAGTCAAAAGAAGTATCCTATTTCTTTTATTTGCCTATATAAAGGAAAATTCTGAGGCACTCTTTGTTTTTTGACTATGCTTTCGTGTATTTTTATGGTTATTTGGGTTTTCTAGGTTGTTGGAACTTGATATGTTTACCGAAGATTTAACTTATTTTGGGTATGGGAAGGTAACCATTTACTTTAGATCACTTAGAGGGGTTGGGAACAAGTAAAAGTTTAAAAGTTTTATTGTCATTTTACTTCACAATATACTTTACATTTATCAAACTTTTTGTGTTACTTATTTTGGTACATAGCTATGATAGTATAGTGCCAATTTCATGAACATAGATGCTTTAACAGCTATGATAGTATAGTGCCAATTTCATGAACATAGATGCTTTAACAGCAAACCTGACCATATATATGCTTTATATTCTGTATTTGGGGAATCTTTTTGCAGGAAACACTAATTATATGGTTGGTGGTGAGGCCGGCAAAGACAGTGATTCATGGTTGACCTGAATTGGTGGTTTTAAGGCACTCGAGACTTGTGATCCATGGTTCACCTGATTTGGTGGTTTTAGGTACTCAAACTGAGCGAGAAGAAGTACCCTACTTGTTTTATTTGTCAATATATAGGTGAATTATGACATATCCCATTTTTTCGTTCTTTGTTTTCTTGTAATTTGGTGCTTATTTTCATTTTCTATGCTGTTTGAATTTAGTATCCCCCCCCCGAACTTACTGATTTTGGTTGCGAAGGTGATCGTTTTACTGAAGTTCACCTGGATGGCTTGAAACCGAAAAGTTATTTATATTTTAATATTTTAACAATTTATTTTTTTGTTTGTTCAGTTTTTTATGTATTTTGACTTATTTTATTTTGGAACATGACTACAATGTTTTAGCGTCAAGTTGACAATCATAGACTGACCATATATATAAATGTATATTGTATTGGGGACCCTATTTACTAAAAAAAGCTATTTATATGGTTGGGGTCAAGGCTGTCAAACATGGTCATTTATGGTCGACCTAACCATGAACGGAAAATGTGTATTATCTTTTATGAAAATGTGTCTATAGTTCTGATGACCGAGTATCTTTTTTATTGTTAAGCAGTCTAAATAATTGCACTACTCTGAAGTAGTTAGTGTTGTAGCTCATGTGGTTATTTACTGGTTGGGAATAAGAAATGGAAACTAGATATGTTTGATGTGGGAGCTAATCTGATGTGGAACCTATTTAAAGGAAGGTATAATCATGTCTTTTCACACTCAGCCTTCAATGTTAACGAGGTGGCCAGCAATGAATTGGCCAGTATCCAGTGTACTGTAGGTGTTCGACAAAATGCCAATGCCAGTAAGAGTGAGAACACATCAGGCCACCTTAACATTTTGAAAATTGCCCTACTAGTATTGTTAGGTTTAGCAATTTCAGTTTAAGTACCCCAATTTGCCCACCCTAATTTCGTTAATCTTGATTAGTTAAAGTATAAATTGTTCCAATCTTTTCTCCGAACCAAAAAGGCACAAGCATGAATGACTACTATATACCCAGTATTATATTTGATTTTTTTTTTCTTGCAGGGATGACTACAACAAAAGACTAACAATCAAGTTAATTTTTCTCCCTGAAATTGAAAGCGTTCATAATAAAATACATGCAAGTTTTAAAAGAATTTGCTTCTCCTTAATTGCCTTTTGTGTCCGCTAGAAATTAGAAAATTACTTGTAATTTTGCCCGCCTTAAAAAACATGTCTCGAGTCTACCACTGGGTCCATGCCAAACGTGATAGCACTAAGAGTAAAATAGGAAGGGGCTTGATTGCAAATATACTTTTATAGAGAGGACTTGTATCAAATTTAATACAAGAGAAAAAAGAATCACTCAACACTAACAATTTTATACAGCCACTCAAAGTACCTTCACGTGCTCTGTTAGTGTTACAACCCTACTATTCTCACACAATACTTCTTCTCACTGTACTCTCTTCACTCTCTTCGCATACACTGGGAGCACTTGGTTCCCAATAATACACAAACTGAGATCAATCAGTTGTGATTGTGTGGGCATGCAGAAAGGGACTGTTCTACAATGCATATCGTATTAAAAGGATTAATGTATAAGTCCCTTTGGCATATATAGAATACCCCTACTACCATTTTGTAGGGATTCCATGAGGCCAATAGTGACCTATATTGGTAGATTAGGATACTACATAACACATACATTGAACTCATTACTCATTAGCATCTGCCGTCCTTAGCTCATCAAGACATCACTTTGTTCATTAGTGTCTGGGAGGGGAGGAAATAAGCATGGATACTCTGTCTGATTCAACATCTTGTGTTTTCTATCTTAAATGTTCTTTACTTGTTTCCCCAATGCCTGATTTAATTCACAGAATTCAACGAGAGACAATAATGATGGAATTGAGGTTGAGAAATCTTTGGTGTCATTGGTCAGTCAACGACCCTTCTCGGAGGGCACTCCTCTAGTCCTCAATTACATGTCTAATATTTCTTACGTGCTTCTCTTATATTAATGGGAATTCGTACACTACATACAAGAGTGGTGTTGCTCTACTCATCCTTTGCCCAAATAAAATATTTGTTGATAACTATGGGAAAAGAAACTAAACTTATTATAGGACCAATCTTATCATGCAGAAAGGATTCAATTACAGTATTAATCAAATAGTTTGAGGATCTTGAATGTACTTACTATTTTACTTTTTATTCCGTAACTTCACTAAGAAAAATTTTGCTGATGGGCTGTTACTTTCATATCGCATTTACAGGCACCAGGATCTGTCTCTCTCCTATATATACACGCATCCCATCACAAGATTGGTTGGACTTCATGTCGTTGCTGCAGTTGGCCTCAGACACTTTGCGGCGGAGGTGATTGGTGGTTCCTGCAAATTCGCCACATAACATCAGTCCTGCAATGTGATGGTAAGATGGCATCTTGCAAGCATACTGATTTTTCCTTTTTGTTTGGGTACAAACATGTTTTTTCTTGTTTTCCATACGAGTTGACGAAAATATTAGGGTTGTTAATAATTATTTCATTGCTATTTGATTTGGATTATCTGTTGTTGGTAATGGTGAGGATCAATTTCCATTGTTAGGCATGAAGAAAGGGATTGCTTCACCATGCATATCTTATTAAGTGGATTGATGTAAGTCTCTTGCTCGTAAACTTGCATGTGTTTATTTTTCTTACCAGCATTATATTCATGCATAATCGAAGTCTATCAATGGGGTGCCTTAAAAGGAAACTGATTGTTCTTGATCAATAGATCTTGTTTGGCTACAGAGTTATGACAAACATAGGTAAGTTTTAGTGGTGGTAGAGGTATTAACATTGCATCTTGCATACATTGTCCTCCACTCAGAATATACTCAAAAACATATCTTTTATAAGTCATTGGATACAAAGTTAAAAGGTAGAGAATGATGGGAAGGGAGGGATGAAATCCTCAATTCTATTCACTGGATTAGCTTTTTTTGTTAATCATTATTTTGTTTAAGTGAATCCTCGGTTCTATTTTCTCTGAAATTCCATTTCGCATACTGCATATATGGAAAAATTACCTCCTGCCTCTTAATTTGCGTATGATTGGAAGTATGCAGAACCTCAAGGAAAGGGAAGTAAATGCAACAAGAACATAAAGTATAAAATACTCATAGAGAGTTCATAATGACTATCAACAATCATGTTCATGCATCATTAGCATTAACACATTCAAATTGTTTATTATGGTAATCTAGCGATTACAGAAGCATGCAATTAGTGAAACGTTTCAATTAAATAACCATGTGAATCACAATTAAACAAGCATATCAAGGTTGATCTAATTTTCTAACACGTTTTTAAATGCATGTATCAGAAACAACCGAAGCAAGGTAGGTTTTTTGGTTAACTATAAGAGAGAGAGTTAGAGTGAATTGAGTTTATTAGTTGGGACAATGGCGCCTAATGAACAATTTATTTTTCAAGTCCTATCTGTCATAGTAATCTTAAGCAACAATGACACCTAATCTCTTTACTATCACAATTTATATTTTTATGCTCTTTTAAGCTCATGTTATGATTTCTCTTACATATGTTACACATATTTTTCAAGTCCTATCTGTCAAAGTAATCTTAAACAATTTTGTAAATTGATGAGCATAGACTAAAGACAGCCCACCCAAAGTTCTTCTTCTTGTAGCTAGGGAAATTGGAAAGAAGAGTATCCACCTCAAAAGATCCACGCATCGGTGTCATTTATAGCTTTTGGGTTACCTCACATGTATCTGATAATGACATTTCATCGGCACTCCTCGAACACCTGCTTGTTACCTCACATGTATCTGATAATGAGACTTCATCAGCACTCCTCGAACATTTGCTTGTTACCTCACGTGTCTCTGATAACGACACTTCATCGATATTTCTTACTTGCCTGTTAGATTGATAGGATATTGTACACTACAAACAAGAGCTTTATAGTTCTTCTCTTCCTTGGTTTTAAATAAAAATTTTGTTGACTTTTGAAAAGAAAAACTCAAATCTGTTATTAATTAATCACATAACAGAGTAAAGCAAACCGATCTCCAACAAATTTGGAGAAGGTGGGTTCCTAAATTGGCTAAAAGTGAAGGACGATTTCTCATCACCGTCAAATTAGAGGGAAAAAATCCTCTTTTTTGCCTTCCTTTTTTTCCCTTCTTATAAATATTTTTTAGCAAAGATATTAAAGCCTCTTTTTTTAAATATATATTTGATTTCAGGTATGAAGATAAAAAGAAGGGTGATGGGATAGGTTTGGGGCGGATCTGATTTGGGAAGGAGGAGGTATGTGTAGATATTAATCAGAAGTGAAGGATCCTTGTAACCTAAATCTTTGTTTTGCACACCAATTTTAAAGCACGCTTCTTTTGATTTCAGGTTTGAAGACGGGACAGATTCGACATGGAACTGGATTGTCTCTGTTGGTGCGAGATTTGATGCTAGATTTGAGCAAGGGAAGGAGGTATATGTAAATTTAGCTAGAAATGTGCCAAAACTGAAAGTTATTTACTGATAACTTTATAAGGAGTCTTCTTTCCTGACTGTTTACATTCCAATCACAAACCATGTTACTGTTAAATAGGAAGCATGGATCAGTATTATACACAGCAAAATTTGTATAAGTAGGACACTGGACAGGATCATAATATCATATAATATGACATTATACCCAAACTTAAGCATAAATTTAACTAAAAAAACTGCGCCCCATAAGATAATTTAGGGCACACACCCTAATTGGCTTCTGTTTCAAATCATAAAGATCAGTTCCGTTCAGGCAAAAACCCTTGTATGGGGCGATTGGGCTATTGATTTCTACTGCATTATTTCTCATGAAAACTCGATTTCCTCGATTTGCAGTCACCTGCCTGATCTAAAAAATTGGGGATTTTAGAGGCCATGGTGGAAATTGGAATTTCAGGAAGCAAATAGATGAAGCAGATAAGATGAGGTAAGAGGGAATGTGATGTTGATGGTATGTTTGTTTGTTTTGCTTGCTTCACACTTGCGAACACCTAAATTTTGTCTGTCCTGTTTATACACCGCAGCTAATCACAAAGGTCTTACTTAAAATACTTCCTGCAATCTGATGGCAAGATGACACCTATAGTTTTTTTTCCTCCATATCCTTGGAAAGGGTGGGAATTTTTATTGTTTAATGAGTAATGTCTAGAATGTAAGGTCTGTGTTGGCGTGCAGTGCAGTTGAGGATGAAGGACCTGCACAATGAGAAAAGAAGCAGAGGTTTCAAACTATTCATCATATCTGCAAGGAAGGAGCATCGCATTGGTGCCACTGTCAACCACAACCTCATCAATGCTAGCTATTTTGGGTGGAATGAGCTCATCTTAAGGTCTCTTTCTCTCTACTATAACAATTTTATATCTTTTTTAACGCAGTACTGGCGTCGGTCTGACCCCAGGTAGCGAGAGCGGCTCGGGAGCGGGAGCACAGAGGGGCTCGGAAGAGAGGACGGGTGCTAAGCTCGGATCCAGGGGCTCCGCTCAGATGGGTCTTCTGTACTTGCACATGGCCTGGAAACACCGGGAAAAGTTCCAGCGGCAAGCCCTCCGACGATCTAGTCAGTCGCTGGAAAAGAGACTGGGCAGCTAGAGTTCAGGTGGGGAGAGATTGATTATCTTTTACAATGAGGAGGGGGTAGAGTATTTATAGGCAGTGGTAAACGGGTCCGGAGCCCTGGCAGGCCGGGTTGGACCCGTTTGCCCATGGGCCTGGGCTGGCTGAGGCCCATTGGACTGTAGCTGGCCAGATCATCACAGGGAGGAGGATCCAGAGGAGATCAGAGGGCTCTCGTTGATGCTGCTTAATTTATCCTACATTACAAGCCCCCCACTCCTGCGGGACTGTGCCTGGCTGGTCGTGGAGTAGTCGAGTTTTATGACGGAGAGTGGGAAGACAGTTCCTATAACTAAGGTCGGTTGGAGTTGGCACCGAGCCGGTTTTAGGGCCCACATTGTTGATTCTTGATTTTGATGATCACAACACACTGCACATGTATCCTTGCTATACTTCATAATTGCAGGTGCTATACACAAATGACTCACTACTATCAGTTGAACAAATGAACAAGCACAAAAGCTCCAGATAAAGACAATGGTTAAAGCTTCAAGACTCAAGACTCAAGCCAAGACTCAAGATTCAGACTCAAAAGTGTCAATAAATTGT
This sequence comes from Hemerocallis citrina, assembly GCA_017893485.1. Classification (NCBI taxonomy): domain Eukaryota; kingdom Viridiplantae; phylum Streptophyta; class Magnoliopsida; order Asparagales; family Asphodelaceae; genus Hemerocallis; species Hemerocallis citrina. The sequence continues at coordinate 41,118,145 of CM030358.1, read as the reverse complement.
CATGTCTTGTAAACAATGTAATCTTATTTTTGTTGAGTCTTAGTATGATGTAAAGTCTTGTCACACACACATACACTCACTATTTTACAATGTGTGTTTTTAAAACATCAAAAATAAGGTCAAAACAGTTTGAAATAATTTAACTGTTGAGTACCAGTCGACCGATGCTTCTATCAGTCGACTGGCAGTACAAAACTGTTTAAATTTATTCAAACTCTGACCAGTCGACTCATTATGGCAACTCAGTCGACTGTTCGAGTGTTTTTGACCATTTTCTGTTTTCAAAACCGATTTTTCAAATTCAAAAGCTCTTAGAACCGTTGGTTGACAGTTGAGATAACTGCCTCCCAATGTCCAGGAGTTCTAACTCTATAAATAGAGTTCAGAACTCATTGAAAAAGTTCTAACAACATTTTTTAAGAATCCCGAGCAATCTTTGAGCATTTCTAAGTGTAAAAGAGAAAAAGCTTTCAAGTTCTAACATTCTGGTTCTTTACACTCAGTCCAGTATAACATCGGAATTCGTTCTGGACTGGGTATAGAAGTCGACCTCCTTTTAGCCACGTTCTACAATACATAACACCAACAAGGCTATAGGTTGACTGTAAATTTTTATTGTTTCCTTTTTGCTCTCGGTTGGAGAGTTAGACTCTAGGTTGTAGAGTTGGTCGTTTCACTCTTGGTGGTAGAGTGGGTCTGCTTTCTCAGGTTGAGAGAAAGGATTACGGGTTAGACAAGGTTGTTGTCTGAACGCCGTAGGGTATTCTTATAAACTTGTTTTTCAAGAATAGTGGAAATCTCAAGTGGGTTGCTTGGGGACTGGATGTAGGTCGGAAGGACCGAACCAGGATATATCGTGTGTACTCTGTGGTTGTTTCTCTTGAACTTGCATTTACATTTTTCTGGTTGTTTTAGTTCTGTGAAATTTGTCTGGACAGTCGACTCATCACATTATCAGTCGACTGGTCAGTCTTGTATCTTTATATATTCACTGTGTCTTCAGTCGCCTGTCTCAACTTTAAGTCGACTGCACAGAGTGGTTTGTATTTTCTTTTAGTTGGTCATCTCAGTCGACTGGTTCACTCCTAAGTTGACTGCACCGAAGAAAAATTATTTATTCCGCAGTTTATTTTTATTAACACTATTCACCCCCCCTCTAGTGTTTGTTGCCTTGCCTACAGGATCCAACACACATGACCGAGCGCGAGGGCACCGGAGGCCGAGCATGGGGGTCTGCCGTTGAGCAGGTCGTGGTGATTCCCTTTTGAACAAAATGGACGGAGTTCGGCCCGGGTCGTCGAGGCTTGAGGGGGGTCGGAAGGATGAGCGAGGCCAAGTGAGTTGGCTTGTTGAAGCTACCCCTGTACTTGAGATGTAGGTCGACCGTCGAGGCTTTGAGGGGTCGAAAGGGCGAGCGAGGCCAAGTGAGTTGCCCTGTTGAAGCTACCCCCATGCTCGAGATATAGGTCGACCGTCGAGGCTTTGGGGGGTCGGAAGGATGGGCGAGGTCAAGTGAGTTGGCCTGTTGAAGCTACCCCCATGCTCGAGATATAGGTCGACCGTCGAGGCTAGAGGGAGTCGACTAGACGAGCGAGGCCAAGTGAGTTGGCCTGTTGATGCTACCCCTGTGCTCGAGATGTAGGTCGACTGTCGAGGCTTTGGGTGGTCGAAAGGACGAGCGAGGCCAAGTGACCTGGTTTGTTGAAGCTACCCCTGTGCTCGAGATGTAGGTCGACCGTCGAGGCTTGTGGGGTCGGCGAGACGAGCGAGTCCAAGTGACTTGGCCTGTTGAAGCTATTCTTGTACTTGAGATGTAGGTCGACCGTCGAGGCTTTGGGGGGTCGGAAGGACCAGCGAGGCCAAGTGAGTTGGCCTGTTGAAGCTACCCCCATGCTCGAGATATAGGTCGACCGTCGAGACTTTGGGGGGTCGGAAGGACGAGCGAGGCCAAGTGAGTTGGCCTGTTTAATCTACCCCCATGCTCGAGATATAGGTCGACCGTCGAGGCTTATGGTGGTCGGCTGGACGAGCGAGGCTAAGTTAGTTGGCCTGTTCAAGCTACCCCTGTGCTCGAGATGTAGGTCGACCGTCGAGGCTTTGGGGAGTCGGAAGGACGAGCGAGGCCAAGTGACTTGGACTGTTGAAACTATTCCTGTGCTCGAGATGTAGGTCGACCACCGAGGCTTGTGGGGATCGGCGAGGCGAGCGAGTCCAAGTGAGTTGGCATGTTGAAGCTACCTGTGTGCTCGAGATGTAGGTCGACCATCGAGGCTTGTGGACGAGCGAGGCCAAGAGACCTGGTCTGTTGAAGCTACCCCTGTGGTCAAGATGTAGGTCGACCGTCGAGGCTTGTGAGGGTCGGTGAGGCGAGCGAGTCCAAGTGACTTGGCCTGTTGAAGCTACCCCTGTGTTCGAAATGTAGGTCGACCGTCGAGGCTTTGGGGGGTCGGAAGGACGAGCGAGGCCAAGTGAGTTGGTCTGTTGAAGCTACCCCCATGCTCGAGATATAGGTCGATCGTCGAGACTTTGGGGGTCGGAAGGACGAGCGAGGTCAAGTTAGTTGGCCTGTTCAAGCTACCCCCATGCTCGAGATATATGTCGACCATCGAGGCTTATGGCTGTCGGCTGGACGAGCGAGGCCAAGTTAGTTGGCCTGTTCAAGCTAGTCCTGTGCTCGAGATGTAGGTCGATCGTCGAGGCTTGTGGGGGTCGGAGAGGCAAGCGAGTCCAAGTGAGTTGGCATGTTGAAGTTACCCCTGTGCTCGAGATGTATGTCGACCGTCGAGGCTTGTGGGGGTCGGTGAGGCGAGCAAGTCCAAGTGACTTGGCCAGTTGAAGCTACCCCTGTGTTCGAGATGTAGGTCGACCGTCGAGGTTTTGGGGGGTCGGAAGGATGAGCGAGGCCAAGTGAGTTGGCCTTTTGAAGCTACCCTTATGCTCGAGATATAGGTCGACCGTCGAGACTTTGGGGGGTCGGCGAGGCGAGCCAGTCCAAGTGAGTTGGCCTGTTGAAGCTACCCCTGTGCTCAAGATATAGGTCGACCGTCGAAGCTTATGGTGGTCGGCTAGACGAGCGAGGCCAAGTGAGTTGGCCTGTTGAAGTTATCCTTGTGCTCGAGATGTAGGTCGACCGTCGAGGCTTGTGGGGGTCGGCGAGGCGAGGCGAGCGAGTCCAAGTGAGTTGGCCTGTTGAAGCTACCCCCATGCTCGATATATAGGTCGATCGTCGAGGCTTGTGGGGATCGGCGAGGCGAGTGAGTCCAAGTGACTTGGCCTGTTGAAGCTAAGCCTGTGCTCAAGATGTAGGTCGATCGTCGAGACTTTGGGGGGTCGGAAGGATAAGCGAGGCCAAGCGAGTTGGCCTGTTGAAGCTACCCATGTGCTCGACATGTAGGTCGACTGCCGAGGCTTTGGGGGTTTGGAAGGACGAGCGAGGCCAAGTGAGTTGGTCTGTTGAAGCTACCCCCATGAGCGAGATATAGGTCGACCGTCGAGGCTTATGGTGGTCGGCTGGACGAGCAAGGCCAAGTGAGTTGGCCTATTGAAGCTATCCCTATGCTCGAGATGTAGGTCGACCGTCGAGGATTTGGGGGTTCGGAAGGACGAGCGAGGCCCAGTGACTTGGCATGTTGAAGCTACCCCTGTGCTCGAGATGTAGGTCGACCATCGAGGATTGTGGGGGTCTGCCGGGCGTGCTAGTCCAAGTGAGTTGACCTGTTGAAGCTACCCCTGTGCTCGAGAGGTAGGTCGACCGTCGAGGCTTGTGGGGGTCGGTGAGGCGAGTGAGTCCAAGTGACTTGGCCTGTTGAAGCTACCCCTGTGCTCGAGATATAGGTCGACCGTTGAGGCTTCTGGGGGTCGGAAGGATGAGCGACGCCAAGTGAGTTGGCCTGTTGAAGCGATCCACATGCTCGAGATATAAGTCGACCGTCGAGGCTTTGGGGGGGCAGAAGGACGAGCGGGGCCAAGTGAGTGGCCTGTTGAAGCTACCCCTATGCTTGAGATATAGGTCGACCGTCGAGGCTTATGGTGGTCGGCTGGATAAGCGAGGTCAAGTGAGTTGGCCTGTTGAAGCTACCCCTGTGTTCGAGATGTAGGTCTATTGTCGAGGCTTTGGGGGGTCGGAAGGACGAGCGATGCCAAGTGACTTGACCTGTTTAAGCTACCCCTGTGCTCGAGATGTTGGTCGACCGTCGAGGCTTGTCGGGGTCGGCGAGGCGAGCGCATCCAAGTGAGTTGGCATGTTGAAGCTACCCCTGTGCTCGAGATGTAGGTCGACCGTTGAGGCGTTGGGGGGTTGGAAGGACGAGCGAGGCCAAGCGACTTGTCCTGTTGAAGCTACCCCTGTGCTCAAGATGTAGGTCGACTGTCGAGGCTTGTGGGGGTCGGCGAGGCGAGCGAGTCCAAGTGACTTGGTCTGTTGAAACTATCCCCATGCTCGTGATATAGTTCAACCGTCGAGGCTTGTGGGGGTCGGCGAGGCGAGCGAGTCCAAGTGACTTGGCCTGTTTAAGCTAATCCTGTGCTCGAGATGTAGGTCGATCGTCGAGACTTTGGGGGGTCAGAAGGACAAGCGAGGCCAAGGGAGTTTGCCTGTTGAAGCTACCCATGTGCTCGAGATGTAGGTCGACTGCCGAGGTTTTGATGGGTCGGAAGGACGAGCAAGACCAAGTGAGTTGGCTTGTTGAAGCTACCCCCATGCTCGAGATATAGGTCGACTGTCGAGATTTTGGGGGGTCGGAAGGACGTGCGAGGCCAAGTGAGTTGGCCTGTTGAAGCTACCCCCATGCTCGAGATATAGGTCTGCTGTCGAAGCTTATGGTGGTCGGCTGGACGAGCGAAGCCAAGTGAGTTGGCTTGTTGAAGCTACCCCTGTGCTCGACATGTAGGTCGACTTTCGAGGCTTTGGAGGGTCGGAAGGACGAGCGAGACCAACTGACTTGGCCTATTGAAGCTACCCCTGTGCTCGAGATGTGGGTCGACCGTCGAGGCTTGTGGGGGTCGGCGAGGCGAGCGAGTCCAAGTGAGTTGACATGTTGAAGCTACCCCTGTGCTCGAGATGTAGGTCGATCGTCGAGGCTTATGGGGGTCGGCGAGGCGAGTGAGTCCAAGTGACTTGGCCTTTTGAAGCTATTCCTGTGCTCGAGCTGTAGGTCGATCGTCGAGGCTTTGGGGGGTCGGAAGGACGAGCGAGGCCAAGTGAGTTGGCCTGTTGAAGCTACCCCCATGCTCGAGATATAAGTCGACCATCGAGGCTTTGGAGGGTCGGAAGGACGAGCGAGGCCAAGTGAGTTGGCCTGTTGAAGCTACCCCCAGCTCGAGATATAGGTCGACCGTCGAGGCTTATGGTGGTCGGCTGGACGAGCGAGGCCAAGTGAGTTGGCTTGTTGAAGCTACCCCTATGCACGAGATGTAGGTCGACCGTCGAGGCTTTGGGGGTTCGGAAGGACGAGCGAGGCCAAGTGACTTGGCATGTTGAAGCTACCCCTGTGCTCGAGATGTAGGTCGAACATCGAGGCTTGTGGGGGTCGGCGAGGCGAGCGAGTCCAAGTGAGTTGGCCTGTTGAAGCTACCCCTGTGCTCGAAAGGTAGGTCTACCGTTGAGGCTTGTGGGGGTCGGCGAGGCGGGCGAGTCCAAGTGACTTGGCCTGTTGAAGCTACTCTTGCTCGAGATGTAGGTCGACCGTCGAGGCTTTGGGGGTCGAAAGGATGAGCGAGGCCAAGTGAGTTAGCCTGTTGAAGCGACCCACATGCTCGAGATATAGGTCGACCATCGAGGCTTTGGTGGGTCGGAAGGACGAGCGAGGCCAAGTGAGTTGGCCTGTTGAAGCTACCCCATGCTTGAGATATAGGTCAACCGTTGAGACTTATGGTGGTCGGCTGGACGAGTGAGGCCAAGTGAGTTGTCCTGTTGAAGCTACCCCTGTGCTCGAGATGTAGGTCTACCGTCGAGGCTTTGGGGGGCTGGAAGGACGAGCGAGGCCAAGTGACTTGGCCTCTTGAAGCTACCCCTGTGCTCGAGATGTAGGTCGACCGTCGAGGCTTGTGGGGGTCGGCGAGGCGAGCGAGTCCAAGTGAGTTGGCATGTTGAAGCTACCCCTGTGCTCGAGATGTAGGTCGATCGTCGAGGCTTTGGGGGGTCGGAAGGACGAGCGAGGCCAAGTGATTTGGCCTGTTGAAGCACCCCTGTGCTCGAGATTTAGGTCGACTGTCGAGGCTTGTGGGGGTCGGCGAGTCCAAGTGACTTGGTCTGTTGAAGCTTCCCCAATTTTGAGATATAGGTCGTCCGTCGAGGCTTGTGGGGGTCGGCGAGGCGAGTGAGTCCAAGTGACTTGGCCTGTTGAAGCTAACCCTGTGCTCGAGATGTAGGTCGATCTTCGAGGCTTTGGGGGCCGGAAGGACAAGCGAGGCCAAGCGAGTTGGCCTGTTGAAGCTACCCCTGTGCTCGAGATGTAGGTGGACCGTCGAGGCTTTGAGGGGTCGGAAGGACGAGCGAGACCAAGTGAGTTGGTCTGTTGAAGCTACCCCTATGCTCGAGATATAGGTCGACCGTCGTGGCTGGAGGTGATCGGCAGGACGAGCGAGGCCAGGTGATTCGGAGATTCCAATAGTCGTTATATGAACCGTTTTTTGCAAAAATCGAGGAGTTACAGTAACTGTTATCGCACGAATCTTTGCAGTTACTGTACCTGACTCTCACGAAAATCGAGGAGTTTTACTCCTCTATATATACTCGTTCCTTTCCTCCTTTCTCATTTCTTACTTTCGCTTTCTTTCACTAGGACCCGGAGCTTCTATCTCTAGGATTTTTTATACCGTCGACGAGTTTTCCGGCGCCCTTTCGATCAAGTCACAGGTTAGTTTTCTTCGCCATGTCTAGGGCTTAGTTCGGTTCCTTCGGCTCTACCTCCGACAGCTATGTTCATACGGGCCTATCAGATTCTACTACCTCTTCGGATCCTTCAGAAGCGTCAACTTTATGGGACACGGCGGACAAGGTGATGGTCGTGGAGCCACTGCGGACTCGCAAACCATTTGTGGTGGAGAGTAGCAGTTCGGATGAGGAGGGTATCGAGTACGAGAATGAAGAGGAGGGTGAAGGAGGGGAGGATGAAGAGGAAGGGGAGGACGAGGGGGGGACCGCCTGCCGAAGAGGCTGAGGCCGAGGGTGGTCAGGTCGGGGAGACGGACTCCCCCCAGAGGGCCTCTGCCCTCGAGCCGTTGGCGATCCCGTCGCCCGATAAGGCCCCTAAGGTTCGGAAGAAGAGGGTGAGGGTGACCCTACCAAGCAGTCCTGATAGGACAATAGCACCTCGGCAATTGGGGGTCCCCTTTTTGCCGCAGCCTCGGTCGATCAGGAACTACCCAGATGACGTTGGGGATAAGGTTCTCTTTGGGGTACAGCCCTCGTCGACGAGCCGGTTGCGGATTAAGATGGACAGTACTCCCTCGGTCTTGAAGGGGGAGGACTTCTCGATCATCCGCACGAGTTACTTCATCGGGAAGGAGTACGAGCTGATGGTCCCGAGTGCTGGTCTTCGACCGACCGACCCTCTGGCGCCGTGGTACTGCATCTTTCCTGCCGATGCGTTCTCCTCGGGGCTGAGGCTACCTATCCACCCCTTCATGCGGGAGGTTCTTAACTGGTCCTCGCTATGTCCGATGCAGTTTGGGCCGAACTCCTGGAAGCAAATGATTAGCTTCATATTGTTGTGTACGGAGAGGAAGGTACCGCTGAGATTGAGTGTCTTCCGAGCCATGTTGGGGGTCAGCTCGTCCGGGGAGTTCGAGGGGATTTACTATGTATCGCCTCGGAGCGGGTGTAAGGTCGTGAACGGACACCCCGACTCAATAAAGGAGTGGAAGAGAAAATATTTCGTCGTCCGGAACGAGCAGTGGGATATTCCGACGAGGTGGAATTTTTATAAGCCGAACTTCAAGGGGCCGAAGAAGGGCGATCTTTCGGCCTAGGAATGGGCTTTCGTGGAGCGCCTTCGGAAGAGCCATAGTATAAGTTGGCCAAAAGTGTCGGAGAGTCTTGATCCGAGCCGAACTGAGCCCCGCTCCGCCCTGCCCCGTATGTTTTTCGTTGGTTTTTCTTTCTGTACTTCTCTTTTATGCTTGTCGTTTGTTAATAGATTTTTTTGCAGAGATGGACCCCGAGGCAATCAAGGCGAGGAGGCTTGCCATGAAGGAGAAAGCGGAGCAATCCGAAAAGGGGAAGCAAGCGGCGGCCCCATCCCGAACAGCCTCCGAGGCTCTGTCCGAGCCGAAGTCGAAGAAGCAGAAGATGAGTCAGTCGAGGGAGGTCGCCCTCGCACCGAGCAAGGGAGTCTCGAAGGCGTCCGAGGTCTCGTAGGGTCGCCTTCCTCCTCTTCGTGCCGATGCCCAGGCCATGGTCGGGGAGGAGGGACTGCAGCCTTAGGCCATGGTCGGGGAGGAGGGACTGCAGCCTTAGGCCCCGGACTGGGCCATCCTCCAGGGGGACACCCTAACTGAGGGTCCCGTCTCCATGGAGTTCGTGGACAAGATGGCCACGCCCCGGGATCGGCAGAGTATGGGGGCCGACACCTCCGAGTCAACCTACATGAGGTGGGCTCAGGCCAGCGTGCAAGTAATTTCCGATGCCTTCAATTTTATTTCTCTTGTATTGGTTTTTCAGAACTTTATTTTCACCCAAGTGTTTTGACCTCGGCTGTAGGCCTGCATGTTCGGGAACCAGGTGAGGCGGCTGCACGAAATGGAGCTAAAGTACGAGCGGAGCCAGACCAATCGCTACAAGCACGAGATGGTGGACCTGAATATCGCCCTGGAAGCTTCGATGAAACGGGAGCAGGCTCTGAAGGCCGACCTGGCCTCGATGGCCGATGACGCGCTCAAGAGGGAGGCAGCGCTGAAGCAGGCGTTTGAAGCTGTGAAGGGCGCGCTGATCTTGAAGGCCCAGGACATGGTCATTGAGGTGCAGAATGAAGTGTCCGCCAAGGCTATGAGTCATGTGAAGCACTTCTTTCCGACTTTGGACCTGTCGCACCTCGACTACAACCTGGAGATCGAGGGGCCGCCGAAGACCCCCGAGGGCGAAGCGCAGGGCGACGGGGATGGCAAAGTCGGAGGAGCGAGTGCCGATCCGATGGTCGACCCCGTGGCTGTCACCGGAGCCGAGGGAAAGGTGGGGTCGTAGTCATAGTTGTTTTTCTCTTCTTTTTTTGTCTTTTTGAATGTATTTTGCCAACGGCTGACTGGCCACCGCAATATTTTGTACAAGTATTGAGAATTTATAACAAAGATTTTTGGTGGGCCAACTGTTTTACCCTTTGACTTTTGTCTCGCTTTTGGGTCGGCTATCGGAGTTTGTCCGGCCCTCCTAGACTTGTGTAATTTTTCGATTTATTTTGCTTCCATTAAATGTTGACTATTCTTGCCGAGGTTGATCCTCGGCGGGCCGAGGTGACGCGGCTTCGGAGTAAGGTCAAGGTATTGGAGTCCACTCTCAATCGGTATCAGAGGGAAGCTCGAGATCACGACGCCGCTTTCCATTATTTCCAGAACAAGTCTAAGGAGCTGGGCACGGAGTCGGCTCAGTTGAAGAAGGCGATAGCCGACCGAGACCTCGAGGGTGCGAGCCTCAGATTTTCCATGTCGAGTGCTTCGGTGCATAGGCCTATATCGGAGTCGTTCCTCTGCGAAGTCATTGTGTAGAAAGAGATCGAGATTCAGCGTTACAAAACGATGTTGGGAAGGTCGATCCCTTCGGCGATCGGGGCTTCCTCGAGGCGCGAACCGTCCCTAATTCTGCGGTTGGAGTATGTGAGGCCGGGCGATGCTCAGAGTTTCGTGGCCGGTGTGTCCTCTGTGGTCGATCCCACGGGCTCGGCAAGGCATGCTGCGGAATCGAGTCGCTCGGCGAGGTTCGAGTTGACCTGTCCGAGCACGGAGGGGGCCTGAGAATAGCTTAGGACGAGGCTTTTATTGTAATAAAGAATAAATCTTTCTGTATTGTGCCCCCCTGGGGTGTTATAATAAAGAATAAACTTTCCGACCCTTCTGAACTTGTTGCTGAGAATGCGTTGACGATTAGAGTTTGGGTGTTTGTTTGGCATTGGGGCTGAGCAGAAGGATAGGGGCTTGTAGTGGATTCGGCCGACTTCGGGGATTGACCGCGCTGGCAGAGGCGGCGGTCGTCTCCGAGCCTGGTGACGGCGAAGGAGAGGAGTCCTGAGAGTTCAGCAGTATAGGACCGCCTTCCAACACCATTAATGGGGCGACATTTCGTCTCCCCACGTCATTTAATGTGGGACGCTTTGACTTCTGATGTTTCACCTTCCGATGTCATTAATGAGCCGCTCAGGGGGGCTATATAACCCCCACCCTCTCATCAGAAATTTATCAGAGAAAAACTTTTAATCCCGTGGGTTCTCCTTACTGGTGGCTCGCCTGCCACCCGCTGACAATTCGGGGTTTCGGCTCTGAGGGCCGCTTACCCCGGGTTGCCAGTGGGTGAAAGGTTGGCCAACCCCGGGGGGAGAACCTTGGGTGCTTGCCGAAGGCGGGCGCCCTACCACGGAATTTTTTGGCTGAGAGTCACAGATCGGTGGCGCGCCTTCCATACTCTAGCATATTTGGGAAGACTGCCCGAAGGGCAGACTGCCCAAAATTGCTAGCGTGTGAAAGGTGTGCCGACCAAGGTTCGGGAACTCGAGGAGTCTTTTGGGCGAGGGTCCAGGGTCGGTGGCTCCCCTGTCGCCCTCGAACAATTCGGGGTTTCGGCTCTAAGTGTCGTTAACCCCGAGTTGTTCGCGGGTGAGAGGTGGGTCGACCAAAGATCCGGGGCCCGGGGCATTTGCCTAAGGGCGAGCGCCCTAAATCTTTAATAATTTTTTTTTAGTAGGATGTTTAGCTGAAGTCTTGACCGGAGGTCGGGGTTCGGGGATCGGCGAAGAGCACCGAACCCCCATGGCTTGAGAAAGCCACCCGTGTGCTCGAGTTCGTCATACGGCGTTGAGGCTTAGGGGTCGGCGGAGAGCGCTGAGCTCCATTGCCTTAGCTTGAGAAAGCTATCCTTGTGCTCGAGTTCGCCATACGGCGTCGAGGCTTGGGGGTCGGCGAAGAGCACTAAGCTCTTTTGCCTTAGCTTGAGAAAGCTACCATTGTGCTCGAGTTCGCCATACGGCGTCGAGGCTTGGGGTAGGCGGAGAGTGCCGAGCTCCATTGCCTTAGCTTGAGAAAGCTACCCTTGTGCTCGAGTTCGCCATACGACGTCGAGGCTTGGGGGTCGGCGGAGAGCGCTGAGCTCCACTGCCTTAGCTTGAGAAAGCTACCCTTGTGCTCGAGTTTGCCACACGACGTCGAGTGGTTACATACTGGGTTTACACAGAATCTGAGCTAATAAACTTTGGAAAAAGAACAAATATTCTTATACAAAAAGCTGATTACAAATGTTCGGTTACATAATGACTTCAGTCATCTCTCGCGGTACTTGATGAGGTGCTCCGCATTCCAGGGCCTCTTGATAGAGTTGCCTCCCATCTCGGTGAGTCGGTGGGTACCGGGGCGCACTACTTCAGCGACCCTATAAGGTCCCTCCCAATTAGGGGCCAACTTCCTCTTCTTGCCGGGGTCTGAGGCTACTAGTTTCCTAAGGACGAGGTCATCCTTCTGGATGTTAGTGGGTCGGACCTTCTGGTTATTGAACTTCTCGACCGGTTGCTGGTAGATGCTCCTCCGGATGGCAGATTTTTCTCTGACTTCGTCCACTAGGTCCAAGTTGGCCCTGAGACCTGCCGAGTTGCCTTCTTCGTCGAAGGCCATTATCCTGGGCGAAGTTAGGCCGATCTCCAAAGGGATAACCGCGTCGGTACCGTAGGTTAGGTTGAAGGGCGGCTCACCCGTGGGTATCCTCTTCGTCGTCCGGTGTGCCCAGAGTACGCTCGGAAGTTCGTCGACCCAAAGTCCCTTGGGAGAATTGTCCAATCGCTTTTTGAGGCCATCAAGGATTTGGCGGTTGGCGTTTTCAGCTTGGCCATTTGATTGAGGGTGACATATGGCCAAGAAGCGCTGTTGGACACCGATGTCTTCGCAGAACTTTCGGAAATTCTTGCCGGCGAACTGGGTCCCGTTGTCGGTGATGAGCACTTAAGGGATCCCAAATCGACAGATGATGTGCGTCCAGAAGAATTGCTGAGTTTGGTGCTCGGTGATTGAGGCCAGTGGTTCGGCCTCGATCCACTTGGTGAAGTAGTCGATGGCCACCACCAGAAACTTAATTTGGCCCGTTGCTTGAAGGATGGGGCCGACAAGGTCCATCTCCCACATGGTAAAGGGGGTCGGACTGGCTATGGATCGGAGGTTGGTCTGCGGGAGTCTCTTTACTGAAGAAACCTTTGACAAGGACCGCACCTTTTGACGAGTTCTTGTGCGTCCTGCAACATGGTTGGCCAGTAGTATCCATGATTCAGGGCCTTTCGGGCGAGTGGCCTGCTCCCAACGTGGCATCCGCCGATCCCTTCGTGCAATTTCTTCAGGGCGTACTTGGCTTCGTCAGGTGCCAGGTAGCGGAGGTAAGGTCTACCGTCAGCCACCGTGTATGAGCGCTTGAAGAGCGTTCCGTTGACCAGGGTGAATCTCTCTGATCGGACTCTGATCCTTCTTACCTCGGACCAGGCTTGAGGGAGTTCGCCTTCTGAAAGGAACCTTAGGATGGGCGTCGTCCAGTTGTCGGGTTGGAGATCGGTGTTGAGGCATGAAGCTTCGGAGAGGTCGATGCTGAGCTTGAGGAGGACCTCGATCAGAACGGTGCGGTCGAGCCCCTCGAAAGATGACGAGGTGAGCTTCGACAATGAATCTGCCTGGGCATTCTGTTCCTGGGGGATTTGTTCCACCGATTGGGATTCGAAAGATGATAAGAGATTACGGACCACCGCCAAGTATTGTACCATCCGAGTGTCGCGGGCTTCGTACTCCCCGGTAATCTGGTTGACCACGTGCTGGGAGTCGCTGAATGCCTTGATGTGTTTGGATCCGGCCTTGTGTGCAAGGTTGAGCCCCACGATCATAGCTTCGTACTCCGTTTCGTTGTTTGAGGCTGGAAAACTTAGCCGGAGAGAATATTGGACTACAAAATTATCGGGGCCTTTTAGGATGACGCCTGCTCCGCTTCCTCCTTCGCAAGACAAGCCGTCGACATAGACCTCCCACATTGGGTCGGTTTCCGGGGTGTCAGATGGTTCGGAAATGGTGCACTCCGTGATAAATTCGGCGAGTGCCTGCTCCTTGATCGTCGTCCTGGGCTAGTAGCTGATGTCGTATTGGCTTAGCTCGATCGACCACTTGACCAGGCGGCCGAGCTCTCTGGTTTGTGGAGGACGGTCTTCAGGGGCTGGTCCGTGAGGACAAAAATAGAGTGAGCCTGGAAATAGGGTCGGAGCTTACGAGCTGCCGTTATCAGCGCGTATGCCATCTTTTCCATCTTTGCATACCTGGCCTCGGCTGAGAGCAGAACCTTGCTCACATAATACAGAGGTTTTCGGACACCGTCTTCTTCTCGGACGAGCACGGCGCTGAGCGCACTTTCTGAGGCCGAGAGGTATAGGAAGAGGGGTTCCCCGGGTTCGGGTTTGCTTAGGAGCGGGGGATTGGCGAGGTAGGACTTCAACTGGTCGAACGCCTGTTGCTGAGGCTCACCCCATTCGAATCCTTTCGTCCCCCGCAGGGCCTTGAAGAATGGGAGGGACTTCTCCCCTTATTTGGAGAGGAAGCGGTCGATGGCCGCCAGTCTACCTGTAAGCCGTTGAACCTCCTTGACGTTTCGGGGCGGGGCCATGTCGATGATGGCCTGGATCTTTTCCGGATTGGCTTCTATGTCGTGCTGGCTTACGACGAACCCCAGAAATTTTCCGGACGAGATGCTGAAGGTGCACTTTGCGGGGTTGAGCCTCATGCTGTGAGACCGAAGGACGCCGAAGGCTTCGTCGAGGTCGGCAACATGATCTTTCCCTCATCGGCTCTTGACAAGCATATCATCGACGTATACCTCCATGTTCCGACCGATCTGATTTTTGAAGACTCGGTTGACGAGCCTCTGGTAGGTGGCCCCGGCATTCTTGAGCCCGAAGAGTATGACCCGGTAGCAGTAGAGGCCTTGGTCGGTGACGAAGGATGTCTTGGCGATGTCCGGAGGAAACATTCGGATTGATTACACGTCCCTTATTTTGACTATATGAGATCCGCCTAACCTGAGAAGGCGTCCATGAAAGTTAGGAGCTCGTGACCCGGTGTCGAGTCGATCAGAGCATCTATAATAGGGAGGGGAAAAGGATCCTTGAGGCACGCCTTGTTGAGGTCGGTAAAGTCAATACAGATCCTCCAAGTTCTGCTGGCCTTTTACACCATCACGACATTAGCCAGCCACTCGGGGTAGCTGACTTCTTGAATGAATCGGGCGGATAACAACTTATCCACCTCTGTTCTCACCGCCTGCTGCCTATCTGGGGCGAACTTGCGGCGCTTCTGCTATACTGGTTTGGAGCCGGGGACGACGCTTAGCAGGTGCATGATTAAGTCTTCGGAAATTCCGGGCATGTCGGATGTTGTCCAGGCGAAGAGGTCGACATTTCGGTGGATGCAGTCGATCAGATTTGGCTTCAGTTCGGGGGAAAGGGTTCGGCTCACACGGAACCACTTGAACTCGTCCTCTACTTCAAAGGAGACCTCTAATTCGTCTGCGGGTTCTGACTCGGGATGACTTTCTTCAGGTGGGAGCTCGACAGCGTCGAGGGGAAATACACCGCCCTCGACCGCGGTCATGTAGCAAGAGCGTGTTGACTCCTGGTTGCCCCGAACGGCCCCGACGTCAGTCGGAAACTTCAATTTCAGATGGTAGGCGGAGGGGATGGCCTGGAGCGAACAGAGCCCGAGTCGGCCGAGGATGGCGTTGTAGGCTGCCTTGACGTTGACAACCATAAAATCCATCGACTCGGTTCGGAGGACGGGGGCCGTTCCTGTAGTCACGTCTAGTGTCACGATACCCTCGATTTGCACAGGGACGCCAGAAAATCCGTGGAGGGTGTAACCGGTCGGCTTTAGCTTTTCTCGGGGGAGTTTGAGGTTCTCAAATGCTTCTAAGAAAATGATGTTGACTGAGCTGCCGTTGTCTACTAGGATTCGGCGAACTTGAAAGTTGGCCATGACGAGGCTGATGACGAGGGCGTCGCAGTGTGGAAGCCGGACGCCTTCGAGGTCTTCTCCTGAGAAGGAGATCCCCCGCTGCTGAATCCGTGGGGAGGGATGGTCTAGAACAGAGTTGACCTCTCGGATAAAGGCTTTCCGAGAGGTCTTAGATTCCCCCCATGCGTCTGCCGTGGACGCAGTGCAGGATGGCGTGTCCACCAGTTTCTTCGGGTTCCGGGTCTCGATCAGGTCGTTGACCAGCCGTCTGAGGGGGAGGCGAACGCCTCGGGCTCCTCGGCTTTCTTCGGTCTTTGGGATTGGCCCGGGTGAACTCCCTCAGGTACCTTCGTTGGATGAGGGCTTCGATCTTGTCTTTGAGGGCTCGATAGTGATCTGTATCGTGCCCGGTGTCTCAGTGGAAGCGGCAGTAGAACCTCTAGTCTCGCTTCGTGCCGTTAGTTGGTCGGGGAGGGAACCGGACGACCCCCTTGTCCTCGATCTCCATCAAGATCGCCGAGACGTTCTGAGTCAGGGGCGTATACCTCTCGAATCGCGGGACCGGGGGGACCCTCTTGGGAATAGTTGCTTCTTTCCCAGGCCTTTTGAAGGGCTCGGCATCATCGACCTTGCGCTTCCCCTTAGCAGCGGCTTCCTTTGAGCCCTCGGGATTGAGGGCCTCCTCGGCCCGGATATACTTCTTGATCCTATTGAGTAGGTCGGGGAAGTCCACGGGTGGCTTCTTGGCCAAAGAAGCCTTGAGCTGACCGTGGCGGACGTTGTGTCGGAAGGCGGCGGAGGCGACCCCTGCATCGATAGAGGAAACCGTCCTTGTCTCAGAGGTGAACCCCCGAACGAACTCCCGGAGGGATTTCCCGTCCTTCTGCTTGAGGTCCAGAAAGGAAGAGCTCGTCTTCTCGACCTTCCTGCTGGTCACGAAGTGGGCAATGAAACCCGCCTCTAGCTGCTCGAAGGAGAAGACCGAGCCGGGGGTGAGTTGGAGAACCACTCCCGAGCCGGGCACCAGAGGGTAGCAGGGAAGGCGCGGCAAAGGAGGGGATCCGCAGCGCTGTGAATCATCATGAGGGTCTTAAACCCCTCCATGTGAACAGCAGGATCACCCTCGCCATTATAGGTTTCGAATTGAGGCTATCTGAAGTTCCGAGGAATCTCAGCTTCAAGTATTTGGGGGGAGAAAGGGGGTCCGGTCGGATGATGGCCGCGACCCTGCATTGGTCCGCCCTCGCCGAGATGCGCGAGACGGTTCTCCATTTCTACCAAACGATGAAGGATGGGGTCCATCGTTTCCCGGGGACGAGTCGATCTGGGGGACTTGCCGGCTCCAGTTCCTGACCGGTGGGCGGAACTGTGGTAGACCTCGGTAGCCGGACCGTTTCGGATGGCCTGAAGGATTTCCCGGAAGTTCTGGAATTCTATCCTTATGACAGGGGCTTGTCCCCCCAGGTTCTGTGGGGGATTGTGCGCCTGGGAAGGCTGTCGGCGGTGGTTCGAAGCCGAGTTGGAAGCAGCCTCTCCCCTCGTCCGGCTGACCAGCCTGTCTGAGATGACGCGGCGCAAATTCGACGCAATCGAAGGTCGGGCCGCGCTGTTGGCCCCGGGGTTGGTTGGAAACCTGGTCATTCGCATGGCTCTGGTGGTTAAGATCCGGATGTCGTGCCGAGGTGACGGCCCTCCTGGATTTGGGAGCCATGGAGGAGCTTGGATCCAAGGTGACGGCTTTGGCTGGGCTCGAAAGGACGATAGTACTGAGGAGAAAGGTTTCCCACAGACGGCGCCAACCTGATACGGTTTGTTTTTTGGGTGTGGGGACAACAGGTGTGAGTTCTCTCAATTTGTATGGTGGAAGTCCCTACGCAGTACTGGCGTCAGTCCGACCACGGATAGCGGGAGCGCAGAGGGGCTCGGAAGAGAGGACGGGTGCTCGGCTCGAATCCAGGGCCTCGGCTCGACTGGGTCCTCTGGACCTGCACACGGCTTGGAAACATCGAGAGAAGCCCCGGCGGCAGACCCTCTGACGATTTAGTTAGTCGCTGGAAAAGAGACTGGGCAACTAGGGTTCAGGTGGGGAGAGATTCATTACCTTTTACAGTGAGGAGGGGTGGAGTATTTATAGGCAGGGGTAAACGGGTCTGGAGCCCTAGCGGACCGGGTTGGACCCGTTTGCCTATGGGCCTGAGCTGGCTGAGGCCCATTGGACTGTAGCTAGCCTGATGATCACAGGTGGGTGGATCCAGAGGAGATCAAAGGGCTTTGGTTAATGCTGCTTAATTTATCCTACATCAGATAGGTTTCAGGTCCGAATTCGGTTGGGAAAGTGAGGTATGTGTAAATATTTTCCCTTAATTTTTATTTTTGCACAAATTTTAAAGAATTTTTCTTTTGATTTCATATATCTCTATCTAATATTATAATGGGAGAAAACCTTAGTGTCATTTGTAAATTTGTAAATCTAGCAACACATGCATTGCACGTACATAATTAATGTGAAGGAGGTCTCGGGTTCGATTCCTTACTACGTCAAATTTTTTACTTGAAGTTTTCTAATATATTAAATATGTATCACACATGTAAATTACTATCTATCTATGTATCTATCTATGTATAATATAATATATAATCTCTACTATTTTAATGTAAGAGTTGGAGTTGTAAATCAACCTCAACTCTCCCATTAGTCTTTTATTTACTTTTAAAAATATACTATCATATTTATTAAGACATGCATTGCACGTGTAAATCAAAATTTTTACTTTTTTCGAAAAAATTTATACGTGCATCGCACGTGTATATTACTAGTGCAAGATAAAAGGAAAGACTGGACGTCACAGGTCTGATTGTTGGTGCGAGAGTTAGAGTTGACAAGGCAAAGGGAATGGGTATTGCCAGAAACAAATTGAGTTTGTGATTTTATTCAAAATTGGAAGTAAAGAAATTCACCTAATTTGATGTTTTATGTGCTGAGTAGATGAGATTGTGAAGAAGCAGAACGTGTCCTTGGTTCTGTAGGTCGGCGTATTGGGTAAGCTCTCTCTCTCTCTCTCTCTCTCTCTCTCTCTCTCTCTCTCATAACTGCTTTATGAATGTGTTTGTATATCACCTGGTAAAAATATATTAGGCAAGTCGATAAAATTTGAATTGTGTATGAAGAATCTGTTAGGCTCGTGGCTGTAGATGAATGAACTTGAAATTAAATGCTATGGTAGGGGCTTGTTGTTTTTTGATGTTATTGTATAGTTTTTTAGATGAGAAAAATGACAGTAGAGAAGTAACATATTTGGAATGTAATTTAATCAAGACTCCAAATAGAAATGCCAAATAGAAATGAGATTGTTGGGTAGGAAATTCCTGGGAGTAAACTTGTTCACTTAGGTTCAATCATTTCTCATGATGGTAAATTGATGAGTAATTCTTCAATTTAAGATAATATGAAGTAGTGTGTGCACTCATGTAGTGTTTTAAATATCCTTGATATATCCGATATATGGCCAAATAGAAATGCCAAATAGAAATGAGGTTGTTGGGTAGGAAATTCCTGGGAGTAAACATGTTCACTTAGGTTCAATCATTTCTTCATGATGGTAAATTGATGAGTAATTGTTCAATTAAAGATAATATGAAGTAGTGTGTGCACTCATGTAGTGTTTTAAATATCCTTGATATATCCGATATATCGGCCAATATATCGGGTTGGAGAGTAAACCGACATGATATACATATATAATTAGTATATGTCTTTTTGGGGAATATACCATATATCCCAAAAGGTGTCGGTGATATCTGTTAAAAAGGGTTTTTTATTTTACAGGTTTGAATCGAATTAACTTTTGGTTAATGATTATTTCAAAACATTATCAATTTGCTTGGATTCCTATAAGTTGTTCTTTCTTCTGTTTCAAATTAAGGATGCCAAACTTTATGATGATTTCTATTCCTAAAATTTATATATTTCATTTATTTTGGTTGATTTTTCAATTTCATTATGCTATATTTTAGTTGATGCATATGTATGTTTGGCATCATATGATTTAGTGTATGTAATTAGTGTGCAATGTGTGCATACTGCATGTGTGTTCATTAATTCGTTTAGTTTCATATTATTTGTGTTATTTATGTGATAAATGTTAGAATGCAATTTAATGTATATCATATCTAGGATACTTTTTTTCTATCCTACATAGCAACTAGACATATTTAGACATATTTAGATATCACGATATCTCCCCCGATATATCCCGATATACACAAAAGTTCCTAGGCCGACACATCACGGATATCCAACCTTTAAAACCTTGCTTATATGATAGTGGCCCTTTATGCAGCCGAATGGATAGAATGTAAAATCTTCTGCCCTTAATTTAATAGCTATCATGCTTCAATTTGTCAACTTCATGGTGTCATTTTACATTCACATGCAAATTCTGCTACCCTTAATTAAATAGCTAGCATGCTGCATTTTGTGAAGTTCAGGGTGTCATTTTACATTCATTTAACCAAAAAGTTATTAGATTCTTCATGAAAGCAGGAAGCACTAAATGGTTATTTTACAAAAAATTGTTAGATTTTTCACACAATAGCTCTCTTTCTTCCGTTTATTTTCACACTGTCTCAGTAGAATGCATTTGGGCTGACCTGATGGCCAAACAAAATCCTACAATCTGATGGGTAAGATGTATCTACACTTTTTCTTAGTATGGTTTGCTTTCGTTTTCATTCACATGCGCTTTACATGCTTCGTACTCTCAGTATAACATCATCCAACTTTTCATTTCGGGTATATTCATATTACTTTTGTAGATGCCATGCTGGGCTGAAATTGGAGGAGATGGGCATGGTGGAACCAGCTTCAGTCTTTACCTGCAGTGAAAGCAAACTGCTTCAGATTGGTATCAATGTATGTTACTGGATTATATGGTTTGAAACTCTTGCTTCAGGTTGATATTCCTCAGTTTACTTTATAATAACTGCTACCTATTTTTTATTACTGGAACAATCTGTTGTAGAAGCGGAGGATTCAGATACCGGGCAGTATCATCTATGCAACTGTTGATGGCAAGAAGCAGAGTGAGTAGTTTTTGGATCAAAATTATCGATTTAGGGTTTTGGAAGTGAAATCAATTTAGGTTTTGCCCCTATTTGATTCAAAGACTAAATCCTTTTTGCTATTTTTGTTCTTGCAGGGGACTGACACTTCCAGCTTCAGAAGTGTAACCAAGCAGCAAGGTATTGATTCAATCTCTCTCCTCTTAAGCTTTTTGATTAAAAAGTGAGCAGTTGAAGTGGCTGACTGATACAGTACCTATTCTTTAGATAGAGTAACTAAGTTTGAAGAGAGAGGAACTTGCATAAAGATAGCTTTGCCGACCTGACCCATCCACAAGATTGGTATCAGGTATTCTTTCATCTCTCCCCTTACGATCTCGCATCTGAGACATTCAATAGTAGCATAGGACTGATAGGAGGTCATTTGGAATTGTGTTCCAGGTACTGTTATGTTAACAGTTACAGTTTCTCGACTTTTCCTTCTAGTTAATTTGTTTGCCAAATGCTTGGGAACATGGGAGAGGTTGTAGCAGGACATGGGAATACAAACAATGGGAGCTGCGATTGACGGGGCTGATGGATCATCCCAATATGATTCCATCTATTTCTCAACCTGGATTTTGAAGCATTATAACAATGTAAACTAAAGGATGTCACATACATAAGTAAAGCTTTACACTTAGAGGGTTGATGTCCTTTTCTCGGGATCATTCTTGCTGTAGTATATGGGATATGGGTGAATTGGTAAAATCAATTGGATATTTAATGTGCAGATCTTATAGGGCTAGCATATATTCACGCAAATCCTGGAGCTGAGATGTGAAGCCACAAAAAACCTTCTGGTATGCTTCGATAAGCTTTAGATTTAGTTGTTCCTTATGAATAGTTGCCTTTCTTTTTTGTTTTATTAACTTCCTATATTTATTGACATGTTGCAGGTTGATCCTCTTTCTCAGAATTTTTTCCCAAACTGTCCCATTTTTTGAAAGTTATTCCCAAACTACCCTACTTTTTTAAAAAATTCCCAAGACGCCTTACTTGCTTTCCGAAAAAGCGAGTTTGGGTAAAACCCCATCGCTTTTTCAGAAAGCGAGTGTGAGGCTTTGGTTTTGGATAGCCTACACTCGCTTTTTCAAAAAGTGAATCATCACTTTTCGAGTCATCCAAGAGAATTTTTTTTTTAAAAAGCAACAGAAAGAGAGAGAGCTGTCTCTCTCTCTTCTGTTGGCGCTGTGCTCGAGACTGGCGCTGTGCTCGAGACGAGGAGAGAGAAGGACAGAGCACTGAAAAATCCTAAAGGTTTATAGGCTAACCAGATACTAAGACTTCTAACTACGAGACCGGCTGGGAAGCACTTCTTTGATTCTTCATCATCTATAGGAGTGTAGTAGTTCAAATAATTTAGTTTTCGAAAAAACATAAAAAGGAATGCAGTAAGCCGGTGGTGGAGATTGGAGTGCAGCATGTTGGGTGTTCGGAGGATGCGGGGGCTTTTGTAGCGTTAGCGGCAGCCATTGATTTGAGTATGGACGCATGCAGGCTCTTCTCGCTGAAGCTCAGGAAGGAGCTGTGGCAGCCACAAGATGGGGCTTGCTGAGTTTGTTATGTTTTGTAGTTTGCGGTGTTTTTTGGGGTGTTTTAACTCCTGTTAGATTTCAGTTGGGATTGCTGTTTTTTTTCCTGGCAATTGTACAGAGGGAGGGAGGATTGAGGGGGGGATTTTTCTGGCAATTTAGTCTTCTAAGAGTTTTTTAAAGTAAAACTAGAAGCTGGTAGATTTTAGCAGTTAGCAGTTTGTAGTTGTGTGAGTGATAGTGTGAGAGTAGATTCTTATTTTTGTGACTGATAAATAAAACGAATGAAATTTGACTGTGTGATTGAGTTTCTGCTTGTTGTATTGATTTCGGTACTTTTGTGTCTGATAAAGGTTTTCTCTGCTAAGGATTAGTTCTTTCGGTAATATGATTTCCAGACAATCAGCAAAGAAATGTTAAGTTGGAAAGAACATTGAAAAAAATGGGTGATTTGATGATTTCATTAGGGCTGTTCATCGGTGCGAAACCGAACCGAACTGAACCGAAATTTTCGGTTTGGTATATTTGAAACCGAAATCCGAACCGAAACTGATAAAATTCGGTTTGAACCGAACCGAATTTTATCGGTTCGGTTCGGTTAATAACCGAACTAACCGAAATTTACTGACATCAGGGTTCATCCTTGTTTTTATATTTAAAACTAGGAGCAACTAATCTGCTTTGATAAGCAACAACGAAACTGTCAATAAACGAATACATCACTGTTGTTTATACGATCAGTTGTTTTTTTTTTTTGAAGGAAAAAAGATCGAGTTTATATGGTACATGAGTTTGATTATCCCCAAAAAATGGGCAATTTTCTATATCATACCTATAGAATGGGTCAAGAAAAACAAAGAAATGATCTACAGTTGTAGTGATTGCAATGTGAATCAGACAGTCAACAACTTTGGCCTAACAAGCTGCAAGCATATTATGTAGTCAATTTAATAAACCGTAAGCCTTGTTCATTTCTATAAAGGTAGTGACAATTTGATTATCATTAGAAAAGTATCAGCCCATCAACATCGATCATTTAGAAAATTAGAGCACCCATTTATTTTAGACCTGCATGCGTAATATATAAGTCTATCAGGTGTTAGATAGAATCTTATAATTTATTTTAGTCCAAAAAAAGTTCGGTTTTTTGTTCGGTTCGATTTATTTATAAGCCAACCAAAAACCGAACCGGACTTTCTAAAAAAATTCCGGTTTGGATCAAAACCGAACCGAAAACCGAAAAACCGAACCAAATTGGTAAATTTCGGTTCGGTTCGGTTCGGTAATCGGTTTTAACCAAAGTATGAACAGCCCTAGATTTCATATCAAGAACAAATTAGGGTGGTTGATAAATGGGGTTTTAGACGAACTGTGCTTAATTATTTCTCATGAGTAGTCTATTATAGCTTCGATTGAAGTTGAATTCATTTTGTTATTGTAATTATCATTGACTAGATTATGCCACATAATTCATAGGTTGGATGTGTTTGACATTGTTCACATTTCTTATTTGAGAAAAATGTTAGATATAGAGTTACTACTTACTAGATATGCGAAGCTAGTCATCTGTAGATATAATGCATGTCCAAGGTAAAGACGGAGTTGTTCACATGAGAAAGAAGATGAACAGTCACCTCAAGGTTTGGAAATGGAATGTATAGGAACAAAGATTTGAGACTTGTTCAACAGTCAGTACACTTGAAGTTTTGAAAATAAAAAAGTTTATTAAAAACTTTACTTGTATTTAAATCTCATTTTGCCTATACCCGTCTTATAAGCTGCAACTTCAGTTCTCCCATTGCCACTATACTTTCAAAACACTATGATCTATTCGTTAGTGATTATGTGGCCACCATAGCATCATAAAGAACGGTATTTAACATATGAACTTTAGCTACATATTCACTAAATCCTCTTTTTAGTTTTGTTGATTGTTTAACTACTCTTTTTAACCATAAAAACAATAAACTCGTTGATTTTGTTTGGAAAAGATGCATATCATATCATAGCTATAGCTTGTGAAAGGAAACAAATAAAAGGTGGAGTAAAAGTGAAGTCCTTTTCGGAGTGTATGTGGGTCATTGAGTCTTCTGCTCTGTCCTTCTCTCTCCTCATCTCGAGCACAGCGCCCAAAGACAGCTCTCTCTTTCTATTGCTTTTTAGATTTTTTTTTTCCTCTTGGATGACTCGCTTTTTGAAAAAGCGAGTTTGGGTAAAACCCTATCGCTTTTTCAAAAAGCGAGTATAGGCTATCCAAAACCAAAGCCTCATACTCGCTTTCTGAAAAAGCGATGGGTTTTACCCAAACTCGCTTTTTCGGAAAGCAAGCAGGGCATTTTGGAATTTTTTTTAAAAAGTAGGGCAGTTTGGGAAAACTTTAAAAAAGTGGGACAGTTTGGGAAAAATTTCTCTTTCTCACCAGGTCGAGCTCTGTGATTTTGGAAATGCTAAAATGCTGGTAATACTTCTTGACCTTAGAATGCACTTGCACTGTAGCATTACATTCTTAACAGTAGTGAAAGTAACTGTGTTGTGTGCCTATCCTTAATATTCTACATGATACTAGGCTGCCAGCTAAATCTTAATTCAACTCATCATTTTCTAATGTGAAGTTTGCTCAGATGTTTATTCACTATGTATCATTAAAGGTTTTTGTGTTCGTTAGAATTCATTGTTCACAATGTTGTGTCACAACACTTCCGATGATCTGTACCATCAATAAGTGAAGACTGTGACGGTGTGACTAGAGAAGATGAAAACATTCTACAATCTCTACGCTATATAGATGATCTTAAGCAGAATTATGTTTTACTCCTCCAACCAAAGTTTACTCTACATCTTTGTTCAGTTAATTAGAATTGATTTAGCAAAGTTTTATTGATGGCAAAATTATGGTCCAAACACTTCTCTAAATAGCCTGTTTCATCAGTTGCTGCTATATTAGATGATGTGGAGCAGAATTAGGGTGTACTTCCTCTTGGTTCAGTTAATTAATTAGACTCGATGTAGCATGTTTTTTATTTATTTAATGGATCATGTCCAATGGGCAGTATTGTAACAGTTCCCTGATTACTTATACTTTTCATATGTGTGAGACTTGACAAAAAGAGAAGATATCCGCATGATAGTAAAATTACTAAGAAATTGCCTGGTAAGGTTAGAACTCTCTTTTGAGCATAGAAATTGAACATTTTATGAAATGCTAAATTGCAAAACTTGGTGAAATAGTCATCACAGCTACCTGCTTATCTAAAACCATCTAAAACCAGAAGATAAAATTAAGAAGATGATTTGATTGGGTATCATGATTCATGAAGTCATTATTTGTGAAAATAGCAAAGAGGACAGCTAATTTAGGATGTGGGAGTATTAATATATATAAACCCTGATACTTTATATGTTATAGCCTGTTAATTTTCCATATTCATGAAGGTTTTTGGGTTTCTCCTGATAGGATCAATATTGGGCGTTTCAGGCCGATTTTGATAGGCTACGGTCTAAGACCGTGTCATCGATTTCAATGTCGTAGAGTTTCGGCCGAACTTAACAAAATCATAGGAAAAGGGAATTTGGGGGACTATGGGTGCTCTGTTTGAACTTGAGCGTGTCTGTGGTTCTGTTGGTGCTTGTCATTTTTTGATTTATCATACGGTTTATTAGATGAGAAAAATGAAAGTAGAAAAGTGAAGAACATATTTACAGTGTAATTTATGAAGAGTAAAGACTCCAAATAGAAATAAGGGTGTTTGGTAGGAACTAGGAGTAAACATGTTCACTTTAAGGTTCAATCATTGCTCATGATGGTAAATTGATGAGTAATTCTTTGATTAAAG
Source organism: Hemerocallis citrina (assembly GCA_017893485.1). NCBI lineage: Eukaryota > Viridiplantae > Streptophyta > Magnoliopsida > Asparagales > Asphodelaceae > Hemerocallis > Hemerocallis citrina. The sequence continues at coordinate 41,092,515 of CM030358.1, read as the reverse complement.
ATAATGTAAAGTAGTGTGTGCACTCATATCATAAATACAGCAAAATGGATTGGATGTAAATTCTGCTGCCCTTAATTAAATAGCTAGCATGCTGCATTTTGTCAACTTGAGTGTATCATTTTACATTCATTTTACCGAGAAATTGTTAGATGCTTCACACAATGACAATCACTCTCTCCTGTTTATACTCAGACTATCACAAACTACCACAGATTATCACAATAGAGTGCATTTAGGCTGATATCATGTGGTCTTGCCGATGAGGTGGAATGAGCCATGTTCAACCTGTTGCCAAGCGTTCAAGGCTTCGAGCATCTCCATGTACATTGATCTGACCTGAAGGCCAAACATAATCTGGCAATCTGATGGGTAAGACGGTATCTACTACACCTTTTGTTAATATGATCTGCATGATTTGCATGATTTGCTTTCGTTTTCATTCACATGCTTTTACCAGGGCCAGCCCTGGGCCTGTGCGACCGGTGCGTCGCAGGCCCACTAATGAGGAGGCCCATTGGACATCAGATATAATTAATAATAGAGATTTTATTCCAATTTTAACACAAAAGTCAATATGTCCGAGTGGTTAAAGGGATAGACTTTAAATCTAATGGGCGCAGGTTCGATCCCCGCTATCGATGATTTTTTATTTTCATTTTTTATATATATCTATTTCTTTTCATTATATATATATATATATATATATATATATATATATATATATATATATATATATATATATATATATATAGAGAGAGAGAGAGAGAGAGAGAGAGAGAGAGAGAGAGAGAGGGAAAGCTTCGGTTGTGCACTACCTCTAGTGCACAAGATGCCTTTGGGCTTTCATATCGAAGATCCGAACCGTTCACATTGATCTACACATCTAAATTAGTCTAAGTATGTAAAATTAAATCATTTGAAATTCATTTACCCATACATTGAAGTGTTACAAAATTGTATGGCTGAGAATCATTGTTCTTTATAGTCAAATGATGGATGGGCAAATGAATTTCAAATGATTTGATTTTACATATTTAGACTAATTTAGATGTGTAGATCAATGTGAACGGTTCGGATCGTCGATATGGACGCCCGAAGGCCTAGTGCACACGCCATGTGCACTAGAGGTAGTGCACAACCGAAGCTTTCCATATATATATATATATAGTCCCCTTCCGTTGTGCACCACCCATGGTGCACATGGCGTGTGCACACGGCCTTCGGGTGTTCATATCGACGATCCGAACCGTTCATATTGATCTACACATCTAAATTAGTCTAAATATGTAAAATGAAGTCATTTGAAATTCATTTGCTCATCCATCATGTCATTATTAAAAAACGATATTTAGCCATACAATTTTGTAATACTTCAACGCATGAGCAAATGAATTTCAAATAACTTGATTTTATATATTTAGACTAATTTAGATATGTAGATCAATGAGAATGGTTCGGATCGTCGATATGAATGCCCGAAGGCCGAGTGACATGCCTGTGCCCCATGGGTGGTGCACAACGGAAGGGTACTCTTATATATATATATATATATATATATATATATATATATATATATATATATATATATATATAAAGTTTTTAATGATTTCTATGTTTCTTCCATTAATTATTGAGATTATATATATATTTATTTTCAGAGAGTTTTTTAATGATTTCTATGTTGTTGCTTTCGTTAATTATTGAGATTGACTTAATACGTGAAACTTTTTTTAATCGTGTATTTCCTGCGTTGTAAGATTATGAAGATCTTTAATCACATTTATACTATTCCATCTTAATTGATGAGACGACTAATTCAAGATATCGATTAAGTCGTCCCAGGTATTGGAGACTCCAATGATATAAAGTTTGAAAGGTATTTTTCAAATGAATTCATATAAAATTGTTAAGATACAGAATGTACCACTCTCGTATTTTTCAACTGAATTCGTATCATATATATATATGATATCAAAATCAAAATAAAGTAAAATTAGTGTTTTAGAATGTTTAAAGTCCCATTTTTTTCTTTCCGCACAAGCCCCTATAAATCTGACTGGCCCTGCATTTTACATGCTTTGTACAAAGTATAACATCATCCAACTTTTCATTTCATGTCTATTCATTTTACTTCTGTAGATGCCTTGCTGGGCTGCAATTGGAGTAACTCACTGAATTTTCATATATTTGAAAGAAACGGTCTGAGTAAAGAGAAAGGTGGAATCATCTTCATCTTTACTTACAGTGAAGGCAGACTTTGCTTCAGGTTAGTGTCAATGTATGTTACTGGATTGTATGATTTGATATTCCTCAGTTTACTTTATATAACTGCTAGCTATTGTTTATTGCAGGAACAATCTGTTGTAGAGGCGGAGAATTTGGATACCAGGCAATATCATCTAAGCAACTATTACGCAACTATTGAAGGCAAGAATGGTTAACCAAACAGAGTAGTGTACAATCCACCAATTTAGATTTATGGATAATTTAATGGGTTATTTTCATTTACTCATAATGCGGACTATTAGCTACGTGACCAAGCGTATAGTGAGGAAGGGGTCATTTTGAATTTTTTAAAATGGTATTGTTCGAATGACTCTTTCTTGGTTCCTTTTAACTTCAATTTGCATTTTGTTTCATATTTGGTAATTTTGTTTGCAGACCAAATGCTTGAAGAGACTGTGAGGGGACTTTTGGTAGCAGGACAAGAGATCGTACCAGTGTGAGATTCCTAGCTTTTTCTCAACATGGGCTCTGAAGCATTTGTGATCGATGCCACAAACAGATGTGAGGCCTCGAAGTTAGCAGGTGATATCCTTTTCTCTGCCTCGTGCTTGCATTAGTATATTATAAAATTGGTGAGTTGGTAAAATCAGTTGGTGTTCTGTGCAGATCGTTAAAGGCCGGTATATATTCATGTTGTTCCGGGAGCAGAGATTTCTTTCCAGGAGTAGAGATTTGAAGCCACAAAATCTTCTGTTATGTTTCGGAAAGCTTTGTATTTAGTTGTTTCTTATGATTAAGTGAGTTTTAAAAAAAATTATTTTGTTTACCTCCTATCATTAATGGTATACTGTAGGTTGTTCCTCTTACTCACCAGGTGAGACCTCGAACTTAGCAGGTGATATCCTTCTCTGCCTCGTGCTTGCATTAGTATATTATAAAATTGGTGAGTTGGTAAAATTAGTTGGTGTTCTGTGCTGATCGTTAAAGGCCGGCGTATATTCATGTTGTTCCGGGAGCAGAGATTTCTTTCTAGGAGTAGAGATTTGAAGCCACAAAATCTTCTGGTATGTTTCGGAAAGCTTTATATTTAGTTGTTTCTTATGATTAAGTGAGTTTTAAAAAAAAAATATTTTATTTACCTCCTATCATTAATGGTATACTGTAGGTGGATCCTCTTACTCACCAGGTCGAGCGTGTGATATCGGAATTGCTAAAATACTGGTAATATTTCTTGACCTTAGAATGCACTTGCTCTATAACATCACATTCTTGACTATGGATACAATTAAACGGCCTAGACTACAACATAAAGCCCTGTGTAAGTGATGATGACCCCAACTATAGAGCTCGAACAAAATTAAGGAAACATGTAGAGAAATATGAAGATGGGACGTAAGTGTTTGGATAGTTGTTTTGAACCATTTTTTCGTTTTCTAAAACAAAAAAAGCGTTTGGTTACCCTCTTTTCGAAGCGATTTTTTGCTTCTCTTTTCAGAAAAATCCAGAGGGGTCATTTCTTAACCCTTCCTCTTTCTTTTTCGATATACTATTATTATAATATATATTATTATTTCATATATGCTATTTAATATATACTATTATAATATTATATTATTATTATAATGGATATTATTATATAATTTATTATTATTATATTAAATTATTTAATATATTAAATTATTTAATATATTATTATAATATATTATTATTACATATATATTATATATTATTATATATTATTATATATATGTATATAATTAAATATGTATTATATATTATTATATATTATTATATATATGTATATAATTAAATATGTTTATTATAATAAATTATTTTATATTATTATTATATAATATACAATTATTATAATATATTATTATTTTATATATACTATTATTATTATTATTATATTATTATATATATTATTATTATATATATTATTATATAATATACTATTATTATAATATATTGTTATATATATATATTTATAATATATTATTGTTACATATATATATTGATGCTGTTTATTTCTGGGGCACGTGTGGAAGCACCAGGTGTGAGTTCGAACTCAATTTGTATTGAAGGAGATTGCCGCTCGTCTGCCGACCTTCGGTTGACCTTCTGGGGGCTACGATGAGCTCGAAGAGGCGTTTGAAGGTTGGGCTCGGATCGGAAGGGTCGGATCCGAGGTCTTGTGTACCTGCAGACGGTCCTGAAACACCGGGGTTTGTCCCGGTGGCGGACCCTCCGACGCTCTAGTCAGTCTCTGTGAGAGAGTAGCAATAACTAGGTATATTTAAGTGGTAAAAGATTGATTACCTTCAAAAGGTGGATGAGGGTCTAGTATTTATAGAGAATCCCAACCGGGTTTGGTTCCGCTTGGGGGCCGGGTTTGGATCCGAAAGCCCATGGGCCTGACGTGGCAGAAGGCCCAGGGGGTTTAGGGCGGTTGCGGTGATACCAGGAGTGGTATAGGGCTGACGTGGCGAAACCCTTGGCGGTATTTGGAGCTGACGTGGCCCATCGTGAGTCCTCTGTGCATCTGGGGGAATCGGAGGGCCTAGGCTGCGCCAGGTCATCCCTCTGCCCCGCCAGAGAGGGGGGACGGCACGAGGGACTGCTCCGGATCGGACTCCGGGGGATACTGAGGCTCGTCAGTACGAGGAAGCCGGCACTGTGGGGGCAAACATGAGGTTCGGCGCCGACCCTGAAGGGGTCCGGAGCCGAACCAGATCGGTATTCTTGCTTTTCTGAGTGGGAATTGTATTGGGCCTTGGATGGGCCTCAGGCCATTTTTACACTGTCACACAAGCCCCCCACTCCTGCGGGGGGTGCGGGAGCTAGCCGTGGAGGAGTGCTCATGGTTGTAGAAAATGGGATGGTGAGTCATTGGATCTTCGTGAGAAGAGTACCCTGGTGCCAGACCCGACCCCGAGCCGGTCGAGGGATTATGGGCCAACAAGGGGGGTGGCGAGCCGTTGGCCTTCCTGAGAAGACCTCCCTGGTGCCAGACCTGACCTCGAGCTTGGCGAGGGATTACTGGAAGGCAAGGGCGATGGCGAGCCGTGAAGCCTTCCTGAGAAGACTCCCCTGGTGCCGGACCCGACCTCGAGCTGATAGAGGGATTTATGGGCCAACAAGGGGGGTGGCGAGCCGTTGGCCTTCCTGAGAAGACCTCCCTGGTGCCAGACCTGACCTCGAGCTTGGCGAGGGATTACTGGAAGGCAAGGGCGATGGCGAGCCGTGAAGCCTTCCTGAGAAGACTCCCCTGGTACTGGACCCGACCTCGAGCTGATCGAGGGATTATGGGCCAACAAGGGGGGGTGGCGAGCCGTTGGCCTTCCTGAGAAGACCTCCCTGGTGCCAGACCTGACCTCGAGCTTGGCGAGGGATTACTGGAAGGCAAGGGCGATGGCGAGCCGTGAAGCCTTCCTGAGAAGACTCCCCTGGTACTGGACCCGGCCTCGAACTGATCGAGGGGTTATGGGCCAACAAGGGGGGTGGCGAGCCGTTGGCCTTCCTGAGAAGACCTCCCTGGTGCCAGACCTGACCTCGAGCTTGGCGAGGGATTACTGGAAGGCAAGGGCGATGGCGAGCCGTGAAGCCTTCCTGAGAAGACTCCCCTGGTACTGGACCCGGCCTCGAACTGATCGAGGGGTTATGGGCCAACAAGGGGGGTGGCGAGCCGTTGGCCTTCCTGAGAAGACATCCCTGGTGCCAGACCTGACCTCGAGCTTGGCGAGGGATTACTGGAAGGCAAGGGCGATGGCGAGCCGTGAAGCCTTCCTGAGAAGACTCCCCTGGTACTGGACCCGGCCTCGAGCTGATCGAGGGATTATGGACCAACAAGGGGGGGTGGCGAGCCGTTGGCCTTCCTGAGAAGACTTCCCTGGTGCCAGACCTGACCTCGAGCTTGGCGAGGGATTACTGGAAGGCAAGGGCGATGGCGAGCCGTGAAGCCTCCCTGAGAAGACTGCCCTGGTGCTAGACCCGACCCCGAGCTGGCCGAGGGATTTCGGGCTAATCAAGGGGGATGGCGACCAGTTGGCGCCTCAGAGTGACTGAGCGGGGATATCCCACCATTCATGTGGTGTATTGAAGGCTCTCCGAGAATGGGGTGATGGTCCAATTTTCTAGGGGCATTTAATGGCGCCGCCTAATAAATGTAGATGGTGCATGGTTTTCCGTTGATTGACCTTCCCGGCGTCCCAACGGTTAGTCCCTGGGGGAGGTTATAAATACCTCCCCCCTCCATTGTAGGTATGATCAAAACAGGGGTGGCCCATTGGCTCTCTGAGGTGTCTGCTTCGGCGGACGCCTGTCTTTGGCTAATATTTTCGATCCTAGCAGCGTCGGAGAGGTGGTTACTCTACCGCCCTGATCTTCTCTTGGATCTGATAGACCTCGATATGGCGGCCAGGTCTACGGTAGATCAGGGCGAGAGGGGTGACGGCCTATATCCGTGCTGTGGGGAGAGGAGCTTTGGTTTAGTGGTGGTTTTGCCGTCTGGATCCCTTTTCGGGTCAGACTGCCCTGTCATGGAGGTTTGGCCCGGGGGAGATCCAGACGAAAAGACGCATCCACCGTATACCGGCCTTGGGGCTGAAGGGCCTCGGATGGGGGGGCCACCTCCCGTCGGGGGTCTGTCAGTCCGTCTTGATAGGGTTGTAGGCGATGGCGGTTTCTGTTCCACCCTCGAACAGTTCGGGGTTTCGGCTGCCGAGGCTGTAAGTCCCGGGCTGCTCGAGGGTGAGAGGGGAACTGGTCGAACGCTGGAGCCCGGGGCGTCTGTCATACGACGGTGCCTTAAAATTAAAAAAAGTTTTCTCGGTCGTGTATCTCACCCGACCCGACCCCAGAGTTAGGCCGTCAGTCTGGCGTCTGATGACGTCCCCCGCGCAGGTTTCGAGAACGTGGCGCGATTTTCTAGGCGGCAGTTGTGCGTCAATCAGTGAACAGTGATCGCAGAAGTCGAGGAGCCGTTCTTCCCTTATATAAGTATTCCCCCCCTTTTTTTTTTCCTTTCGCCCACTACAATCTTGCTGCTTCTTTCTTCAAAAAATCTCCCACCCCTTCAGCGTTTGCTCTTGCAGTTTGCCGTACTCGGTTCGCCTTTCCGAAGCAGTCCCAGGTTAGTTTGGTAAGTTTGTTTTATCTTTAGGCACAGATGGATAGGGCTCAGTCCGGTTCGTCGGCGTCGTCGTCCAGGGGGGAAGTAAAGCCTGACTCTCCGTCGACGTCGTGGGAAGAGCCCGTGTTCGAGGAGGGATCGGTGCCCGTTGTGGGCCATACTGGCTTGGCTTCTTTGGAGGGCTCCGTAGGTGAGGGGGAAGCGATACACAAGCCGAGGGTGTCGCGTACTCGACGTCCCTTTGTGGTGGAGAGTAGTGGGTCGGAGGGAATCGGCGAGGGTTCGGACGGCATTCGCGTGCTGGAGCTGTCTTCCGATGAGGAGAGTGGCGAGGGCAATACAGTGAGGAGATCCACCGCTCAGGGTCGAGGACCGTCGGAGCGAGTTAAGAAGGAGAAGAGGGCCCCAGGGAAACCGGGGTCGAGGACCGGCGGTTCGAGCAAGGCGCCTGTTTTCCGTAATTTGATGACTGGCTCGCCCGTCCAGCCGAAGCATTTCCGTCAGTATCCCGACGATCTTTCTGACCAAGAGCTCTTCGGAGTGCAACCCTCTTCGCCGAGCCGGGGGAGGGTGATGATGGACGCGATCTCGACCGTTTTGGAGGATGGGGATTTAGAGGTCCTGCAGCTGGCGTATCATATAGGGCCTGGTCACGAACTGCTGATGCCGAGCCCTACTCTGCGTCCCACCGATCCCTTGTCAGCTTGGTACTGTGTCTTCCCGGTGGACGCTTTTATCTCTGGCCTGAGGTTGCCGGTCCACCCGTTCATTAGGGACGTGTTGAACTGGGCCTCCTTGGCGCCCATGCAGTACGGGCCGAACTCTTGGAAGCAGATCATCTGCTTTATGCTGATGTGCGAGGAGCAGCAAGTACCCCTGCGGTTGAACGTGTTCCGTGCAATGTTGATGGTCAATCCGTCGGCCGAGGGTGTATACTATATCTCTCCCCGGAGCGGGGGGAAGGTCGTTCGCCACCACCCCGATTCCATCAAGGGATGGAAGGAGAAGTACTTGGTGATCCGGAGTGAAGAGCCATGGGACTTTCCCACTCGATGGAACCACTCCAAGCCGAGCCACCCACCGCCGAGGCAGGGGGATCTGTCGGCAGATGAGTGGGGGTTTGTCGAGCGCCTCCGCCAGTCACCCAGCATTGATTGGACGGAGGTGACGGAGACCACTCTGGCGAACGCTGGACTGAGCCCAGCTGTTATGCGTATGTAGTTGTTCCTTTCCTCTGGGTCCTTTCTTACTTTCTTGCTCATTGCTCTTAATGGTTTTTCCTGCAGGTATGGATGAGGCATCGATCCAGGCAAGGCGGCTGGCCATGAAGAAGGAAAACGCCGAGAAGAAGAAGGCGGAGGCGGCGAAGAGGTCGAGGGAGCTGCCCCTTGTTATTTCGGAAGTTCAACTCGAGCCGAGGACCAAGAGGGGTCGCTCTGAGACGAGCAAGGGCGTGGCTTCTTCGAAGGGTCCGGGCCGAGCAGGGGCCTCTGTTCTCGACAAGGGGAAAGGTCCCTGGGTCGAGGCCGAGGAAGAGGATCCGGTGGTGGAGCTGTTGCGGCAGCGGTGGGCTCCTGACTGGTCGGTTCGGATGGGGGACCGCCTGACAGAGGAGGCCCAAGCCGTCGAGGTGGTGGAAAAGCTGGCGACCCCTTGCGATCGCAAGGCGATGGAGGGCGAGCCCGTAGAGGCGGCGTTCGCCCGCCTGGCACAGGCCACTGTGCAGGTAAGTCTGTCGACTCTGTCCCTCTTTGTTGATTTATGTGCCGAGGTCTCATCTTTGTCTGTCGTTGGTTGTAGGCCTGTATACAGGGGGCCAACATCAAGAACCTGTACGAGGCGTCCCTGGCTCAAGAGCGAGCTCGGGCGGAGAAGAGCGAGCTGGAGATGAAGGAGATGCGAATCGAACTCGAGGGTTCGCATAAGAGAGAACAGCAGCTGGAGCTCCAGCTCAAGGCCAAGGATGTGGAGTGGGAGAAGAAGGTGGCCTCCCTGAAGACGAAGTTTACCAAGGAGGCGGAGGAGGTGTTGCGCAAGGGCCAGCAGATGGTGATCGCGGCCCAGGACAAGAGCTATGAGAGGGCCCTCAGCCACGTGAGGCACTTCTTCCCGGCCCTCGATCTGTCCAATTTTGAGTATGATATGGAGATCGAGGGAACGTCGAAGACTCCGGGTGAAGCAGGGCCCGCCGTCTACCCCTCTTCCGACGCTCCCGTGGATCCGTCCGTCGGCGCGGAGGTGGGTCAATGAGTTGTGTAATTTTCGTCTTTCTTTTTCTCTCCCTCGATTGTGTTTGCCTCCCGCGGACTGGCCACCGCATTTTTTGTAAGAAACATTTGGATTTATAGTGGCAAGAAAAGTTTTTTGACCGGCCGGTTGGTTTGACCTCGGACATTTCTGGATCTACTTGAGAATGAGTGTTGAGTTGGTTGGTTATCTTGTAGGTCGCGGCTAGCCTTCCTGAAGGAGACTCCCGTAGTTTCTATGTGGCACGACTCCGGAGTAAGGTTAAGGTCCTGGAAGCTGCGCTGGCTCGCCACCGAAGGGGGGCTCGGGACACTGATGAAGCCTGTAACTTTTATCGAAGTAAGTTCGCCGTCTTGAGTGCGGAGGCGCGCCGGTTGAGAAGAGTGATGTGGGATCGGGAGCTCGGCGGGACGGACATTAGACGAGCCGGGCTAAGTACCTTGGAGCCGAGGTCCTCCCCTGGGGGGCTACCTCGCGACGTCTTTGTGGAGGAGGAGACGGAGATGCCTCGTTACAAGGCGATGCTGGGAGCCTCGTTCTCTTCATCCTTGGGTCGACTGGCGGAGGGGGTTCCCTCTGCGTTGCTGTTGCTGCAGTGGGCGCGACCGGATGACGCCCAGAGTTCGGTGGCTGGACCGTCGATTGGGGCTGAGGCTAAGGAATATCACAGCGAGGGGGGGGCCCCTAGTTGCTTGGTCGAAGTACTCTTTGTCCCTCCTTGGGCCCCGGGGGGGGGCCCTGAACTACCTGATTTGAGAAGAGTGGAGCGGTCTTGTAACGGTCTTTGTTTTTTTCTTTCGTTTTATTTTTTCTCTTTGGGACGAAAAATAAAGGGGTATGAAAGAGGAATCCTTTTCTCTCCTTGCTCCGGCCAGTGATGCGGTATGAAATGTCGGAGGCAAGGTCTGGCTCCATCGTTCCGCGAGGGATCGAAGTGGGGCCTTAGGAAGGACCTTCGGTCCGGACTCGTATTGAGATTATCGAGACATTTGGGGTTCGGATAAAAAGGCATATTTTTAGTATAAGGTAGGGAGGGCCGCTAAGGCAGCCCTTTACAAACAAGGGTTTACACCAAAAACAAAAGATTTACACATAGCCGGGCCATAGTCTACGCTCGTCCGGCGTCGAGGGGGAACACGCCTCCATCGACGGTGGTCATGTAGCACGATCGCGCTGCTTCTTGACTGCCTCGGACGATGCCGACTCCTTGAGGGGTGGGGAACTTGAGCTTCAGATGGTAAGCCGAAGGCACTGCTTGTAGGGAGCATAGTCCAGGCCGGCCAAGTATGGCGTTGTAGGCCGCCTTGACGTTGACCATCATGAAGTCCATGGATTCGGTTCTCTTGACAGGAGTCGACCCGGCGGTAACGTCGAGGGTAACAATCCCTTCTATTACGACGGGGACGCCTGAGAACCCGTGCAGGGTGTATCCAGCTGGTTTGAGTTTTCCTCGGGGTAACCTGAGTTTTTCGAAGGCTTCGAGAAAAAGAATATTCACCGAGCTACCGTTGTCGACGAGGATCCTGCGGACCTCACAATTAGCCATGTGGAGGTTGATGACGAGAGCATCGCAGTGGGGCAAGCGAACACCTTCAAGGTCTTCCCCTGAGAAGGAGACCGGCCTTGATTGTAGTTTGGGCGAGGGGTTGTCTTTGACAGCGTTCACCTCTCGAAGGAAGGCTTTTTTGGAAGTGTTTGATCCGCCTCCCATCGGCCCTCCGTGGACACAGTGCAAGATGAAAGGGATATCCGCGGCTCCCTCGGAGTCGGGGTCCCGATCCTGGGACTGGTTTGGAGCAGGGTTCGGAGGCGATTGCCTCCGGTTCCTAGCGTCTCGCCGATCCCGCGGGCCTTCTCGGGTGAACTCTCGGAGGTATCCTCTGGAAATGAGTTCTTCAATTTCGTCTTTCAGGGCTCGGCATTGGTCGGTTTCGTGCCCGTGATCTCTGTGGAAGCGACAGTAAAAGCGCTGGTCTCGATTCTTGTTGTTATTAGATCGGGGGGGTAGTCGGACAATGCCCTTGTCTTCGATTTCCAAGAGGATGGCGGAGATGTTATGCGTCAGGGGAGTGTACCTCTCGAAGCGGGGGACTGGCGGGACCTTCTTTATGGCCCCCGGGTCCCTTGGAGCTTTCTTCGGTGGTTCGCCTTCCTCGGTCTTCCGCTTTCCTTTCCCGGGGGCATCCCTGGCATCTTCGGGGTTGAGGGCCTCTTCTGCCCTAATGTATTTCTCGACCCTATTGAGGAGGTCGGGGAAGTCGATGGGGGGTCTCTTGGCCAGAGAGGCCTTCAGCTGTCCGGGGCGGACGTTGTGTCGGAATGCCGCTGAAGCGACGCCTGGGTCGAGGGAGGAGACCGACCTTGCCTCAGCGGTAAATCTCCGGACGAACATTCTGAGTGATTCCCCCTCTATCTGTTTGAGCCCCAGTAATGAGGCGCTGGTCCTTTCGGCCTTCCGACTAGTGACAAAATGGGCAAGAAAATTGCCTTCGAGTTGGTCGAAGGAGTAAATGGAGCCGGGGGCGAGTTTCGAGAACCACTCGCGAGCAGGACCCCGAAGAGTGGCGGGGAAGGCTCGGCAGAGCAGGATATCCGAGGCGCTGTGAATCATCATGAGGGTTTTGAAACCCTCCATGTGATCAGCAGGATCTCCCTCGCCGTCGTAGGTCTCGAATTGAGGGGGCCGGAAATTCCGGGGTATTTCCGCTAGGAGGATGGGGGCGGAGAAGGGTGGACGGACAGGTCTGTACCCCTGAGCCATTCTTTGGTCGCCGTCCCCCATGTGATCGAGGCGGTCTTCCATTTCTTGTAGGCGTCTTAGGAGTACGTCATCGTCTCCCGGCTGGATCGTTGAAGGGCGGGACGCGCTGGCTTCGGCGTCCGACCCCGTTTGCGAATGGAGGGTTTCTTCCCTGGGGGCCCGTCGGAGGGCTCCCAGCATTTCTTTTCGGAAGTCTTGGAATTCCTTATGAGTGACGGGGGCTCTTTCGGCCCGGTTTGGCTGGTCCGAGGGTTGTCTTCCGACTCGGCTGAGCGCGGGTCTGCGTACCTCGGACGGTGGCCTCGGGCGGTTCGGGGCCGGGTTGGAAGCGGCCCTTCTCCTGCTGCGGGTAATCTTGCGGTTGAGGATTATTCCCCGGAGGTCGGGCTGGGCTGGCCGGCCGACGCTCCCTTGGGACTCCCGAGAGGGAGCCTTGTGTTTCGACGGGCGTGGCCTGGCTTTATTGGTGGGTGGGGGCGAGTCCCGTTGGTTGACGGAGGAAGCAGCCCCCTTGCCTTTGGTTGCCATGAGGATTCGGCTGTCGATGGCCTTTGAGGGTCTGGGTCGGATCGGCTTCTGGAGCAGCGGTTCCCACAGACGGCGCCAACCTGATGCTGTTTATTTCTGGGGCACGTGTGGAAGCACCAGGTGTGAGTTCGAACTCAATTTGTATTGAAGGAGATTGCCGCTCGTCTGCCGACCTTCGGTTGACCTTCTGGGGGCTACGATGAGCTCGAAGAGGCGTTTGAAGGTTGGGCTCGGATCGGAAGGGTCGGATCCGAGGTCTTGTGTACCTGCAGACGGTCCTGAAACACCGGGGTTTGTCCCGGTGGCGGACCCTCCGACGCTCTAGTCAGTCTCTGTGAGAGAGTAGCAATAACTAGGTATATTTAAGTGGTAAAAGATTGATTACCTTCAAAAGGTGGATGAGGGTCTAGTATTTATAGAGAATCCCAACCGGGTTTGGTTCCGCTTGGGGGCCGGGTTTGGATCCGAAAGCCCATGGGCCTGACGTGGCAGAAGGCCCAGGGGGTTTAGGGCGGTTGCGGTGATACCAGGAGTGGTATAGGGCTGACGTGGCGAAACCCTTGGCGGTATTTGGAGCTGACGTGGCCCATCGTGAGTCCTCTGTGCATCTGGGGGAATCGGAGGGCCTAGGCTGCGCCAGGTCATCCCTCTGCCCCGCCAGAGAGGGGGGACGGCACGAGGGACTGCTCCGGATCGGACTCCGGGGGATACTGAGGCTCGTCAGTACGAGGAAGCCGGCACTGTGGGGGCAAACATGAGGTTCGGCGCCGACCCTGAAGGGGTCCGGAGCCGAACCAGATCGGTATTCTTGCTTTTCTGAGTGGGAATTGTATTGGGCCTTGGATGGGCCTCAGGCCATTTTTACACTGTCACATATATATATATTTATTATTATTATTATTTTTATTATTATTATTATTATTATTATTATTATATTGTTATTATTATTATATATATTATTATTATATATATTATTATTTTATTTATACTATTTTTTATATATTATTATTATGTTATATTATTATTGTATATATTATTACTATTATATATATATATATATATATATATATATATATATATATATATATATATATATATATATATATATATATATATATATATATATATATTATTATTATTATTATTATTATTATTATTATTATTATTATTTTTATATATAATAATAATAATAATAATAATAATAATAATTATATATATATATATATATTATTATTATTATTATTATTATTATTATTATTATTATTATTATATATAATAATAATAATAATAATAATAATAATATATATATATATATATATATATATATTATAATTTATTATATTATAATAAATTGTTTAATATATAATTTGAATATATTATTATTACATATATATTATTATAATTATTATATATTATTATATATATGTATATTATTAAATATGTTTATTATAATAAATTGTTTTATATTATTATATAATTTACAATTATTATAATATATTATTATTTTATAAATACTATTATTATTATATTATTATTATTATATTATTATTATTATATATATTATTATTATTAAATTATTATTATTATATATATTATTATTGTATATATACTATTTTATATATACTATTATTATATTATATTTTTATTATATATATTATTATTTTATATATACTATTTTATATATACTATTATTATATTATATTATTATTAGATACTCACTATTTGTTTCAGATTCTGTGGGATGCTCACTATTTGTCCTTCAATGTGTTAGATACTTAGATATAAAAAAAAAATTTATCGTAAAAGGTTGGAAATTGCCCCCCCGTGTTCATTAAAAAATTTAACAAAACAAACAACCAAAAATAAGGCTTATGAAGTTCAGATCCTAACAGGCTGGGTTCTGGAATTCATTCACCCCAACCAACACACAAAAATACAACGAAATCTAGTCCTACTGGTCGGTCACCCCTGCCAGAACAACTTTCTCGTGCCAATTTGGGCTCACTCTCTCACTCAGTCCCTCGCTTATACGCCATTTATCCTCTCCAACTATCGTACGCTCTTCCTCGTCGCCCCCAGCAGTGACCCATACGACAAGTATAAGCACCATATTAGAGACCCCGCAGGCACTCCACCAATCTGATAACTCCATGTCAAGATTTAGTTCTCGTTCTCATCCCCTCGCTTCACCCTCGATGACTTTCACCGCAACCTCGCAACGAGGGTAGACGTCGCACCTGACCCCTGCGAGCCCTCTGACATGAAAGAACCAAAGGCACCCCTCACTTTAACCAACCAAGGTCAAAGTAGAACCCAAACTATAAAATTGCCCGACAATCGTCGCCTACACCAACTAGGATACATTTTGTTGCTACTTGTAAGTCGGTTGTAATTTGAATATTAGGGACAGATACTTAGATATAAGTTACCTCTACATATTCTGTTTGATACCTGAAATGCACTTGTTATCTTACATGAAGTGGTAGCAAGTTTACTCTATATACTCTTTTTGATGCCTGAAATGCTCTTGTTATCTTACATAAGGTGATAGCCCATTTCTCAAGGATTTACTTGTTATAGAACTTATTGCTTAATTATCCTGCATGTTTCTGTACAAGCGCATCTTATTTATTTGCGGGCAAGGGTGCACGAAACTTAGTTATACAAATAGTAAAATACTTGTTTGGGTGTACTAAGTGGTAAGTGTCAACTTTAGGATTTTATTGTCTGAAATAATAACATTGAAAAACACTACTACAAATGAGGATGATCTCTCTCTTCTCATTCTTTTAGTGTGATAATCTGAGAAATTCCAGATGGTTTTGGCTGCTAAAATTATTTGCTATTGAGACACAGTGTTCGTTGTTAGGAGGCGGATTAGGGAAAAGGAGAGAAGTAGGGTTTGGCTGCCAAAAATGGGAACCCCCTTCTTTTCTCTCCTTTTATCTCTCTCTCTAAAAGAAGAAATCTATGAAGCAGATGACTTTGTTTGTGAAATTCCTTAGATTTACTGTTCAAAAAAGAACATAAATCCCTACTACTTCTTCTTCCTTCTCTCCCTTTACAGCGAAGGCGAGGCAACTTGCAGCCACTCGCTTGTACAGAAGGGAGGGAGAAAGGATGGTAGGGTACTAGGGTTTATCTGGTCCTCCTCTTTCTTATCCTGAAAGCGGAATCTATGGGATATACTTCTTTTTGGGGGGTAGGTTCGACCATGAAGTTTTTTTTTTTCTAATTATTTTTGAAATTAACTTCTTTTTGATGGTTTGGTTTTACTTGCATGTCGGAGAAATACTAGTTTTTTTAATGGTTTTCTTATCGTTTTCTATATCTTTGATTTATTGTTTATTTATCTTCAGTTGTTTTTACTTTTTAATCATTTTTTGCTTGTTTTGGTAAAGGGCTATGACAGTTGGATGCCAATTTCGTGAAAATTGGTGTTTTGATTGCTGCCATAACCATATATATACATTGTATTATGTATACATTGCATACAGTATTAGGGGACACTGCTAAAAACGCTATATATATGGTTGCTGGTGAGGCTGTAAGTACATGGTGTTTATGGTTGACCTGACTTGGTGGTTATGGCAATTCTGTATCTTTCACCTCTGCTATTGTGTAATTTGGTGGATATTTTCATTTTCTTGGCTGTTCAAATTAGGTATGTGTACCTCAGAATTTTACTGATTTTGGTTGTTTGATAAAGTGATCATTTACTTAATATCGCCTAGAGGTTAGAACTGAATACAAAGTTTTAATGTTTTAATGTCATTTTACTTCACAACTACTTTATATTTGACAACAGTACTATCAGATTTGTCAAACAATATATTTTAAATTTTGGTTAAAATTTTTCTCCATATTTGTTCAATTTCTTCAGGTGCTTTTATATTTTGGGATTTATTACTTATTTTGGTCCCGGCTATGATGGTTTAGTACCAATTTGACAATTTCATGAACAAAGATGTCTTAACAGCAGCCCTGACCATAGATATATACACTGTATACAGTTTTGGGCGGCTCCATTTGCGAAAAAAAGCTATTAAAATGGTTTGGGGCGAGGCTAAAAAAGACAAATTTAAGGCTGGCAAAGACAGTGATTCATGGTTGACCTGAATTGGTGGTTTTAAGGCACTCGAGACTTGTGATTCATGGTTCACCTGATTTGGTGGTTTTAGGTACTCAAACTGAGTGAGAAGAAGTACCCTACTTGTTTTATTTGTCAATATATAGGTGAATTATGACATATCCCATTTTTTCGTTCTTTGTTTTCTTGTAATTTGGTGCTTATTTTCATTTTCTATGCTGTTTGAATTTAGTATGTCCCCCCCTGAACTTACTGATTTTGGTTGCGAAGGTGATCGTTTTACTGAAGTTCACCTGGATGGCTTGAAACCGAAAAGTCATTTATATTTTGATATTTTAACAATTTATTTTTATGTTTGTTCAGTTTTTCATGTATTTTGACTTATTTTATTTTGGAACATGACTACGATGTTTTAGCGTCAAGTTGACGATCATAGACTGACCATATATATAAATGTATATTGTATTGGGGGACCCTATTTACTAAAAAAAGCTATTTATATGGTTGGGGTCAAGGCTGTCAAACATGGTCATTTATGGTCGACCTAACCATGAATGGAAAATGTGTATTATCTTATATGAAAATGTGTCTATAGTTCTAATGACCAAGTATCTTTTTTATTGTTAAGCAGTCTAAATAATTGCACTACTTTGAAGTAGTTAGTATTGTAGCTCATGTGGTTATTTACTGGTTGGGAATAAGAAATGGGAACTAGATATGTTTGATGTGGGAGCTAATCTGATGTGGAACCTATTTAAAGGAAGGTATAATCACGTCTTTTCACACTCAGCCTTCAATGTTAACGAGGTGGCCAGCAATGAATTGGCCAGTATCCAGTGTACTGTAGGTGTTCGACAAAATGCCAATGCCAGTAAGAGTGAGAACACATCAGGCCACCTTAACATTTTGAAAATTGCCCTACTAGTATTGTTAGGTTTAGCAATTTCAGTTTAAGTACCCCAATTTGCCCACCCTAATTTCGTTAATCTTGATTAGTTAAGTATAAATTGTTCCAATCTTTTCTCCGAACCAAAAAGGCACAAGCATGAATGACTAATATATACCCAGTATTATATTTGATTTTTGTTTTTCTTGCAGGGATGACTACAACAAAAGACTAACAATCAAGTTAATTTTTCTCCCTGAAATTGAAAGCGTTCATAATAAAATACATGCAAGTTTTAAAAGAATTTGCTTCTCCTTAATTGCCTTTTGTGTCCGCTAGAAATTAGAAAATTACTTGTAATTTTGCCCGCCTTAAAAAACATGCCTTGAGTCTACCACTGGGACCATGCCAAACGTGATAGCACTAAGAGTAAAATAGGAAGGGGCTTGATTGCAAATATACTTTTATAGAGAGGACTTGTATCAAATTTCATACAAGAGAAAAAAGAATCACTCAACACTAACAATTTTATACAGCCACTCAAAGTACATTCGCGTGCTCTGTTAGTGTTACAACCCCACTATTCTCACACAATACTTCTTCTCACTGTACTCTCTTCACTCTGTTCGCATACACTGGGAGCACTTGGTTCCCGATACACAAACTGAGATCAATCAGTTGTGATTGTGTAGGCATGCAGAAAGGGACTGTTCTACAATGCATATCGTATTAAAAGGATTAATGTATAAGTCCCTTTGGCATATATATGTTGACTTTTTGTTACTAGCATTAGCATTCATGCATAGTCATAGTCTCGACGGTGTGGCCAAGGAAACCAATTGTTTAATATGTTATTTGGCTAAAGAATGCGTGCATTTGGCTCCACATAAAATATACTTAATCATATAATTTATTTTTTTCTTTGACGCCCCAGTAATGGCAATGTTAGAAATTGGGTTTTCGTAGGGCAAGGAGAGATGAAGCAGAAAGAAGTGAAGGTAAGATGGAGATGAGCAGAAAGATAGAGTTAATGTAAGTATTTCTTTATTGCTAAGTTTGTTTTAATTTCTTCACATGCTTATGGACAACTAGCTATCGTTTCTAGTTTGTTTATTACACTCAACAGCTAATCGCAATTGGGATTTCCGAAGGTAGAGAGATGAAGCAAGGAATCAGAAGTTGGGAAAGATGGTGAAAAGTGAGGAAATGTGAGCGTTTATTTCTTTTACTTTCTTAACACGCTTACAAGCACCTGACTTTGTGTTTGTTCTGTTTATGCTCAGTTAATTGCAAATGTTGCAGGTAGTTCTCATATGGTCCCTGGAATTGCAAATGTAGATAGCTTGAAGATCAGCTTTGTTAGTCCTTCAATGTGGATGGTAAGGTTATCATCTGCATTTTTTTTTTTGAATGTGTACTTTCTTTTCTTTTTATTTACTTTGCCTGCTCTTTTCATGTCTCTTAGTCTACATTATCCATGTGTTCCACTTGGCGCATATTGCAGTTACTTCAGTCTATGTTGCAAATTTATTTTTTTGATAGAATGTAAAAATATACACACTTTACCTTGACGAATATAACCCCTCTGGAATCTGCATCAAGCATAGCATATGAAAGACATAAAACTTGCAGTCTCTTATTTAATCTGGTGTCTCTTTTAGCCTCTGTACGGAGGTTTATAATGTTACTGACACACACTTGTTACCCTCGGGAAACATAAGTCTTAGATTTTCGGCTGTTAAACATGTTCATCTAACTGTCGTCCTGAAATAGAATACCCCTACTACCATTTTGTAGGGATTCCATGAGGCCAACAGTAACCTATATTGGTAGATTAGGATACAACATCACACATACATTGAACTCATTACTCATTAGCATCTGCCGTCCTTAGCTCATCAAGACATCACTTTGTTCATTAGTATCTGGGAGGGGAGGAAATAAGCATGGATACTGTGTCTGATTCAACTGCTCAGGTTTTCTATCTTAAATGTTCTTTAC
Source organism: Hemerocallis citrina (assembly GCA_017893485.1). Lineage (NCBI taxonomy): Eukaryota > Viridiplantae > Streptophyta > Magnoliopsida > Asparagales > Asphodelaceae > Hemerocallis > Hemerocallis citrina. The sequence continues at coordinate 41,072,645 of CM030358.1, read as the reverse complement.
CTGTTTCCCCAATGCCTGATTTAATTCCCAGAATTCAATGAGAGACAATAATGATGGAATTGAGGTTGAGAAATTTTAGGTGTCATTGGTCAGTCAACGACCCTTCTTGGCGGGCACTCCTCTAGTCCTCAATTACATGTCTTATGTTTCTTACGTGCTTCTCTTATATTAATGGGAATTCGTACACTACATACAAGAGTGGTGTTGCTCTACTCATCCTTTGCCCAAAAAATTTATTTGTTGATAACTATGGGAAAAGAAACTAAACCTATTATAGGACCAATCTTATCATGCAGAAAGGATTCATTTACAGTATTAATCAAATAGTTTGAGCATCTTGAATGTACTTACTATTTACTTTCTATTCCGTAACTTCACTCAGAGAAATTTTGCTGATGGGCTGTTACTTTCATATCGCATTTACAGGCTCCAGGGTCTGTCTCTCTCCTATATATATACGCATCCCATCACAAGATTGGTTGGACTTCATGTCGTTGCTGCAATTGGCCTCAGACACTTTGCGGCGGAGGTGATTGGTGGTTCCTGCAAATTGGCCACATAACATCAGTCCTGCATTGCGATGGTAAGATGGCATCTGCAAGCATACTTATTTTACCTTTTTGTTTGGGTACAAACATGATTTTTCTTGTTTTCCATACGAATTGACGAAAATATTAGGGTTGTTAATAATTATTTCATTGCTATATGATTTGGATTATCTGTTGTATGTAATGGTGAGGATCAATTTCCATTGTGTAGGCATGAAGAAAGGGATTGCTTCACCATGCATATCTTATTAAGTGGATTGATGTAAGTCTCTTGCTCATAAACTTGCATGTGTTTATTTTTCTTACTAGCATTAGTATTCATGCATAATCGAAGTCTATCAATGGTGTGCCTTAAAAGGAAACTGATTGTTCTTGATCAATAGATCTTGTTTGGCTACATAGTTATGACAAACATAGGTATATTTTAGTGGTGGTAGAGGTTTTAACATTGCATCTTGCATCCATTGTCCTCCACTCAGAATATACTCAAAAACATATCTTTTATAAGTCATTGGATACAAAGTTAAATGTAGAGAATGATAGTAAGGGAGGGATGGAATCCTCAATTCTATTCAGTGGATTAGCTTTTTCATTAATCATTATGTTGTTTAAGTGAATCCTCGGTTCTATTTTCTCTTAAATTCCATTTAGCATACTGCATATATGGAAAAATTACCTCCTGCCTCTTAATTTGCATATGATTGGAAGTATGCAGAACCTCAAGGAAAGGGAAGTAAATGCAACAAGAACATAAACTATAAAATACTCAGAGAGTTCATAATGACTATCAACAATCATGTTCATGCATCATTAGCATTAACACATTCAAATTGTTTATTATGGTAATCTAGCGATTATAGAAGCATGCAATTAGTCAAACGTTTCATCCAAATAACCCTGTGAAAGACAATTAAACAAGCATATCAAGGTTGATCTAATTTTCTAACACGTTTTTAAATGCATGTATCAGAAACAACCGAAGCAAAGTAGGTTGTATGGTTAACTATAAGAGAGTGAGTTAGAAAGAGAGTTTATTAGTTGGGGCAATGGCGCCTAATAAACAATTTATTTTTCAAGTCCTTTCTGTCATAGTAATCTTAAGCAACAATGGCACCTAATCTCTCTACTATCACAATTTATATTTTTTATGCTCTTTTAAGCTCATGTTATGATTTCTGTTACATATGTCACACATATTTTTCAAGTCCTATCTGCGAAAGTAATCTTAAGCAATTTTGTAAATTGATGAGCATAGACAGACAGCCCACCCAAAGTTGTTCTTCTTGTAGTATGGGAAATTGGAAAGAAGAGTGTATCCACATCAAATGATCCACGCATCAGTGTCATTTGTAGCTTTCGGTTACCTCACGTGTATCTGATAATGACATTTCATCGGCACTCCTCGAACACCTGCTTGTTACCTCACATGTATCTGATAATGAGACTTCATCAGCACTCCTTCTTATAAATATTTTTTAGCAAAGATATTAAAGCCTCTTTTTTTAAATATATATTTGATTTCAGGTATGTAGATAAAAAGAAGGGTGATGGGATAGGTTTGGGGCGGATCTGATTTGGGAAGGAGGAGGTATGTGCAGATATTAACCAGAAGTGAAGGATCCTTGTAACCTAAATTTTCGTTTTGCACACGGATTTTAAGGCACTCTTCTTTTGATTTCAGGTTTGAAGACGGGACAGATTCGACATGGAACTGGATTTCTCTGTTGGTGCGAGATTTGATGCTAGATTTGAGCAAGGGGAGGAGGTATATGTAAATTTAGCTAGAAATGTGCCAAAACTGAAAGTTATTTACTGATAAGTTTATAAGGAGTCTTCTTTCCTGACTGTTTACATTCCAATCACAAACCATGTTACTGTTAACACAGAAAATTTTGTATAAGTAGGACACTGGACAGGATCATAATATCATATAATTTGACATTATACCCAAACTTAAGCATAAATTTAACTAAAACAACTACGCCCCATAAGATAATTTAGGGCACACACCCTAATTTGGCTTCTGTTTCAAATCATAAAGATCAGTTCCGTTCCCTAGTATGGGGCGATTGGGCTATTGATTTCTACTGCATTATTTCTCATGAAAACTCTATTTCCTCGATTTGTGGTCACCTACCTGATCTAAAAAATTGGGGATTTTAGAGGCCATGGTGGAAATTGGAATTTCAAGAAGCAAATAGATGAAGAAGATAAAATGAGGAAAGAGGGAATGTGATGTTGATGATATGTTTGTTTGTTTTGCTTTCTTCACACTTGCAAACACCTTATTTTTGTCTGTCCTGTTTATACACCGCAGCTAATCACAAAGGTCTTACGTAAAATAAGTCCTGCAATCTGATGGCAAGATGACACCTATAGTTTTTTTTTCCTCCATATCCTTGGAAAAGGTGGGAATTTTAACTGCTTAATGAGTAATGTCTAGAATGTAAGTTCTGTGTTGGCGTGCAGTGCAGTTGAGGATGATGGAGGACCTGCACAATGAGAAAGCAGAGGGATCGAACTATTCATCATATCTGCAAGGAAGGAGCATCGCATTGGTGCCACTGTCAACCACAACCTCATCAAGACTACCTATTTTGGGTGGACTGAGCTCATCTTAAGATCTCTATCTCTCTACTATAACAATTTTATATCCTTTTTAACGATTTCTTGCTCATATATTACACATACGCTTTGAGTCCTATTTGTCATACTAATCTTAAAGTGACTTTGGAAATTGACGAGCATAGATAAATAAAGCTCTTTACGGTCATATATACAATGGAGAGTTAGATTACCCACCCAAAAGTTAATTATTAAATATCGAGTACAATCATGCAAGTTGACAGCCAGAAACCATTAAGTTGAGAAGCTTTGAACGGGCAAACGTTCCTGTAGTCAAGACTTGCGATGTAAATACTATATTGTTGACAACTAGGAAATGTCCTTTGTATTAGAATTCAAAAGAGCTCAATCTTTGGTCATGGCTAAATTACCTGGAAAAAAGAAAGTTAATCCTGGTTATCAATTTACTTTTTTAAGACTTTGCTTAAAACTCCTAGTTTAGCATTTTTGGGCTACGAATAATAGTAGGATGTGTAATCTATTCAATAGTCCATGCTTAGGAGCAATTATAACAAGTGGGCTACAGTTGTAGACAAATACCATATTTCTTGAACTCTAAAGCATGCCTGTGAGAGCATAAGTGCTCGTGAAGGAAGTGCTGGAAAAGAAAGTAGGAAGGAAACACTACCCTGTAAGTGGTGCTTGAACATGTGACTTCCATGAAAGATATTTGTGCAGGATTACTCTCTAAAGATCTTTTGAGTTTAGAATTAATCATAGAAACTAGATAGTTGAATTATGCTAAAATCTTCTAAGTGAATATAGTGATCCCACAGGAATACAAAATTGTGTATCAACCTGGTTTTATGGTGAGATCTTAAATATGATCTAACTAACCTTCTAAAACTACTATAAGAAATTTTTTAGAAGAGAATAGTTAATCTAAAAGTTTTAATTAAAAAGAAGATTGGTACTTGATGATTATGCGGTAAAGTTTTGGAAAATAAATACATTACACTAGCTACATAGATGCGACACTATACTTCATCCCTGGCTCGAACAGATGGCTGTGGACAGCCATTATCCATTTGTTTAAAAGTTACTAAAATATGCCCGAAATTTGGTTTAGAGTTTAAAGTCTCTGTTTTGAAGTTGAATTTCTCTCTGGCAGTCCTAAATTTATATATATCTTCATGCATGAATCCACGTATTAAGCTATGTGAAACTTTCTTTTTATGTTTCCAACTACTATGTAGTATGTACTAATAGTTGTACTTTTAGCATGACTAGTTGAGGGTGAGACGGTGAGATCTCTTCTACTGTCGAATTAGTTGATCCATTTCTAGCATTCTGAGCATTGAGCAAGTAAATTTGCTTTGATTTTTTCCGCTGAATCTATGAACACTGGGCATTATTTTACAATTCCTGTGTATAGACATGCTTATGTATGGATAAATTCATTTGTCTTACCTTTGTTATTCTTTGTTATTCTTCTCATGGTCATTTGTGCTGATTACTTTACTATACATTAGGTTTTTTTTCCCGCCAACTTGCTATAAAGTAGAAGTAGTCCATAAAGCAAAATGAATGCATTTTTTATTTTGTCAGCCCTATTGAAGTCTCAAAAATTTTGGGGCTTTGAAGGTTGTATGAATGTTACCTGGCCTTCAATCAAATTTTTTGCCAATTCAAAATCGGTTTGAGTTTTGATGCCCAGGGTAGGCTAAATTTTGTTGGTTTCACATTTTGTGGTGATTTCCTTTAATTTCATACATGTTTTAAATTTCGGCCAATACGGCCGAAATTTTGTTTTGGTTAGCTTGCCAATACGAAATCATAGATCTTATACCCCATATCGTTTTGGACCGAAATGTGTAGATTTCGACTGAAATAGCCGAAATATCGGCTGAAATATTGCCGAAATAGCCGAAATATCGACCGAAATAGACATTAATGTTATTGTGAATATATAACATTTTTTTTGTTTTACTTTTTGCATGTAAGTCTTTCAGTATATAACCTTAAGCTAAGATAATGTGAGGATTTTGTCTCTCCATTGTTTATGTATATGCAAAGTCAAGTAAGTCTGTCAACTAATACATTTTTTTCTAGTTAATGGAAATTCAATTTAGTTATATACTTATATTACATTCTCTTTTATATTAAATTTTGCGAATATTTACCGTGATTGATTCATGTCGTTAGTTACATTATACTATATTTTATATGATAAATGATATCTTTGATCCGAGATGAAACACCTCTTGCCGATACGAGTTCAAAATCTGACATTTAAAACCTTGGTTTCATATTAGAAAGTACAAGAAGCATCGATCCCATACCCGAGCAGAATCATTAATTTCATATTTAGATAATGGTTGGGATTTTGTAGTTATTACTAGAACATGATTATTTTTTATTATTATCAATAACGATGGGTCGAAGGCCATCGTGTTCCATTAATAAGAGTTTGACGAAACAAACAACCAAAAATAGGGCGTGTAGCTCACATCCCACTAGGGGAACCTGAAACTCCACCCCTACCAGAGAACCCACCCACAATAGTTCTCTCGCCCCAAAAACAAAACATAATTACACTAATAACAGCCAATCGGCTCCAAGTACACCCACCATACCCAAAAAATACTAACTGCAAAATACATACAAACTGACCCAAAAAACCAAAAGCTAGCAAGTGCGCTCAGTCCAACGCCACCTGCCGATCACTCCTCCTCAAAAGTCCCCAACCTATCCTCGGTATCCATCTCAGCTATTGGTGTCCCAACATCAGCATACATCTCCTTGATTTTTTTCGCCGTTTCCGCACCTACTATTTGAGCCCAGAAAGTGATGTTAGCAATAATGGAGTATTTGAGATGTTGATGCATGCGGTGTTTGTGTTGTGGTGAAAAAATTTTACTATTCCTTTTTAGCCATATAGCCCAACATATAGCCGCTACCCCAATACCCCATATTTCCCTATAACCAATTTGAACATTGCTATTCCCCCACCCTCCGCAGGCACCTTGGACTGTTATCGGAGTCGTTCCAACGCTACGTAACCTGTGAAGCAGATCCGCCCATATTGGCGGCACGTATGAGTAGTTAACGAAGAGACGGTCCACCATTTCGTTATCTATTTTACACATTACACAGTAACCCGGTCCCTGCCATTTTCACCTAACCAGATTGTCCCAAGTGAGGATGGCATTTCTGCTAGCGAGCCAGTTGAACACTCGAATCTTTAACGACACTTTAACCCTCTAGACCGGGTCCTTAACTCGCATGCCCCCGTCATTTAGCCACTTGTATGCCGACTTAACCGAGATCCTTGCATCCTTTTTCGCCTCCCATTTGACCTTGTCCCGATACTCCTCTCCTGTCGGCTTCTAGCTCTCTAAGTACTGTAATAGCTTAGTTTTCTCTCTTCGAGCTTCAATACTCAGCCTGCCCGCCAATCTTGGCCTCCATCTGTTGTTCCTCCACTGCCTAGCAACCCAGTCATTCTTGTCTGTTGCATACTTGTACGCTTCTGGGAATCTTCTTTTCAGAGTAATAAGGTCGCACTATCTGTCTTTCCAGAAACTAATGGTCCTTCAAATGTAGTACCTGCCAAGAATATGTCATTCGTATGTGAAACACCCCTCCAGAATCTCGACATAGATGTCGTATTCTTATGTTTCATGCTCATACCACCCTTCCTGATGTATACCGCCCTCACCAGAGTAGCCCACTTGGCCTTTGGCTTATGTTTGAGTTTCCACCACCACTTACAAAGTAGTGTCTGGTTCATTTGCCTAAGATTGACGACTCCCAATCCACCGAATTCCTTTCGTCTACATACCACCCCCCACTTGATTAGAGCAAATCCTTTCCCTTCTGACCCCGCCCCTTGCCACAGGAACCGCTGCCTGAGTGTATCAATCTTCTTAATCACCCAAGTAGGGATTTCAAAGAACGACAACAGGTATAGTGGGATCAAGTTAACAACCGAATTTAGCAAGATCAGTCTTCCTCCTAGTGATAAGGACCTTCCCTTCCATCCCTGGAGTCTGCCTTCGATCTTCTCGATGAGTTCATTCCAATCGATCCTCTTGGGCCCCCCTTTTCTAATAGTCATACCTAGGTATTTGATTGGCATCTTCTGTATTGGACAATTTAGAATTCCAGCCACATTTTGTTCATTCTCCCCCGCTTCCCCCAAAAATGTAATAGTACTTTTGTGGAAGTTCACCTTAAGCCCCGACCAATCCTCAAACAGATGAAGGCCCCACTTTAAGTATGTCGCCCGAGCAGTGTCACACTCCCCGAATATGACCGTGTCATCTGCGTATTGCACGTTCACGATCGCTGATACCCCCCTTCTCATACCCAAACCATTGATGAGACTGATATTCCTGTACTTTTTAGGCATTCTATGCGATCCATCTGCCACCAAAGTGAATAACACGGGTGATAACGGGACCCCCTTTGCTGTAGACCCCGTCTACACCTAATTTCTTTCCCCGGAACCCCGTTAACAATAACCGAAATTTGGCTGTTTCCAACCACATTGCAATCCAGGCGATCCATTTGTTCCCAAATCCCCGCCTTCTAAGAATCTCTACCAAACAATTCCATTCTAGTTTATCATAAGCCTTTTCAAAGTCCAATTTTAGCAAGAACCCCCCTTTCTTACGCCTTTTGCAGTCCTGTACGACCTCTTGTACTAGCGCCACTCCCTCTAAGTATATCTCTGCCTACGATAAAACCAGTCTGGTAATCGTCTACTAAGTCCCCAATAAGTTCCCTCATCCTATTGGCTAGGACCTTTGGATATAATCTTCACAGAGGAGTTTAACAAGCTAATAGGGCGAAAGTCCCCAACCTCCTTCACGATTTTCTTTTTCGGAATCAGGCAAACATTGGCATAGTTTAACCTCCCCATTTCCAGCATTCCCTCATGGAAGGCACGCATTACATCCATAACATCAATCTTTATAATTTCCTAGAAATGCTTGTAAAAGAATATCAGAAACCCATTCGGACCAGGAGCCTTATCTTGACCTAGCCCTCCCACCGCCCTCTTGACCTCTTCCATGGTTAATGGATCTTGCAAAGCATTAATTCTTACCTGGATATTCCCGTCTACTGTTTCCCATAGGTCCTCAGTCGATTCGCAACTACCGCCCTTCGTGCTGCCAAAAGGCTCCTTATAAGGTAGCGTTTGGCACAGCTTAAAATTAGCTTCTCTTCTCCCTTTAGAAGGAGAAGCTGGGCTAAACGCATATTTTGAAAACCTCTACAAAAGGAGAACTAGCTTATTTTTAATGAAGAAAAGGAGCTTCAAAAAAGCCCTCAAGAGCAACTTCTGGCTTTTCCTTTTCTCTTTTTTTTACCTTTTCTCATTTTTTGGCCCTTCCCACATATCAAACGCTAACAACAAAAAATTTTCCCCTTCTCCTTCCTCGCCGAACACTCGCGACCGGGAGACCTCGCCGTCGAAGAGTCGCCCTTATATATATGTATTTATATTATTAGTTTTTAAATGTTGTTTAATTTTTGAAAGACCCTGGTACCAGTAACTAAATATATATAGGATAAATATCTCAAATTTCTTCTTGAAGATTGCTCATACCATTTCAATATGTAAACTTTTCTATTTATCTATATTCCGAGTTTCTTCACGGGTAATGGTGTCTGATCAAGTAAAGCCATTTAAATAATTGTAGTAGAAGTGTTACTTCTAATTTCACTAATTATGTCACGTGCCCATTTTTAAAATCCAACTTATGGACTTTTTAGCTAGGATTTATATTCGTCCATTACTTTATGCAGACAGCATTTGTTTCTTGTGCCAGACTACTTGCATTTTGTTAATAGATGATTAATCTATTTAAACAACTTCTAGCTTAAAAGTAGCTTTAAAGTTTAAAAAAAAAGCTGACTATCCAAACAGCTTCAGCTTTTAATTTCAAAGCTCTACTTTCTGGCTTCTCCCTCTGAAGTAGCTTTAAAGCCCAAAAAAAAGCTAGGCCAAACGCAACCTAAGTATCATGGACATGTAACACATTGATATGCTCATCGGCCATCGTTGACCCAGCAATATCCAAGGCATGAATGTAGTTGTTCCTACGGCGCATGTCGGCAACCATGTGAAAGAATTTGGTGTTGGTGTCCCCTTCAACCAGCCATTTCATCCTAGCTCGCTGTCGCCACATGACCTCCTTGTTATATGTGTCTTGTATCTCCTGTCTACATTTGGCCAATCTATCAAATTCGCTAAAAGTTAAACCCTCTCCCTCCTCTCTTTTTTCCAACTCCTCAATTTCTTTAAGAATGGAATCCTTTTTTTGCATGATGTTCCCAAAATTTATCATGTTCCATTTCTTCAATCTTTTCCTTAGCCTTGCTAGTTTCCTCATTAAACTATTAGCCGGTTCAATCTGTGTAGTTCCCCCTTCCTAGCCATCCTTAACGAGTTCACGACACTCGTTGTTGATCAGCCACATCTTTTCAAATCTGAAGATCTTGTTTCTTCGCTTTCCCTCTTCTCCCGTGCTAATGATAATAGGGACATGATCCGAAGTATTGCGAATGCATGACCTAGCCAGTGCCAATAGGAACTTAAGCTCCCAACCCATAGAAACTAATATTCTGTCCAATTTAGCAAGAACTGGGGATCTACGTTGATTGGACTATGTGAAACACCAACATAAGACTGGCGATTACCTGATTGAACCTGGTCCTGTCATGACCATTGCCAACCCCACCCTTCCTTTCATGTGTGTAACGTACGATGTTCAAATCCCCCCTACTAACCATGGCAAGTTCCATCTACTTCTGATATGTAGTAGCTCCTCCCAGAATGCTTGTCTATCCCTCCTGTCATTAGGGTCGTATACCGCTGTGACAGTCTCCTTCCATCTGTCTCTTCGTCGTTGCACCACCACCGAGATAGAAAATCTCCCTACCCAACACTCCAGTAAATCGAAATTACTAGAGTTGATCCCTACCATAATCCCCCCTGATGCTCCTTGAGCGTCCCTACATCGCCATTCCCTAATGTGATGAACTTTAAAACCCCTTATAACCTTGTCTGTTGGTTGAAACAATTTTGTCTCCTCCAAGCACACAATATCTATGTTGTTACTCATAATGACCTCACCCACCATCCTTCGCTTGGCTGCTTGCCCAAACCCTTTAACGTTCCAAAAAATGACGTTACACATTAACACTACCAATTCCCCCTTCCCCAACCGCCTTATTATGGGACAATGCACTAACCAACAAGTTTTGGGAGACGCAATCATGTGTCTCCTCATCAAAACCTTGTTGAGCTATTTGAATATTGTCCAACTCCCTGACCCTAATAATGTCAATAGTGCTACCTTGTGTACAATGATCATTATGCAAGTTGATACCATAAACATTGGCTAATTGAATTAACATGGAATCAGAAATTAAGCCAAAAATTGAAATAGCTGTGTGAATACCTGCGATGTTTTCATAGCTCTTTCTCTTTCCCACCCGTTGGTAAATTTCCTTAACCGTCATCGGCTTCTCTCCCCTGCTCCGCTGTCCGTCACTTCGCCTGTGACCCTCCAGACTTTTCTTGTCCTTTCCTTTTGGATGCAACTCCTCTCTGTTGGCAATCCTAAGATCTGTAGCAATCCTTGCTTTGTGTACTGTCTCTTGCTCCCCAGTTCTGATGGACTCTACGTCCGAATCAGACGATTCCTCATATTCCTTGTTTTTTAGCCGTCACCCAGCTCCCTATCAAGACCTTCATCCTCTTTTTTACTTCTCTCTGAACTCTATTTTCGACCTCCACTTTCATCATCTCCTCTGTCACCTTCAAAATCTTCATGACTAGGTCCCTGTACCCTACCAGTTAAAAAATCAAATTTGCATTCCATTAAAATCTCCTTGCCCGATTTGTTGCTCAAACCCCCCTCTTGTTTTCCTTGTACATTATCCAATCCCACAGTTGACGGGATTTTAACAACAATATGGCCCATTAAATTCTAATTTCCCCCCACTATATTACCCTCCTTTGTAGCCTTCTCAATCCCAGTACCCGTTACTGCGACCCTACCCATGCCCTATGTGCATGCCTCCCCTATTCCTGCCACCCTCGTACTTGGTCTACATCCCTCTGCCCCTTATTTTGCGTGAGAGCCGCGTCGACTCCCACTCCCACCACTAAAGACTCCCTTGCATTGGGCCCCACCCCGCTACTGATTTGTCCCGTCTTGATAGGCTGAATTTTCTGAGCTGCAAGCTGACCTGGCGCCTCAGTGGACCCCATGCTCACCTGTAGCAGCCTGGTGCTTTTCCCAAATGAGAACTCCCCAACCGCTTGATCGCCTCCCGATTCCCGTGTTGCTTTGATTGAAGGCAAACTAAGCAGTTAAAATCTCCGATTACGCCCGATTAATCCCTGATTAATCTCTAATCGGAGAGATTTAAATATTTTCTTAAATATTTTACATGGCCTAGATCAGAACTGGACCTCATGTGAATCTAAATTTATCCCAGATCCTTCTATAGCCCCTTACAATTTTAACACAACATCTTCTCAAATAACTTTCCTACAATAATGTTTTGTGGACATGTTCAAGGCTTGATTATCCAGTGAATACCTTATCTTCTGAGAGTTAACTCGTACAAATATTTTTTTGAAAACAAGATGACCCCAATCATCGTTTCATTAATGATAATTAACGAAACATAGTAGTGCTAGAACATATACAAAGCCGGGCTTAACGTCCCTAAATACAAACTCCAAAGTACAACAAAGATAAGACATAAAGTAGCAACAGTACAACATCGAAAATATCAAAATACATCAAAAGCATTAGATGACCGCATCCTCTGGTGGCTGAAGATGCGAAGTCCCCTCTCCGTGATTTGTTGCTTGACTCCTCCATGCCCATCTTTAGTTTCTTTCTCGCTCCCACGTATCCTGCCCAATCATGAATGAAGAGGAAAATTTTATGCGTAGAAGTTGAAAATCAATAATTAATGTTTCTAAAGCATAAGTCGTTTCGATCTAGCCATATACTTCACAGGGTTGTCGCTACTGTTATCTCCCAGGCTCTTTTGTCTTCTCCCTCCACAGACCCCAAACGTCTGCGGTCGACCTAGGACGCCTCGCGCACCCGAAACCCCTACAGACTATTTCCCATGTAAGCACTGCGTTCTGACACGTGAAAAATATGTGTGTAGTATCCTCGTCCGCATCTAGGCAACTAGCGCATCTAACGTCGATCTGCATGTTTCTTTTCCTCAGGTTTACTTTTGTTATAATGGCGTCATGGTGCACCAGCCAACTAAAGACTAACTTTTAGTGGCGCTTAAGTTCCCCAAATGGCATTTTCCTCAATACATCTGAGTCCACCGTCGTTTAGCCATCTGTACATTGATGCCACTGAGAATGTTTTAGATTCTTCGATGTTTCACCATCTTTCGTAGGAATCGTTATTCGTTTGGCCCCCTTCCACATGAATGAACCTATTTAGGTCTTCAAACTGACCGGTGGTCTCCTTTGGTGAACGGTCTGATTCGATAATCGTCAGTTTCCGCCTTTCCATACATCTGCCACCAGAGAGTCTTGATCTACTGTTGCCGCCGCGGCTAGTGGAAAATAAAAATTTAGCGATCTGTTCCCGCACTATTTGTCCTTCCAAAATCTAGTGTTCTTTCCATTCCCAATCCTACATCTAGTATTGGTGTTAAAAATCTCCCCTTGTTTCGCCACACCTTTCCAGAGAAACGTACCCGACCAAACTCGCTCCACCCTCCGAATCGATATTTTTTCCTCGTACGGAATAAGTCAAATGAGTAGGACCACCATCATTTTCTTCGTTTGTAGATCTTCCACCAGCACTTACTAAGCAACGCACGGTTCATTTCGTGCAGATTAAGGATTCCTAGCCTGCCGCACTCGTACAAATATTATCAATCATAATAGCAGTATCTTTATTTTGATCTTCCATTTGTAAAAGTTGGGTAATTTCCCATGAAGTAACAATAATTATTTCGAGGCTCAATGCATAGTAGTTATGTGACCATTACAGGTTTTGATAAATAAAATATTTGAATGCGGTTTCTGCCGACTTGTGATTTCGAGGGTTCCTAGAAATCTGAGTAACCATCCTAAGTTTTGTATTCAAAATATTTTCTGTTGGAGTTGGCACTTTATCATTATCTTGCCTCTTGCAATTTATTTAATACATCTAGCAATCATTACCCAACAATGTCATGAACTAATTCTTTTTATTTTTGTAGGACATTGAATAGCTTTCCAAGATTGTGTGGAAATTGGAAATTTGATGTGAAGACCGTTTCAGTGTCTTCTTTGGATCAATCCAACCCCTTGGTTTAAAATAGTAGTTTGATGGCAGAAATTAGGTTGTGGTCTTCAAGGGAATTATCTGAAAATGTTACTTTTGACTCAATGCTTGTATGGCCATGACCTGCGGCTGTTGTTGATCGTTCAGTTATATGACTTGATAATATTAGTTGTGAATATAGTATAAGAACGCTCGTTATAGATATGAAAATTTTCTGCTTGATTTTATCTGTCAGATGTTGCAATTGATCTTTATCTTACCTGGATATTGTACTTGATGATGTTTGTATGAAAACGGCATAATGTGGAAAGGACACTATCCATTTTGATCTGTGGACTGCTGCTGACACATGGTTCTTAAGTTCACATTGTTTCTTTACATTATTATATGTTACTTTTATTCCGGATACTCCAAAATCATTGCAGTAATTATTGGTTGCATTCGTAGGAAGACGAACAAGAGCAATAGAACTGATAATGTTCTTTTAGACGCAGAACAACCTTTTGGTTGTTCTGTTCAGTGTTCTAAAAAGCGGCCTAGGCGGTGCCTAGGCGCTAGGCGGCCCTCCAACGCCTCGCCTAGGGGCTAGGCGTTTAAGAAAATCGGTTAATGGTTCTAGGCGGCGCGTAAGCGGGTCTAGGCGGGCTAGACCCGCGCCTAGACTAGACCCGCTTAGACCCGGCTAGAACTTAATTATTAAAAAAAGGGATCCGACTTATTCCAACCCGACCCTCTCTAATACACTCAAACCCCTAAAACTTCTCTTTCTCCTCTAAATCCTCCGTAAAAAAATCCAAATCAATTCTATTCTCTAAATCCCTAATTCCTATTCTCTAAAATTTCCAAATCACCTCCTCTACCTCCCTCCTCGCAGTCGGAGGCTCACAGCTAGCAGCTCGCAACACGCTTCAATTTCGACCTCCTCCGCCTCCCTCCTCGCAGTCGTCAACACAACCTCCTCCGCCTCCCACCTCGCAGTCTTCGCTTTGGATCGCTGACTCACTCACTCTGTCACTTAGTCGTCAAAACCTCCTCCTCCACCTCCCTCCTTGCAGTCGCAGTTCACTTCAACTTCAACCGATGTCAACACAACCTCTCTCTCCTCTCTTCATCTTCAAAGTCTAGTCGTCAACACAACCACACACTGCCTCCCGCCTTGCTTCACCTTCGATGTCAACACTACATCCTCTTCTCTCTCAAACTTCTCCTGACACAACCCTCCCCCATTTCCCAACTCAAGCCCCCCGCTTCCCCACACTGTTTTCTCCTTGGACTGGAACAGCCGAACAGGTAATCTCCACTACCGATCTTCGTCATAGATTAATACTAGTCTAATAGATGAGTATAAGACTATACAAAAAAAGAAAAGGACTAATAATAATACACTGATTCGATTTTGTAAAGCTCATCCTGTAATTGTAAGGAGAAATATCAAGAGTAAGAATTGGTAACAACAAAACAAAACAAAATGATAAAATATATAAATAAAATATATACAAAAATAAATAAATATATAATAGATAAATAAAACCGCCTAGTGCCTAGCCGCTTAAGCTCCGCTTACAAGGCCTAGGCGCTAGGCACCCATCGGCCGCCCGACTACCGCCTAGCGACTTTTAGAACATTGGTTCGGTTGGACAAAACCACTACCAACTTTGACGAGTTTGGCCTGTTTCTGCATGAGTTCTGCATCATTGTGACCCCGTGCTGCTCTGATTCTCTGTTGGTCATCTCATCGTGAATGTTGTTGTTGTTATAGACCTAGTTCTTAATCAAGTTTATATTCCAGTCATACTTCTCAGCAGGTATTGAACAAACCTTTGCTGTATGCATGTTTTAGGGTATCAGAGTAGTGAGGGATTGAAATGGTTACCAATTTGAAATTCAACTAACAAACCTTGCTTGCATATCTTTTCTTATACTATACATTTTATCGTCTTAATTTTATTGTCTTTTTTCGCCCTGTTGATGATAGTCATGTCTTTTCTGTGGTATTGATGATATTCTATTGTCACATTGGTTATGTTCTATTGTCCTTGCTTTTAGTGTCACATTGTTATCCTATAATTAACCTCTCCTCCATTTTCATCTGAATCCGCAATCACCTCCTTGATATCCCTACCCTGTCCATAGCCTTCTCCAGTGACCTGTTTGGATTTGAGCAATCGTCATGAATCTCAATGACCAAGAACTGGCAATATGACAAAGAATTCGCAATTGACATGTGAAAAACTGTAGAATACTGAAGTCAAAATATTGATTTGGCCCTGCTAGAGTCTCTAACTATCAGGTCATTTTTTTTTCCTTTTTTCTTTATTTGCTCAAATTAATGTTATTCTGTGTTCAGGTCCATGTCTCTGACCTAGTGCTTGTTCATCTGAATCCAAGATTGGAAGGCCCAATTCACATCCAGATGTTTTCTGAAAGAGGTTGTTCGGTTGTTAAAAGGTGAGAAAGTTTTGAAAACTCAAATATAAAATTTCTAGTATTTATTGTATATGCATGGATGGTGTTGAAGATAAAATGTAGAGAGGCATTGATAACTTTTAGACATTTGGTTGTCCAAAGATTTTGATCATATAATAAATAGGTTAAAAGTATAAAAAATATGATTTAAATTTATTAATAAACTTATTTTAGTTGGTGGCCAATTCCAATATTATTATTTTTTTGACAAAGGGATGAAGCCTACTGGCTTCAGCCAATTCATTAAAACCAAGAGTCAGAACAGAGTTTTATACAGACTAAGAAAACATCAGGGAAAGAAGAGAAGAAGCAACACACTTGTCCTTTTAGTTGTCCTGTTGTGCTGGATCTACTTTACTTTTGTTCTATGTTGGGTTTTGGTCCCCTCTGTGATGAGGATCGGACGTGTGCACAGAAGCTTCTTGAGCAGCATGGATGTTTTGAATAAGGAGGATTCCAGTGATAAGTTCTTGGTGGTGGGTAGACATAGTCGTGATTGAATCAAGTGTGTTGGAAACAAAAGCATCGCCATCAGACCTAAAGGACAAGTCATCCAAACCTTCCTCCTGAGGCACAGGGTTAGGCATCATCACCGGTACAGACTCTGTTTGAAGAAGAATCTTGAGTGGGCAAGGAACCAAGCTGCTCTGAGGGGTGAATGTTATCACCTTCTTCATCAAGATCAATAATAATAACATTGTCCAAGCCAGCATTAGTCTCAAAAGAAAAGGCCATCAGAGTCTGAGAAACCAAACCATCAGCATTGCGACCAGGGGGAATAAAAGATTTGCAAGCATCAACAAAGTCCTTCATATCAATCTTGGCACTCTTAGAAGGTGGGAGAATATCTGTCCAAAAAGAAACAAAGAAACAAAGAAACAAATGAAGTCTAAAATATTAACAATGTCTAAAGATTTTTAAAGAAAAATTCTATTGTTCCTTTCCCTCCAAATAACCCAAATTAGAGCCAATTCCAATTTTTTAATAATTAAAAGTACAAGTTTTGTCCTAAATCATAACTCGAGTCACTTCAAGTTGGTCTCTTTAATTTATTTTTATTTTATTTATTTATTTATTTATTTTTATTTTTTTGTCATTTGGCAAAACCTCTTAATGAGCCTATTTGTACGCTTCACAAAGAATTGAGACTCCAAACAACCCTTAACAATATCCTCACTCTCACTGACGCTAAAGCCCAAATGTTGATCTTTTGGCAAAGAAGAGAGATTATTATTTTATTTTATTTTATTTTATTTTATTTTATTTTTTTTCTTTGTCTCTATCATTTTGCATGGTCTACACCAGAACCGGATCCTGCATGTGAATCCAAATTTGTCCCGGATGTTTCTATAGTCCTGTCATGTCCTGCTTTCCAAAATACGGGAATACGAGCCCATGACGAAGGCCCAGCGAATGATGTTAACATCATTCATAAGTTGTACCAGTCTCAACTCAACAATACTCAGAAAATTTAAATCACAACTACGCAGATAATAACATCACAGAACAATAACTGAATTTAAGAATTTAATAATCCAACATGATAATCAATACTGAGAAAGCAAGTAGCAGTTACGGGTTAAAAGTCGGGATACAAGTCTAAACAAATGAATTACAATTAAATGAAGGAAACATAGAGAGAAACAATTTATTCTAATGCGTCTCCTGCTCCAGACTAGAAATACTGCTCGCCAATACCTTCTGGCAATTCCTCAGGCTCACCTGTAGCTGGGTTAACTAAAGAATAAAAAGAAATGTCCTTAGAGCAAGTACGGATAGCAAGTAGTAAAAAACAGAGAGTAAAGGAGTAGGGTGCATGTAGGAATGTGAATCAAGATCAAATTGCAAGGACAATAATGGTACTAATAGCAACGGTCTTAATCAAGTATATATACATGTCAAGTATGTCTATTATCAAGTTGTTCTTCTTATCTAGTGCACGTACTATTGCATCCCATACCACAGGTTCGGTGCAAGCATAACAGTTTTTGTTTTAGACTTCATGGTGGGGTCTACAGAGTGTGTACTCGGTGTATCACGACAACAAGATAACAAGATAACAATTTCACGTCTCCACAAGTAATTCTCCACCTTTCATGTAAAGTTCATGTAACAAGATAACAAGATAATAAGTTCACGTCTCCACAAGTAATTCTCCACCTTCCATGTAACAAGAGGGCCCTACCGAGTACATTTTTCTAGACTGTCCACTACTAGGTCAATCCTTAGAAACCCCAGCTTGTTTAGTATTTTATTACTAAGTCATATATCTACATGCAGGTAGTTATTAGAGTGTCAAGGGAATTATAATAATACAACAATATGATGCATTGCACAAAATAAACAAGAAATGGCAAATCTGGAACAGCTGACACAGTTACACTAAAATAGGGATATCTCCTAGATTACAACTCCAAATTCGAATTTCCATTAACTTTCTGCCAAGTTATATTCATTAACTTTCTGCCAATTCTGACTGTATCTAGGTTAAAAACTTCATTCTTTGTAGATTAGCTGTTCTGGCAGCAATTAGGTGTCAATTCCTAAGGGGTGGATGCATGGTATAAATACACTATAAAAATCTACAAAAATATGAGGTGAACCCTCAGCATGTCTATAAGGTTCCTGAAAAATTTTATAGCATTCTAATACTGTTTACATGGTATTTCACTATCAAATATGTCGATGTGACAATAATTCTGCAGTTTGGAAAATGCAGACCAGCGGGGACTAAAAAGATGATTTCTCGCAGCTCGGGACTCCGAATCAGGATCCGTCACTTGGGTTGGAAACTAGACTCAGTAGGCTAAAACTCTCTTTTGTATATGGTGTGCTAATTCTCAAGTTAACAAGGTCGAAACCTCTGTGTAAAACAATACAAGCAGCATGATTCATAAAAACTACTACACATGTATTCATCAAAACGGGTAATTAACGAGTTATTGTATCATGTATGTATCAAGATTAATCTACAACAAGTAGTGTGAATTTTTCCAGTATACAAGTCAAGTTTATCATGTCAAGTTCAAGTCACAAGTCTCAAGTAATAATATGTATTTAATCACGACGTGTTTTCCTCATGTACAAGTTTTATTTATGTTATTCATGTCAAGTATGTATCTAGGCTTAGGTTTGAGTCAATGGAAAATTATAAGAAGTCAAGAGTATGTCGGGTTAGTTCGTGTAAATCCTTGATACTACTAACGGAAGGGACACAAGGCAAATTAGAATAATTAAGATGGAACGACTTGCATAGAGATCAAAAATCTTGAACTAGAATAATAAAAGAGTTCAAGTGGACTTACCTTTTTCCTTGTAGATGATTCGATAATTTAATAAGAATAACGGGAACAGAATCCCGGAGAGCAATTCCAAGAGCACGTGCGAAATGCACGCGAGAAACTTAAACAGCTACAATAGCAAACAGTGGAGTATTCCCCCACACCAAATCCGATCTGAATACGAAATAGCGAGCGGGATCTGGTGTGGCCGAACAGCAAAAAGCAAGAAGCAACCAATCGGAAACGACCTCGCATCGGATCCAGAAGAACAGGGAACAGCGAAGCAGCGGATCAAGAGGGGGTCGAACACGGGACAGCGAGCCCAACGAATCGTCGCTCGTCTTCTTCCTTCGATCCAAGAGAGAGAACGGCATGGGGGGAAATGGCACGAGGCTGGCGCGAAGACTGCGACGCGATGCGGCGGCGGAGCGGCGTCGTGACCACGGTCGGGAAGCGACGGCGGTGACACAACTCTGGCGAAGCTCTGTTCTTGCGCTCGAAAATAGGGGAGGACGACAACGGCTTGGACGGGGCTTGGACGGTGATGGCGGGGCAATGTGGGGGTCTTCAGAGGTTGCTAGGGTGAGCGGTGAGGGACCATGGTGATGATGGCGACGAAGCTTGGGTTAATGGTGAAGTTGGGTTCTGTTGGTGCTTCGATTGGAACGGAGTGGTTCTCCAAAAATGGGTAAATTGGGGATGAGGGTAGCTCGACGATGGGGCGACGAGGTCAGGGGATGGTGATGGAGTTGGCGGTGGGGATGGCAACGAAGGTGGTGGAGTTGGCGATGCGAGGCAAAGTTTGATGGGTATTGGGTTTGTTTTGGGTGTAGGCGAGAAGAGAGGGAGTGAGCGGGGGAATTTGTTTCGATTTGGTTTGGGAAACAGGAGAGGGAGAAAGAACGGGTGTGAGAGAGAGTGTGTAGGTTGAATAGTTGTGATAGTTCTGATTTGTGGCAGAGTGGGGAAGTTTTAATATAATAAAATAAAGAGAAGATCATGGGGAGTTAGAGATACGTGGGATTTAGGGGAGAATGAGTCTGGGATTTTAGTTAGGGAAAGTGGGTTTGGGTAGACTAAGTTTTTTTTGGATTCAATAACCAATAAGGGATATGGGTTGAGCTTTCATATGAATGGGCTAAAATGCAATAATACAATAAATAATTGGAATTAGTGATCCCACAACATGACAAAGGCCCAAATACAATAAATTAGGAGGAAAAAGGTACCAATAAAAATACAAAGAATAATAATTCGTACAATCGGAAACAGGGGTTACAAGTCCCCCGCCGCCGCCGCCCTGATGTTAATTTCATTAATTCAAATGGAATTCATTACAAGCAGCACTCAAATGCCTCCCTTAGACGAGTGGGAAATTCGTGATAGAACCCAGCTACAAAAAAGGTTAAGCCGTCAAAAAAGTTTAGCAAGGGTGTGAGCCGCATTGTTCTTGTCTCTCTTGGCACTCAACAATGGAACATCCTGGAGCACTGGCAAATCTGTTTCTGCACTCATAAAACTAGGTAGGCAAGATGCCAAGGAGGCACGGCATTTGGACACTTTATATATCCAGTTAACCATGTTTGTTGCATCTCCTTCAACGATCCACTTTTAGTTTTGGTTATATATCTAACATTTGATATCAAGAAGTAGGGCATGAGCTTCCGCTTGTATTGGTGCTAATGGTGTCGACTAGCCTGGCCTCCACAACAGTGACAGTCCCTTAAGCATGTTGGTAGTGGGTGGGCCCCGTTTCCGTTTCGCCCAAGTGTGGGCAATGTTGTCTATCAACCACGGCCTTAGGGCCGGCTCCCACCTTGAGGCAGGTGAGGCGTCCGACTCAGGCCCCTGAATTTTTTGCAATTTTAAGGATCCCCAAATTTATAATCCCCTTGTAAATATCGGGCACGTATTTTATGCGATAAAAAAATTATATTGTAATTAGGGACCTAAAAATAATTATTTGGGCATTTCGCCTTGGACCCCGGGAACTTGGTGTTAGGATTGTGTCTGGTATACTCGTTGTTCAAATTAGAAGAAGGTAATATGAAGCACGGAGGTCGAAGTGTCGAAGTGAGTAGAAAGAAAAATCGCACTAGCAAGGTGCATGTATAGTTGCGGTTGATCACACCCCCCGACCGCTCGTAGTATAGGGAATGTCAGATAGTGGTATGGTCGACCGGTCTTGTTGGAAGGTCGACCGCCCGTGGCGCTGTGTTCGTTTTTGGGCTTCGATTTGTTAGGTCGTTTCAGCCCAATCTTCAACTCCAAGTTAGATCATGCTGCTTCTATTCAGTTACTTCTTTTGCAGGTTATATCGGATGACTGAGAATCAAGATTAGACCTAGATTTCCCTCTATTCTTTTATATATATTGTAAACTCCTTCAATATGAGAGAGAATACTTCATAGATTCTTTTCTCCATTGCAAAAAGAAGATCGAGAGAGAGATAGTTCTTGGTGAGTGAGTTTAATTCCTTGTATCAAGTGAATCAGTAACTCCTTGTAATTTCTTCTAGTTGAATATCAGATCTCCCTGTATTTCTCCCGGATTAAGCAAAAGCTAACCGAGATAAGTCATCGTTGTTGTGTTTGTGTTAGTTTGG
Source organism: Hemerocallis citrina (assembly GCA_017893485.1). NCBI lineage: Eukaryota > Viridiplantae > Streptophyta > Magnoliopsida > Asparagales > Asphodelaceae > Hemerocallis > Hemerocallis citrina. Next base: position 41,050,843 of record CM030358.1, on the reverse strand, counting down.
TGGATCTACTTGCTTGCTCAATTTATTCGCCTCGTCTACTTCGACTTCCTTATTGCTCTAATTAGTTCTGCAGCGACCAGAGGGGATTTGTTGACGCCCCAATCCCAATAACTGGTATCAAAGCTTTAGGTTGCCAAGTTCCTTGGTTAAGATGACAGGCCACAGTATTTTGAAGATCAAGCAGTACGATGGAAAGATCAATTTCAATCTTTGGAAGACTGACATGTATGATGTTCTTGTTCAAGAACGGTTGCAGTTAGCAGTCAAGAAGAAAGAAAAGCCAGCTGATATGTAGGATGACGTTTGGGAAGATATTCATGAAAGAGCCATAAGTCTAATCCGATTATCCTTGGCGGACGAGGTCAAGTGCAGATTTCTTGTAGAAACTGATGCGGTGAGTTTGTAGGAAAAACTCATAGCTGACTACTCTGGTTCGTCGTTATTAGATCGGATACATTGGAAGAAAAAATTGTTCCGTTTATCTATGAAGGAAGGTACCGATCTCCAAGACCACATTACAGAGTTTAATAAGGTATTATCTGAACTTAAGGCGATCAATGCAGATGTGTGTGAGGAAGATAAAGCTTTCAACCTGATATATTCACTGCTGGATTCATACGAGCCTTTGATCACTACCATGCTACACGGTAGATCTGCCAAGGAGAGTATTTCGGTAGATGGTGTAATCAAAGTATTGAAGGAAAATCAACTTAGGAAGGAGACCCATAAATCATCATCGTCTATTCCTACAAGTTGTCTAGCAATGGATGGTCCTTCGGGGGTAAGACAAAGTGCTTTGCAAAAGGATTTGATCCGTTGCCGATATTGCAAGAGGTCAGGGCATATCAAGAAAGACAGTTGAAAATTGCAGAATCAGGAGAGCGCAAAGAACGGGAGTTCAGCCGCTAATGTGGTTAGTGCCTTTGATTCAGGTGGTTCGTGTCTTCTTGTTTCAAATTCTTTAGAAGTGGATTCTAGTTGGTTTCTTGACTCAGGGAGTTCTTCTTATATTTGCTCCGAGAGGGAGGTGTTTTCTACTTATAAGTCTACTACGGGGCGTTGTGTGACAATGGGAACTGGGGAGATTTGTGAAGTAGTGGGTGGGGGGACAGTTGAGTTGAAGATGTCAGGTCTAAATATGTTCACTTTATGAAATGTTTTGCATATTCCTCTGCTGAAACGGAATCTGATTTCTTTGGGAACTCTTGATGCACGGGGCTGCAGGTACACAGCTCGAGGTGGAGTTCTGTCTATTTTCAAGGTCGTCGTGAGGTGATTAGAGGTATGAGAGTGGTTGGGCCAAGCCAACACAATCTCTACAAGCTTTGGGAAATTCGAAAATCCTGCGCAGGGGTTGCTAGTTCTTTTCCCGTTGTTCCCGCATACTCAGCTAGTTCGCCGCAACTAGATTCATCGAGACAAAACCACGACGTTCGAATATCGTCGAGAGGTGGAAAAAGCCTACGGGTAGGTGGAGTTCGTGCAGAGTTTGGCAACTTCGTGAGTACATCTACGGAGGTGTACCCTTGAAGGGGTATACTGGAATTGGTGAGATTGGGTAAAGATCAGTTCAATTTGAAGAAGAAGCTATTGTTATAAATTTTCTTTGCAATTGAAATTTATTTGAGTTTGGAGATGAATAACACATCATGTGATAGCACTCGTATGTAATCTAAGGTGGAGTTTGTTAGGATTGTGTCTTGTATACTCGTTGTTCAGATTAGAAGAAGGTAATATGAAGCACGGAGGTCGAAGCGTCGAAGTGAGTAGAAGGGAAAACAGCAGCAGCAAGGTGCAGGTATAGTTGCGGTCGACTGTCCCATGTTGCGGTCGACCGCACCCCACGACCGCGCCCCCCGACCGCTCGTAGTACAGGGAATGTCAGAGAGTGGTACGGTCAACCGGCCTTGTTGGACGGTCGACCACCTGCAGTGCTGTGTTCGTTTTTGGGCTTCGATTTGTTAAGTCGTTTCAGCTCAATCTTCAACTCCAAGTTAGATCGTGCGGCTCCTATTCAGTTACTTCTTTTCCAGGTTATATCGGATGACTGAGAATCAAGATTAGACCTAGGTTTTCTCTCTATTCTTTTATATATATTGTAAACTCCTCCTTTATGATAGTTGAGTACTTCGTAGATTATTTTTTCCATTGCAAAGAGAGGCTCGAGAGAGAGATAGTTCTTGGTGGGTGAGTTTAATTCCTTGTGTTGAGTGAATCAATAACTCCTTGTAATCTCTTCTAGTTGAATATCAGATCTCCCTATATTTTTCCTCGGATTAAGCAAAAGTTAACCGGGATAAGTCATCGTTGTATTTGTGTTAGTTTGGTGGATCTACTTGCTTGCTCAATTTATTCGTCTCGTCTACTTTGACTTTCTCATTACTCTATTAGTTCCGCTGCGACAACGGACGTTGGTTGACGCCTCAATCTCAACACTCAGGGCCGGCCCTGCACGGCCCTTCGCAAATTTGTGCTAATGTGAGGGATCAAATGCATTATTCTCAAAGACTAACTTGCATCTTGATTTCCAAACGTGCCACATATACACTATCTGTACCTTGAGATCTTTTGATGTGCAAGTATTTTGGTCCATCCAATGTTGTATAGCCATGATGACCGACTCATTGGCCTCAAGGCGATGAGCAAAGTCTGATGTGTCCCATACTTGTGTGGAGACTTGACAATTCTGTAGGAGGTGGTCAATTGATTCGGGTTCTTCATGACTATGTCGGCACATGCAATCTACCGTAGTGCTCTCTTTTCTCGTTCATCATTACTGCATCATTGAGGGCTCTCCACACAAAGTGGCACACTCAGGTTGGACCTCCTTTCTAGCCCATAACTTCCTATAGATTCTGATGTGGGTAAAAAAAGACCAAAATCGAGACCGTTCAAATCGGATACGAATCCTAAAACTTCCAGGGGTAAAATGGTAAATTTCAGTAGATACAGACCGACAGAAGGAGTTAGACCACTTTCAGGACCATCAACCCAATCCGGCCTGCAGCAAGGGGCTGACAAAGCAGCTCTAATGCAAAGGAGTCCAGGTTCATCTAAAAAACCTAGTTTAAACCCTATCTGAAGAGGGTAACCGCTAGGTCTATAAATCGGACCGGACGGGATCGGACAACTATATATTCAAGCTTGAACCGAAATTGTACTCGGACGGGCATATGTCCGGCTTAGTCTAGGTCGGACAAATTTATTATAGTCCGGACTCGGTTCGGTAAAACATTAGACCGCAATAATATTCGGACGGACTTATGTCCGGCTAGAGCTCGGTAAAGAATCGGACCAAATAATTTGTTCAGGATCGGTTCGTATAACAGTTCGGACGGTCCACGGTCGGACCATTTCTCGAGCCGGACTCGGACGGACGACGGACCGTCTTGTTCATTTTACACCCCTAGTAACCGCCTCTATCTCTCCATGCATAAAAGAGAGTCTGAAAACTCTATCTCTTTATCAAGAGAAAAGTCCTAACTCGATCTCTTTACATGGGAGAGGGTAACCAACCTTATCAAAACACCGGAAAGCAAAGATAAATCAAATATCTTGAACCCCCCCCCCAACACACACACACACACACACACACATGTTGAAAAAAGTTTTTGCATATTGTTGCCGCTGAAATCGGTGTGGGGGCAAACAGATAGATTTGTGGATCCTTGGGACGTTGAATAGTCAAACCTGAAACATTTCCACCGGAGTTTGACCGTGATCTCCTGCCGTTGACCTGCAAAAAAGTGCGAAACACCGGGGTTGATCCTGACGACGCACCCTCCGACGCTCAAGTCAGTAATCAGAAAGATTATGTGTCATGCCCCGCTTCCCAAAACACGAGAATACGAGCGTGAGACTGAGGCCCAGCGAATGGTGCGAACACACCATTCATAAGCTGTACAAGTAAACTCAACAACAAGGTAATAAAACAATCCACGCAGGCATGTAAATCACAATTTGATAATGAAAATTCATGACATAATGCATAAAAATAACCAACAACTGGGAAATACAATAGTTACGGGTCAAACAAGTCCTAATTACAATAAATAGTTACAGGAAATAAAATACAACTAAAGATAACATGATAATGATAAACCAGAACACTTGGTCAGCGACACCTTCTGGTAACTCTCCATTTGGGCCTGCAAGTATATTATAACAAAAGAAAAGAAAAGGGAAACAAGGAGACCCGTTAATACAAGTTACGGGCCGCAAGGGGAGTACAAGCTAAGGAAAACAGGAACAAAAATAAAACAAAAGATAGACAGGAAAAGAGCAAGGAATTAAAAGTAAGGGAAATACAATAAGTAACATGGTATGAACAAGTCAATATGAAACAAGTGGCGTGTAAAACAAGTAACAAGTAAACAAGTATCGAGTCAACATGAACATGTAACATATAATTGGATCATGCAAATGCACGTGTTAATCTTATGTCTAATATCTTGATTCTATCTAGGTATCACTTCATGCATTCCATATTTTTACTACATGGTTGCTACAGTCAATACAATTTCGTTTAGATTTAGTGGTAGGTTTTATAGGTCACGTACTCGGGAAAACATGTACATTCAATATTGTATCAAGATACGTGCAAACTTGTAACGTGGAACATGTAAAGTGTAAACTTGTAACGTGAACATGTAAACTTGTCATTCGCAATCTTACAACTTGTAATTGCAACTTGCATCGGGAAACCACGAGCTCCCGTCCGAGTACGCTCTTCTATATTGCCCACTACTTAAATCTTTCCCTTATACCCCGGCTTGTTACTTTTATTAATTTTGTCAACACAATCATAATGCAATGAGGACAAGGTCAAGATATGGACATGGAACAACCAGGAATATGGCGTGCAATATGTTATAAGTAAGGAGATGTGAAACATGTTGTTTAATGTCATAATTGGGTATAATTTATTAATACACTAGGTTTGCCCGTTGACACGTGCCTACGGCACGTCTTCGGAACGATGCACCTGGTTTGATTATATAAAATAGTTTTGAAGGTCCAGCAAATTAATTGAAGTAGTAAACATATTATATGAGGAAGCAGTATATCTACCTTTAAGCTCAATTATCGTCTTCCTGATCATTAGCTTGAACTTACCTGAAATGCATATAGTTTGTTAGAAACACTGCACAGAGTTTTTTTTAACTTTAACATCAATTTTAGATGCTTGTAATAGTTATGCAAGGACACTATCATATAGGTTTTATAGAGCTTACTTTGATTCCATAACCACTATGAGCATGTCTAAATACAATGGTAACGCAAGTGCAGGTGTGAAGGTATCTACAATACTAATAATCCAAACATTTATTTTTAAAATTTTAAAGTTTTATTTCTAAAATTTAAAAAAAATTTAAAAATTTACTTTAAAAAAAAAAATTTAATTTAAAAAATTAATATTTTTTAAGTTTTTGGTTTTTTAATTTTTTTGAATTATTTTTGAAGTTTTTAAAATTTTAATTTTTTTGGTTGAAATTTTTTTTTTAAAAAAACAATTTTTATTTTTTGTAATTTTTTAAATAGAAGAGAGAGAGAGAGACAAAGAAATAATTAAATAAATAAAGGAGTTGTTTTGGGTGGGGATTTAAATAAATAAATTTGAATTTTGGAGGGAAACTTTTGGAGGGAAAATATATTTTTTGAGGTTAGATCTGGGCCTTTGATTTTGGGAGGGGTTGAAGGAGAGCCACTTGATAGCTTTCTTTGTGTTTTATTATATAGATATATGGGTCTATTTTATTATTTCATATATGGGTCCATAATATTTTAGGGTCATCTAAAATAACATTGCAACTATAAGTGACTAATTACATGTATAAAACTAAATCAGAAATTAAGGGATAATATAAACACTTAAACTATTAACAAGGGTAAAATAGTCATTCACACCAGTATGTATAATCCCTAAGATTTCATATATTTGTATTTATTTTTGGGTGTTCGTGTCATGCATAGGATAGCAAAGTATTCACGATCACATGTGAATACAAGATCGACGGATTAGGAATGAAAACGGGTATCAATTCGACTTATGAATGTGAATTGGAGTCAAAAATAATATACTTGCGGTATTTTTACAAGGGCTTGTACTAAAATAAATAAAATTGTACAAGAGATACTTGCCTTATTGAAGACGAATAGATCCGATAGAAAAATAATTCGGCGAAGTCTCCCCAAAAGTACATGCGAAGATCGTGCAAAGAATCAACAGTAAAGAGAAATCTCCCACAGTGGATCCAAGCCCAAACAGCGAACGGCGGCGCCGAATCTGCTGCGCACACAACGCGAAATAGCAAAACCCACCAATCAGATCCTCCCGCACACCGGATCCAAGCCCAGAACAGCGAACACCATTTTGGGATCCAGTCACACTCAACACCAAACAGGGAAACCAACCTATGGGCAATCTCCTTCTTCCTCGGCAAGAAGAGAGAGTGTCCGGGGGCTAGCGGTGACTGGAGGCGCACGGGACGACGGCGAAGGTTGTGGCAAGGCCGAAGATGACCACTGCGGCGGTGGCAGTTGGTCGGGAAGCGACGCAATGCCGGCTTGATGGCGGCTCTGTTTTCCCTTCAAAATACGGGAGCGATGATAGCGACTAAACGGCCTCCGACGAGGCTTGGATGACGACGAGGCGATGTAGGGGTTCTCCGGAGGATGTTGGGGGATGCACGGTGAGTGGAGAAATGGCGGCGGTGAGCTTCGGGAATGGGTTCGACGAAGTGGATGGTGAAGGGATGGGCTCAGCGGCAATGGAAAGTTGGGTTCGGTCGAGCAAGAGGTTGGGCGAGGGACAGAGGTGATGACGACGAGGAAGGAGATGGGGTGGCGAGGCGAGGGCGATGGTGAAGGTGATGGGTTGAGTCGGGGTGCGATACAGTGGAGGGGGAGAGGTCGAAGGAGGAAGACGGGGGAAGGGGGTGGCAATGGTGAGGTTGGTGAGGCGAGGCGAACGGAGAGGCGATCGGAGATGGGATTGGGTTCGGGGTTCGATTTTGGGTTGAAGACGAACGAAGGGAGGGAGTGAGCGGGAGAAGGAGAAGAGAATGGGTTTTGTTTTTGTTGGTTTTGATTTGTTTGTTTGGGTTTGTTTGGGTTTGTTTGGGTTTGTTTAGAGAAGGGAGAGAGAGAGAATAGGGGGACGGGGAGAGAGAATAGGGGAGAGGGTTACGGGGTCAAATAACATATTGGAATGCAGATTAATAGGAATATTAATTGGGGGTTACAGGAGAAATTTTGGGAGAGAAATTTTGGGGATTGATTGTTGGATCTGGTCAACAATGGAGTTTGGGTTTGGGTTAGCAGATCAAGACCCAATAGAAGATGGGCCTGGTCCTTGGGCTCAAAACAATTCAATTATTTAAATATAGAATTTGGACTCAAAATAAATAATTAGACCATTGAGTTTAATTTAGATTTACTGGGCTTATAATAAGAATTGGGTTCCAAATATTTCAAATACTAAAATAGTTGAATAATCAAATTTTGGGCTTCACAAAATAGTTTGAACAATATATTAATTTAAAAAGAGAATAGTTTAATTTAAAATACGGGAAAATACTTGAAAATACAATTTAACGAAAATAGGGGTTACATTATTGATGAGCTTTGATTGGCAAAAGATTGATTACCTGTTAACAGTGGGGGATGGGGGTATTTATAGCCGCTTTAGGGACCAGTTTCGAGATAAATCCCTACTTCCCAGTGGATGGATGTAAGGAACCAGGGCCGTTGATTAAGTATAATTATAAACCCCAATTCTATCCAGCTGGAGCGGGTTTCATGCAGGTTGGAACCCCCACCCAGTTGAAAATGGATCCGTCCGAGGGTTATTGGGCCTTTAGAAAAAAGACTCGGTACCTATTTCAGACCCGTTGGTAGTTGAAATTACCATTTTACCCCCCGAGCTTTAAGATTCGTGCCCGATTTAATGGTTCCGATTTAACTCTATTTTTAGCTATATCACGAGCCCCCCCACTTCCGAAGACTGAGTTTGATCAGTCTTTGAGGAGTAGTTTTACTGTTTTAATGGCTTGCGGAGTTGTACTGGAGTCTAAATAAAGGGTGTTGAATCTTTATGCGGGGCATTATGGTGATTTTTTGGAGTTGGTCGCACGCTCGAGGTTGTTCTTGAGCGATCCTGGACTTTTGGTGATTTTTCTTAATTTTCATTTATTTTTTGGACTATTTATTTAATTTCGCGAAGCGGTGATTTATTGTTCGGAGGACTTAATTAATTATTCTAAGCAATAATTCTTTACCCAGTGGCTCAAAAATATTTCCTCGAATTTATAATTATTTTTTAGAATTTTTAATTAATTTTCTCAAATTTTTAATCAATTTTTGCGATTTTTTAAATAAATAATTTGATTTTAATAAATAAAAAATCGATTTATTGCGTGGCACGATCCGGGCCTTCCATTAGCTAGTGGTACGAATTTCTGAGGGATCGGATGGTCGGAGTGGCTCGGCAGCACTTTTCTCCGCTTGCGGAGGTCGGTGCCCCGGTAGCTCGGCCAACTCTCCTCTGTAGCTCGGTATCTCGACGCGTCATGATCTGCCGAGCTACGTGGCTGAATCTGGAGCGTCCATCATAGCGCAAATCATGAGGATAGGGGCTCAGATCACGAGAAAATGCTATCTTGTCGTTTTGTGGGCGTGGCGTGATCTAAGCCGCTCATCATGTTCTGGCACGACTTTTGAAATGATCTGATGGTTAAAGTAGTTCGACAGTCATTTTTCTTCAAATGTGAGGGTTGGTGCATCGGCAGCTTGGCCATAGCTACTCAGTAGCTCGACCTTAGCTCCTTGGTAGCTCGGCGGATTGCCCGGTGGCTCGGCAGCTCGGGACGAACCGTTGGGCCACGTGGCTGGATCTGGAGCGTCCATCACGTCGCAGATCTCAAGGTTAGGGGTTCAGATCATGAGAAAACGTTATCTTGCCGTTTTGTGGGCGTGGCGTGATCTGAGCCGGTCATCATGTTTCAACACGAATTTTGAGACAATTTGACAGTAGGAGTTGCTCGGCGGCATTTTTCTCCAAATATGGAGGTCGGTGCCCTGGTAGCTCGGCAGAGTGTCTTGGTGGCTCGGCTCATGACGAGCTGTTGAGCCACGTGTCCAGACCTGGAGCGTCCGTCATGGCACGGATCTCGAGGTTAGGGGTTCAGATTACAAGATAATGTTATCTTGTCGTTTTGTGGGCGTGGCATAATCTGAGCCGTTCATCATGTTCTAGGGCGACTTTTGAAATGATCTGACGGTTAAGGTAGTTCGACAGTCATTTTTCTTCAAATGTGAGGGTCGGTGCATCGGTAGCTCGGCCATAGCTACTCGGTAGCTCGGCCTTAGCTCCTTGGTAGCTCGGCAGATTGCCTCGATGGTTCGGCAGCTCGGGACGAACCGTTGGGCCACGTGGCTGGATCTGGAGCGTCCATCATGGTGCGAATCTCGAGGTTACGGGTTCAGATCACAAGAAAATGTTATCTTGTCATTTTGTGGGCGTGGCGTGATCTAAGCCGGGCATCATGTTTCGACACGAATTTTGAGACAATCTGATGGTAGGAGTTGCTTGGCAGAATTTTCCTCCAAATGTGGAGGTCGGTGCCCCGGTAGCTCGGCAGAGTGCTTCGGCGGCTCGGCTCATGACGAGCTGTTAAGCTGTGTGGCCAAGGCCGAACCGCCGCAATCGTCGCTTCTCTTATTCCGTCGTTTCGCCTTCCTTAATGGGCCCCCAAGCATTACAAAAGCCCAACAGTCGCCTCTTTGGCTATAAGTTCTCACCCCCTTCACTTCTTATCTCATTCTTTCACTTTTAACTTCCTAAAACTTACTTTCGTTCTCGAGTTGCTCTGTTAGCGGAGATTTGAGCTCAAGGGTGATTGTGCTAGCCGTCGCGAAGGCCAGGTGATCTCCGGCGAAGTTTCTCCGACCGTAAACGTCACATCAAGGTCAGTTTATTTAACCTTATATATATATATTCTACGAGATGTTGCGAGTATCCTCGGGTAGTGAGGCATCTTCCTCGGGGGGTCGGAGCAATGAGGAAGGGAGAGAAGTGGTAAGCAGACGGAAGGGGAAGGAGTTAGTAGGGTCATCTGCATCCGAGGAGAAGGGGAAGGTAATGGCTCGGTCGTTGATCATCGAGACGGTGGTGGAGACGGTGAGAGGAGCAGGCGAGTTGGGTCGGTTGCTGACCGTGTTGTCTGGCCATGGGGGAATAAGGAAGTACAGCAGCGAGCTGCTAACCAAGGCTGTCTATGGTCACTCGGAAACCTACGAGGAGAATGATTCGAGGGAAGTTACCGAGGTGGACGATATCCCTTCGGCTCTAACCGAACGAGATCTACTTCGAACTCGGAAGGGCTTTGCTATTCACCCAGAGTACACACTAATTCTCCCTGGCCTCGGTGTGTGAGTGTGCGCAGCCTTCATGCCGGATACTTGTGTCTTCACCTACGACGCGTTGAACGTCGGCCTGCATTTTCCTCAGCATCCTTTCGTGACCGAAGTCCTCCGGTGGTATGGACTGAGTCCTATTCAGTTCATGCCGAACACGTGGCGGCATGTGCTCAGATTTCTGCTCCAATGCCGAATAGCCAAGGTGGAGCCGCAACTCGTCATCCTCCAGAGTTTGTATCGGATCAACAGGACGAGTAAGACCGAGTCCCACTACTATCTCTTGCCTCGAGAAGGCGTCAAGCCGATAGAGAACCCCGACTCGATAAAGTCGTGGAAGGGAAAGTTCTTTCTGATCAAGGGCCCCTCGGCGTGGGACTTCCCGACCTGGTGGAAGGAGGAGTGCCGAAGTACGCAAAGGCCGAGCTGGTGTTGATCCCGGCCGAGTCAGAGGTGGCGGCAAAGTTGATCGAACTTCCGATGTTGAGTTGGAGGGATATGACTGAGGAGGTGCTTCACGGGTCGGGCCTTAGTCTGATCGACCTGAGTACGCTCCAGACATCTCTTTTCCCTTGTTTGCTTTTCTTTAATGCCTTGTTGTTTTTTTTTAATCTTGCTCTTCTTTTTCTCGACAGAGGCTCCGAACATGGACTTCAAGATGATGATGGCTGAACGAAATAAGGCCACTGATGCCAAGAAGAGGAAGAGGACGAACACTGGTCCCACTTCTGGCCGACCTACCAAGGCTCCTTCGGCCGTGGTCAGAACCGTCGTCCCTACTTCTCCTCGGCGATCGTCCTCGGCTGTTGGCGTTGTTCAGCCGACCCCCTCTGCTCCTCCGGGCAAAGTCTTCTCCGTCTCGGCGGCACTGGTGCTCGAGACCCCGCCCCTGACCGAGCAGGCCGAGGTCATACTGACCGAGGCCCACAAGAAGTTATTCGTCTCCGATTGGCGGGTGATGAACCATGACGGCTTCTTGGGGGACTCAGCGATGAGTATGCAGGCTCTTCGCCATCTCCCGACCCCGAAGGATCTAGCCGCTCTGAAGGTGGGGACGACGGGCGACGATGCCCTAGAAATAGCTCGGTCGCTTATGTTGGTAAGTTTTCTCAGTTGTTTTCGATATTTTCTCAAAGATTTTCTAAGTCTTTAGTTCGGCTTTTGATGTGTCTAACTGCTTCTTCTTGCAGGCCACATGCCACTTCAGCCACCTTTTCGAGCAGTATGCCGAGGAAGAGAATGAGCTGAAGGCCGCTTGTGATAAAGACAGAGTGGAGAAGGCGAGGGCCGTGAAGCAGTTTGAGGCGGAGCAGAGCCGTTCGGACGCTTTGGCAGCCCAGGGTGCCGACCTCGAGGCGGCTCTGGCGAAAACGAGGGAGAAGCACGGTTCGGAGGTCGCCAAAGCAGCCGAAGAGAGGGCTGAAGCGACGAGGGCCTTGGAGGCAGTGAAGCGGCAAAAGAACGAGGCTGTGAAGGCGGTGAGGGCAGAGATTGAGGCCGAAGCTAAGGAGCATATGGCAGCCAACATGGAGCAATCTTACGCCACTACGCTCGAGCATGTCGAGGCTCGGGTCCCTAGCTTCGATAGGTCGGGGTACGGCCTGTGGGGTCCGGTCGTCGAGGAAGACCCTGAAGCCAAGGAAGAGGCCGAAGGAGAGGAAGGGGACGAGCCGCACTGTGGCGATGCTCCTGCCGACCCCGAGACCGTGGTGGTAGGGGGAGGGGATGACGAGGTCGTGGCTGACCCCCGAGCCGGAGCGACAGAGGACGAGGAGCAGTCGCTCAAGGTGGACCCTTGATCCTTTTTGCTTTTGTATATTTTTTGTTCTTCATGTATTGCCTTGTAGCGGACTGGCCACCGCTTTATTGGTATAAATGAAATTTCGCTTTCTTCGACCATGTGTTGGGATGTGTCTTGATTTGAAATTTTTCCGAAAATAACTTAGTCTTGAAATTTGACTAAGTGTTAAGCATAGCGTCGCGAACCCCTTATTACTGAAGATTTCGCTAAGTGTTGAAAACACTTTTTGTTCTTTGAGTTGATATGTTTTCGCTTTTCAGATCGTCGAGTTGAGTTCAGCAGCTGAAGCCTCTCATCTTCGGGTTGACTTAAAAGCAACGAAGTTGGCCCTCTCTCGCAGTCGAGAGTGTTTTCTTAAGAGCGAGTTGGAGCTGGATCATTTCAAGGTGATGCTGGCGGGGTGTCTTTTCGAGTTGGAGCAACTAAGGAAATGAGCTTGCGAGGTTCGTCTCGAGGGTGAGGTGGAGTTGCTTCGGAAGGTGCTATTTGATGTTACGAAGGAGAAAGGCGAACTGCTGGCCGAGGTTCACCACTTGAAGATAGTAGAAGAAGAGCTTTTGGCAGAGGAAGAATAATTAACGGCGGCGGTGGGCAAGTTGATGGTCGAGCGCGACGAGTTGACGGCGGAGGTCGACGGGTTGAAGAGAGTTACGGTCGACAAGAGTATCGAAGTCACTCATCTCCGTCGAATTATTGTCGACAACTCTGGTGCCACAGGCTCTACTCAGCTTCCTCGCTTTAAAATATCCGTGAAGGACGACTCTCTGAAGGATCGAATCGTCGAGCTCGAGGAGGAAGTTGCTTGGTTCAAACCCCGACCTGAACGGATCAATGTCAGAAGTACGTCGTGCACTCGTGAAGAGAGTGAGAGGGGAATCTCGTTTTACGAGCTTGCAACTCGCTCGCCTACTGCTAGGCAGAGCCCAGTCGACGCTCAAAGTAGTGTGGCCGCTTTGTCGAGCGGAGCATCTGTTGGGGCCACTGTCAGGGGCAGTACTGAAGGGGCATCTCAGTTTGCTGGTCTAGAGACGAGCTCTGAGGTTAGGCGGCACCGTCCCCGGGTGTCTTTAAACCGCAACGTCCCTGTCCCGAAGAAGCATTGAGCGAGTTGCTGTAATTATAGCTTTTCGAATTTTGTAACTCGTCGTAGAGGAGAGTAGCTTGGTCTTGTAACTCGAGTTTCCTTGTACTTTAAACTTTTACAGAAGAGAAAGCTTGTTTTACTCCTTTGCGCTTGTGGGTTTGTGTGTTTTGTTGGTACTTATTATTTGTTTGGTATCTTCCTGTAACTTGCTTAAGAGCAAGGGGTAGGAGCGGAGCCAAGCTTTGAGCTCCGCATTCTTTGCCAGAGCGGATTCCAACGGTTGTGGGAGTAATTCTGAATGGCGATCCTCTTCTAGCTCGCTTAAGAGCGGGCTTGCGAAGCAGAGTTGAGCCAAGTTTTGGACTCCGAACACGTCGTTTGAGTAAATTTTAAAAGTTATGGGAGCAGTTCCGAATGACGAACCACTTCTAGCTCTCTTAAGAGCGAGCCTGCGAAGCAGAATCGAGCCAAGTTTTGGACTCCAAACACGTCGCTCGAGTAAATTTCAACGGTTGTGGGAGCAGTTCCTAATGGCGAACCACTTCTAGCTCGCTTAAGAGCGAGCTTGCGAAGTAGAATCGAGCCAAGTTTTGGACTCCGAACACGTCGTTCGAGTAAATTTCAACGGTTGTGGGAGTAGTTCCGAATGGCGAACCACTTCTAGCTCGCTTAAGAGCGAGCCTGCGAAGTGGAATCGAGCCAAGTTTTGGACTCCGAACACGTCGTTTGAATATGCATCATCAAAGGTCCTAAATAGAGAGACAAAATAATCACAAGAGAAATATGAGGGGAAAGTTCTTTATTGATAACTGCTAATCGGCTGCTTCTAAGTTGCAAGCCGTTATTACAATGGGAACATAAAGAAGCAAAGTACAAATAAAAAGACAGGAATGGCTCAACATTTGAAGGTACTCGGAGAGGCGTTCAAGCGCTCTCTTGATACTTCAGTAAATGGTCGGCATTCCAAGTTCTAGGTATCTCTTTGCCTTTAAGATCTTCAAGACGATACGCTCCGGGGCAAACTACTTTGGAAACTTTGTACGGTCCTTCCTAATTCGGAGCTAGCTTACTCTTTTGGCTGGGAAACGAGATAGCTAGCTTTCTGAGGACGAAGTCCCCTTCTTTGAGATCCGTGGGACAGACTCTTCTGTTGTAGGCCTGCTCTATTCTTCTCCAATAATTTTGCTGGCGAATTGAAGCTCTTTCACGGAGCTCGTCAATCAGGTCCAAATTCACCCGGAGATCTCTAGCGTTCTGCTCTTCATCATAAGCAATAAGGCAAGGGGATGGCAGACCAACTTCTAAAGGGATCACAGCCTCGGACCCATAGGTGAGATTGAAGGGCGACTCTCCTGTGGGGGTCCGTTTTGTAATGCGGTAGTTCCACAATAAGTTAGGAAGTTGTTCTGCCCATAAGCCTTTGACGGTCTTATCTAATCTCTTCTTGATGCCGGAGAGAATCTTCCTGTTGGCATTTCCTACTTGACCATTGGACTGAGGATGGGAGACGGAGGAGAAGCGTTGCTGAATGCTGAGGTCTTCACACAAAGATCAGAACGCTGCCCTTGTAAACTGTGTTCCATTATCTGTTATTAGGACCCGAGGTACGTCGAACCTACATATTACATTTCTCCAGAAGAACTGCAGCACTTTGTTCTCAGTAATTGTGACCAGAGGTTCGGCCTCGATCCACTTAGAGAAGTAGTCGATTGAAATGACTAGGAACTTGAGCTGGCCCGGAACTGGCAGAAATGGACCTAGCAAGTCCATTCCCCACATTGCGAAGGGAATCGGGCTTGAAAGAGATGTGAGTTGTGCTTGGGGTAGGTGACGGATGTTAGAGAACTGCTGACAAGGGTTGCATTGCCGGACGTGTTGCTCAGCATCTCGAAGTAGTGTAGGCCAAAAATACCCGTAGTTTAAAACTTTCCTGGCGAGGGACCTTGATCCCGAGTGGGCACCTCCTATGCCTTCATGGAGTTTTTGCAGGGTATATGAGGCTTCTTCCAGGGAGAGGCATCTCAAGTAGGGTCTGTCATCTACTTGGGTATATGAGCATTTGTACAAGACTCCTTCAACAAGGGTGTACCGCTCTGCTCTCGTTCGGATTTGACGGGCTTCTTTTGGATCTTGGGGAAGGGTCCCATCCCTAAAGAATTCTATCAAAGGCTTCATCCAGTTGCCCCGGAGTTGGACGGGCAGCGACTCCATCGAGTCGGGGGTTTCTTCTTCTATGCTTGGTCTTAGGAGTACTTCGATTAGGACGGTCTGCTCGAGACCTTGGAGTGAGGAGGAGGCCAATTTGGATAGGGCATCTGTTTGGGAGTTTTCTTCTAGAGGGATCCGCTAGATTTGTGCCTCTTCAAACGAATCCATGAGACTTCGGACCTTGGCTAGATACTTAGCCATTCGGTCGTCTCGCTCCTCGTACTCTCCTAAGACCCGATTCACGACCAGCTTTGAATCACTGAATATTCAGATACGCTGTGCCCCTGCCTTACGAGCCATACCCAGACCTGCTATCAGGGCCTCATATTCAGCTTCGTTGTTAGAGGCTTTAAAGTTGATGCAGAGGGAGTATTGGAGAACGAAGTCATCTGGGCCTGCCAGAATGACCCCGTCTCTGCTCTCTTTTGCGCAAGAAGACCCGTCTACATATATTGTCCAGATGGCTAGCCCATTTGCGGCTTCACTCACTTCCGGGATGGTGCTTTCTACGCTAAACTCAGCCAGAGCTTGAGCTTTGATAGCGGTCCGAGGCTGATAAGATATGTCATGCTGACTGAGCTCGATCGACCACTTCATTAGATACCTAGAGGTCTCGGGCTTGTGAAGGACTTGTTTAAGCGGCTGGTCGGTAAGAATGACCACCGAGTGGGATTGAAAATAGGGGCGGAGCTTCCTGGCTGCCATCACTAAGGCGTAGGCTATCTTTTCCAATCTCGAATAGCGGAGCTCGGCGTCTCTGAGAACCTTGCTCACATAATAGATAGGCTTCTGAGCCTTGTCTTCTTCCCTCACTAGGACAGCGCTGAGGGTCTTCTCGGAGGCAGCGAGGTAGAGGTAGAGTATTTCCCCGGGAACAGGCTTGCTGAGGAGTGGGGGGTTGACCAGATGGCCTTCAGTTGGTCGAAAAATTCTTGCTGTTGTTGGCCCCACTCGAAGCCCTCAGCCCCCCTGAGGGCTTTAAAGAAAGGAAGACACTTCTCTCCTGACTTAGACAGAAAGCGCCCTATGGCGGCGAGGCGTCCTGTAAGCTTTTGAACATCTTTCACACTTATAGGAGGGGCCATATCCAGTATGGCTTTGATCTTTTCGGGGTTGGCTTCAATCCCCCTCTGACTGACCAAGAAGCCAAGGAACTTGCCAGATGAGACTCTGAACGCACACTTGTTCGTGTTAAGTCTCATATCATGCTTTCTCAACACGTCGAAGGCTTCTTCTAGGTCGGCAACATGATCGGGCCCGTGAATACTTTTCACTAGCATATCATCGATGTACACCTTCATGTTTCGGCCGATCTGATTCTGGAAGACCTTGTTGACGAGGCGCTGGTAGGTGGCACCGGCATTTTTGAGCCCGAAGGGCATCACTCGGTAGCAATAGAGACCTTGATCAGTGACAAAGGAGATTTTCGGGATGTCCGGGGGGAACATTCTGATATGGTTGTATCCAGAGAAGGCATCCATGAAGCTCAGCAGTTCATGACTTGAAGTAGCATCGATTACGGTATCTATGCTGGGGAGAGGGAAAGGATCCTTAGGGCATGCTTTGTTCAAATCCGTGAAGTCAATGCAAATCCTCCAACTCCCGTTGGCCTTCTTGACCATAACAACATTAGAGAGCCACTCGGGATAGTTGACTTCTTGTATAAACCGGGCTCTGAGGTGCTTGTCCACTTCTTCCTTTATAGCTTGCTGGCGCTCGGAGGCGAATTTGCGCCTCTTCTATTGGACCGGTTTAGACCCCGGAGCGATGCTTAGGTGGTGGACGAGGAGCTCCTCGGAAATTCCTGGCATGTCAGTAGTCGACTAGGCAAAGAGGTCATGGTTCTTCCTGATGCATTGGATTATGTCGAAATAGAGGGCAGAGGGGAGGGTCTTGCTGATAAAGAACTTGCGGTTCGGATCCTGCTCTGAAAAGAGCACTTCCTCCAGCTTGTCTACCAGTTCGAACACAGGCTGGGTGTTCCCTTGGGGAATCTCGAGAGTCTCGGGTGAAAGGACAAATCCCCTGGTGGAGGTCATGTAACACTTGCGGGCCATCTCTTGATTATCCCTTACTTCCCCCACTCCTGCCTTGGTGGGGAACTTCATTTTGAGATGATAAGCAGAGGGGACGACCTCTAAAGCAGCAAGGCCAGGTCGGCCTAAAATCACATTGTACGCAGCTGGGATGTCGACGACCACGAAATCCATTGGCTCCATCCAGGTAGTAGGAGTTTTGCTAGCGGTTACGTCCAGGGTGATCACCCCTTCGATAGTCACTGGCACTCCCGTGAACCTATGGAGCATATAGCCTGCGGGCTTGAGCTTGTCCCGCGATAACTTGAGTCCTCGGAAGGCTGCTAGGAAGAGGATGTTGACGAAACTGCCATTGTCCACCAGAATCCTCTCCACTTTGAAGTTAGCCATGTGGAGGTTAATTACTAGCGCATCACAATAGGGGGTTCGGACGCCCTCGAGATCTTCATCTGAGAAAGTAACCGGGACTCCGAGGCCTTTGGGAGGGGGTATGCCGTGCACCGAGTTGACTTCTCTGATGAAAGCCTTTCGAGAAGAGTTGGATGTTCCTCCCATTGGATCTCCATGGATGAGGTGCAAGATGTGTTCCTCTTCAAACTTGGGAGTCTTGTCGCCCCTCTCGGGACGCTTGTTAGCCCCCTGGGGGTAGGAGGAAGACCAATTCGGTCTTTTCTCACAAACTTGGACAGCTGCCCTCTCTGAATGAGGGCTTCAATTTTATTCTTCAGGGCCCGACAGTCATTGGTGTTGTGGCCATGATCCCGCTGATATCAACACCACTTTATCTTGTCTCTCTTCTTCTCGAGGGTGTTCATCTTCGGGGTAAGAGGCAAGACTCCTTCTTTCTCGACTTCCATGAGAATAGTTGAAACATTGGTGTTGAGAGGGGTAAACTTCTCGAATCTGGGAGGCGGGCGGCGCTGACCCCCGTTGTCCTTCTGGAGCTTCCTAGCTCCTTCATCTTCGGCTGCCTTTCTCTTGGTTCCAGAGGAAGATCCCTCGAAAGTGAGGCGATGTTCAGCTTTCTCTGCCCGAATATACTTCTCGCTTTTAAGAAGAAGGTCGGAGAAGTCTCGTGGGGGCTTTTTGGCTAGGGAGGACCGGAGGTTGGAGTTGAGGACATTGGACTGGAAGGCGGCTGCAGCGACCGATTGGTCGAAGGAGGCAATGGACCGGGCTTCCGCGGTAAACCGCTTGACATTATCTCTTAGTTTCTCACCCTTCTTCTGATTAAGGAAGAGTAGTGAAATACTAGTCTTCTCGGTTCGGCGGCTACTCACGAACTGGATGACGAAGAGGGTCTCAAATTGTTCAAAGGAGAAGATGGAGGATAGGGCGAGGTGGGAGTTCCATTCCCGAGCTGGACCCTTGAGAGTAGCTGGGAAGGTCTTACACAGTAGGGCATCGAAAGCTTGGTGTATCAACATGAGAGTTTTGAAACTCTCAATGTGATTTACGGGATCTGACTCCCTCGTATATGTTTCAAACTGCTGGGGCTTGAAGATTGCTGGAACGGGTGCCTCCATGATGGTTCGAGAAAACGGGGGTCTGCTCGGACGGAGGGTCCTTCCTCTCAATTCTTCTTCTTTATCCAATTGGCTAAGGTGCCTCACCATCTCGTGGAGACGGCGGTAGACCGCATCATCTCTTTGACGGTACCCCGGTGAGCCTCTGGACT
Organism: Hemerocallis citrina; assembly: GCA_017893485.1. Classification (NCBI taxonomy): domain Eukaryota; kingdom Viridiplantae; phylum Streptophyta; class Magnoliopsida; order Asparagales; family Asphodelaceae; genus Hemerocallis; species Hemerocallis citrina. Next base: position 41,031,620 of record CM030358.1, on the reverse strand, counting down.
CATCTTCGTACGAAGGGGAGCGTGGAGTTCGGCGATGGTAGCTAGGGGAATGGTGAGGACTAGGGATGTAATGGCGGTGGTTCGGAGCTTGAGGAGGAGTTAGGGATCATTGGCGAGGACTTTGTATCGGGGGAGGAGTGGGGACCCTCTGAGCATTATTGTTCGGTCGAAGATTGAGGGCCTGCAGAATTGTAGCTTAGAACTCTTGGAATTCGGCTCGGGTGATAGGTCCGTTCGCATCCCTTTGGGGTTGCCGACCAGCGGGAGAACGATGTCTTCTTCGATGGTACTAAGGGGACTCCCTCCGCCTCTTGTGAAGGGGAGACCTCATGTGATCTCGGCGACGAGGAGATCGCTCATTTGGACGTTCTGAGCGGGTAGCTCCCTCACGGGCTCGCCTTTCATCCAAACGGCAGCGAAGGTCCTCTTCTTTCTGCCGGTAGATAAGGATGTTGCGGAGGTCTTCGGAAGGCCGAGGGTTGTGAGATGCCATTGAGTCGGTTGAAGGGTTATGTATGGAGACATGGTCGCGGTGAAGGGGTTGCTTCTGAAGTGGAGGACGAGAAGTCCCAATACCGGTGTTCTGGAGCCCGGCTGGAGCCCACTGGTGCTGAAGATTCTGAAGAGGGGGTTGTTCATGCTGCAGAGGCTGATCAGGCAGAGGAGGCACTTGTCCCTGCTGCTGGACGGTTTGGAGGAGAGCCTCCTGTTGCGGCTGAGGAGGAGTGGGCCCACGGTTAGACACTCTAGATCTCAGTTTCCTTGGAGGCATGGCTGGAGGTGATCTTAACCGATGGAAGAGGATGAGGTGCTATTCGTCGTTCCAACATACTGCGCCAATCTGTTGCCGCTGAAATCGGTGTGGGGGCAAACAGATTGATTTGTGGATTCTTGGGACGTTGAATAGTCAAACCTGAAACCTTTCCACTGGAGTTTGACCGTGATCTCCCGCCGTTGACCTGCAAAAAAGTGCGAAACACCGGGGTTGATCCCGGCGACGCACCCTCCGATGCTCAAGTCAGTAATCAGAAAGATTATGAATGAGCTTTGATTGGCAAAAGATTGATTACCTGTTAACATTGGGAGATGGGGGGTATTTATAGCCGCCTTATGGACCAGTTTCAGGATAAATCTCTACTTCCCAGTGGATGGATGTAAAGAATCAGGGCCGTTAATTAAGTATAATTATAAACCCTAATTCTATCCAGCTGGATCGGGTTTCATGTGGGTTGGAACCCGCACCCAGTTGAAAATGGATCCGTCCGTGGGTTATTGGGCCTTTGGAAAAAAGACCCGATACCTATTTCAGATCCATTGGTAGGTAAAATTACCATTTTACCCCCGAGCTTTAAGATTCATGCCCGATTTGGATGGTTTCGATTTAACTCTATTTTTAGCCATATCAGTGCCGAAATAAGGCCAAGTAGAAGTTCGCCAAGTACGCCACTTCCACATATGAGGCCGATTCTCAGGATAAGCAAGATAGGCAGGACAACAAGAATACTTGACATGCCAAAGCCCCCTTGTTTTGGTATCACCAACTATGGATGTCGGTTGTGGAGTTGTATATTTGATTTTTTGGAGGGTAGATATATAATGCGTATAATGGATGTATTTGGTGGCTTACTTAGCTTTATTTTGGTTATACATATGTACATTCTTGCTTTGTTTGGTCTTATTCTCCAGTCTATTGGGTTGGATGAACATTATTAGTGTTTGATGGAATTTGAATTTATGCTGTAAGTATTTCGAAGATTTTTTTAATGAAACTTGGGGAGCTTTTGCCTCACCTTCCTTATCCCAAAAAAAGGAAAAATAAACGAAAAAGAAAAAAAAAATCTTTTCTTAGTAGTTAGCATATATGTTCGTACATAAAAAATGCATTGTACAATATTGTAGTGAGGTTTGGGCATGTGAGAGTTCTCTAAGAGCATCCACAGTCGTTTGCTATATTTGCCAATTTCTCATTTTTTGAGAAATGAGGCTCTGCAGTCGTTTTCTATTTTGTCATAAAATGGAAAAATTACTACAGTTCCTTCTCATAAATGAGAAACGAAATTGCGATTCTCAAATTATAAGAGTCGGAACATGTTGTTCCGTCATTTTTTTTAATGGAATCTGATTTTTATTTTTATTTTTTTAATGATCAGACGGTTGTTGTACCGTCCGAACAAAAAAAAAATTTAAAAAGCTCAAACGAGACATGTTATCCCGTTTCAAGCATTTTCGCTTGGACGGGACAAAATATCCCGTCCCACCCTCTTTTTGTCTTTTTTTGTGCATAATTGTTAGGTTAGTGCTTAATTTAGTGGTTTAGGATTTATTTTATTATTTAATTTATTTAATTAACTTATTTTAATATCTAATCATTAATTAATTAACTGTAAAAATAAAAAAAACGGACGAAACAACATGTACCGTCTTTCTCAAATTTTAGCAAACCACCACTGCAGACATAATCTCTATTTCCTATTGCTGTAGATCTCATTTTCTCAAAAATGAGAAACACCATTGTGGATGCTCTAAAGAACTCCAGAATAAATTTAGGATGCGGCTTGGTTACCTATAGTTGAATTGAGCTTGAATATTTGAAGTAGATGAGAAGTTGATTGGGTAAGAGAACAAATTTGTCTATCAAGTTGGTTTTATGGTGAGGAGGTCTACAATATGTGCTAGTTGCCCTTGAAAACAACTAAAACAAATATATATGGAGAGAACTGACTTAGGAGAACATTGTGGTACTTGAATGTAGGGGTGTAAAATGAACAGGACGGTCCGTTGTTTGTTTGAGTCCGGCTCGAGAAATGGCCCGTCCGTGGATCGTTCGAACTGTTTTATGAACCGAACATGAACAAATTATTAGGTCTGATGTTTTACTGAGCTCGGGCCGGACATAAGGCTGTCCGAGTATTGTTGTAGTTCGATGCTTTACCGAACCGAGTCCGGACTATAAAAATTTTGCCCGATCTGGACCGAGCCGGACATAAGCCCGTCCGAGTAAAATTTCGGTCCGAGCTTGAACATATAACAATCCGGTCCCGTCTGGTCCGATTTACAACCCTACTTGAATGATTGTGTAATATACGTGTTTACTAGTAATATTGATGCGACTAAGGATATTCTAAGGATATGTTTTGATGGATTATTAAACCGTGTCAGAGTAATTCGAAAGGAAGATCAATTTCTTATTGTCAGAGTTTTACATTAAGGATTCGAGTTTAATATTCATATTGTTTGAGATATTTTACCAAGATTATCAGAATTAGAATAATCAGGTCCAGTAACTAATAAATAACACATGCAATCACGTGTTGCCTCATACAATATTATACACAATAATATTTTATTTATATTAGAATATACAAATATATATCCAACAAAAACTTCACTTGATTCGGATATCTTCTCATGAGTCATGAACTCATGATCCTCTCATTTTTCACACTAAAGATGGTACATATTTTTCTTTATAATTAAAGGGAACTAAACACTATTATATATACAATTATATCTGTATTTAAAGGGAACTAAACGCTATTATATATACAATTAGGGTAATGCTACACCTACTACCAAATTTACTACCTTTCTCTTTACTTTCTTAGGTGACACACTACTATTGGATGTTGCTACCACCTACTCTATAATAATCTTCACTAATATTGTGTCATCTAAGGGAGTAAAGAAAAAAGGAGTAGATTTGGTGGTAGGTGTAGCATTAATTAATTAATTGTTAAAAAAACGGACGAAACAACATGTATCGTCTTTCTCAAATTTTAGAAAACCATCATCGCAGACATAATCCCTATTCCTATTACTGTAGATGCAATTTTCTCAAAAATGAGAAACACCATTGTGGATGCTCTAAAGAACTCCAGAATGAATTTAGGATGCAGCTTAGTTTTACATATAGTTGAATTGAGCTTGAATATTTGAAGTAGATGAGAAGGTGATTAGGTGAGCGAACAAAATTGTCTATCAAGTTTGGTTTTATGGTGAGGAGGTCTACAATATGAGCTAGTTGCCCTTGAAAACAACTAAAACAAATATATATGGAGAGAACTGACTTAGGAGAACATTGTGGTACTTGAATGTAGGGGTCTAAAATGAACAGGACGGTCCGTCGTTTGTTCGAGTTCTATTCAAGAAATGGCCCGACCGTGAACCGTCTGAATTGTTATACGAACCGAACATGAACAAATTATTAGGTCCGATGTTTTACCGAGCTTGAGCCGGACATAAGTCTATCCGAGTATTGTTGTGGTCCGATGTTGCGGTCCGATGTTTTGTCCGATCTGGACCGAGCTGGACATAAGCCCGTCCGAGTAGAATTTCGGTCCGAGTTTGAATATATAACTATCTGGTCCCATCCGGTCCGATTTACAACCCTACTTGAATGATTATGTAATATACGTGGTTACTAGTTATGTTGATGTGACTAAGGATATGTTTTGATGGATTATTAAACCGTGTGAGAGTAATTCGAAAGGAAGATCAATTTTTTATTGTCGGAGTTTTACATCAAGGATTCGAGTTTAATATTCATACTGTTTGAGATATTATACCAAGATTATCAGAATTAGAATAATCAGGTCCAGTAACTAATAAATAACACATGCAATCACGTGTTGCCTCATACAATATTATACACAATAATATTTTATTTATATTAGAATATACAAATATATATCCAACGAAAACTTCACTTGATTTGGATATCTTCTCATGATCCTCTCATTTTTCACACTAAAGATGGTACATATTTTTCCTTATAATTGAAGGGAACTAAACACTATTATATATACAATTATATATGTATTTAAAGGGAACTAAACCCTATTATATATACAATTAGGGTAATGCTACACCTACTACCAAATTTACTACATTTCTCTTTACTTTCTTAGGTGACACACTACTATTGGATGCTGCTACCACCTACTCTATAATAACTTCCACTAATATTGTGCCATCTAAGGGAGTAAAGAAAAAAGGAATAGATTTGGTGGTAGGTGTAGCATTACCCATACAATTATATATGTATATTGAACCGCTCAATGATCATCCGATATATATTTATTCAATCCTTGTTTAATCATCCACTTAACTGTTTTTAGAACCGGGTCCACCACTCTACAGTTTCTATCTCATATAATTTTGCCTCCTATTTCACTCTACATACACTAGTTAAACTTGATATTATTTGATGAAAATATATAACGAAAAAATTGCAATTGTGATGTAAAACAATGTTTTATTATCAGATATTGTAGTTCAATAAGAGTACTTATTCAATAGAAAGTTTAGTCTATATTTTTATTTTTAAAAATAGACCAATAGTAAAATAAATAAATAAATAAATCTCTAATATATAATCTCTAATCTCTAATATTATAATCTCTAATCTCTAATCTCTAATATTATAAAGGGAGAAGGTCTTAGTGTTATTTGGAAATCTACCAACATGTGCAACACACGTACATAACTAATATAAAGAAGGTTTCAAGTTCGAGTCCTCCCTACATAAATTTTTGTTTATATAAAAAATATTAAAACGTGCATCGCACGTGTAAATTACTAGTAATCTCTAATCTCTAATATTTTAATGGGAGAAGGCGTTAGTGTCATTTGTCAATCTACCAGCACATTCATCGTACGTGCACAACTAATTTGAAGGAGATCTCAGGTTCGAGCCCTCACTATGTCAGATTTTTTACTTTCTTTTTATTTTTTATTAAACATGCACCACAAGTGTAAATTACTATTCATCTATTTATCTATAATATAATATATTTACTTACTATTTGATGAAAGAGTTTGTCACAAATAAACAATTTTAAATATTTTTTATCACAAAAGAAACACCACTTTTGTTACAAACAAACATGTATATCGCACGTTTAACTCCAAATACATTTTTCAACACGTGCATCGCACGTACACGTCAAAATTTTCCATTCTTAATTTATGAAAAATATGTGTATGGCCCGTTCAGTTCTATTTTTTTTAAAATTAGCGCATTCATCGCACATGCTAATTACTGTTAACTTACATGTATCACACGTTTAACTCCAACTCTTTATCAAAATGTGCATCACACGTGAAAAATACTAGTAATATTATAATGGGAGAAGGACTTAGTGTCGTTTGTAAATCTACCAACGCGTGCATTGCACGTGCATAACTAATATGAATGAGGTCTTAGGTTCGAGTCCTCACATTTTTTATTTTAGTTTTTTTTAATATATTAAATGTGCATCACATGTGTCAAGGATTATCTATCTATCAATCTATCTATAGTATCTCTAATCTCTAGTCTAATATTATAATGGGAAAAGCCCTTAATGTCATTTGTAAATATACCACTTTATTTGTAAATCTACTACTTTACGTGTATTGCATGTGCAACTAAAACTTTCACATTACACACTTTATTTAAATCTACCAATTTACATGCATTACAAGTATAACTCAAACTCTTTCATTATACTTTATACTTTAAAAAATATGTATTTATTAACACATGTTATATTACTAGGTTTGCCTGTTGACACGTGCCTACGGCACGTCTTCGGAACGGTGCACCTTGTTTGATCATAAAAAATAGTATTGGAGGTCCATCAAATTAATTGAAGTAGCAAACATAGAGCAAAAAACATATTATATGTTTTTTTTATTTTTTTGAATTATTTTTAAAGTTTTAAATATTTAAATTTTTAAATTTTTTAAATTTTTTAAAATTTTAAATATTTAAATTTTTAAAATTTTAAATTTTTTAAATTTTTTAAACTTTAAATTTATAAAAATTTTTAAAATATTTTAAAATTTTTAATTTTTAAATTTTTAAATTTTTAAAATTTTTAAAAAATTTATTTTCTTAATTTTTTTTAATAGAAGAGGGAGGGAAAGAGAGAGAGAAAAATAAATAAATAAATATAGGAGTTGTTTTGGGTGGGAGATTTGAATTTGAGTTTTGGGGGGAACTTTTGGGGGGAAAATATGTTTTGTAAGGTTAGATCTAGGCCTTTGATTTTTTGGGGGATTAAAGGTGAGCCACTTGATAGCTATCTTTGTGTTTTATTATATAGATATTACTTTAAAAACTATATATTGATTAAAACGTGCATTGCACATGTTAACTACTAGTAATATAAAATTTCTAATCTCTAATAATATAATGGGAGAAGGACTTAGTGTCATTTGTAAATCTATCAACGCATGTGATGCATGTACATATGAAGAAAGGTTTCAGGTTTGAGTCCTCACTATGTCAGAGTTTTTATTTTTATTTTATAAAAAATTATTAAGACGTGCATCGCGTGTGTAAATTACTAGTATTATAATGAGAGAAGTGGAGTTGTCATTTATAAATCTATCAATACATGTCTAATATGAATGAGGTATCAGATTCAAATGTAGACTACGTCTGAGTTTTTTTTTTAAAAAAAAATCAGTAATTTACATGTGCGATACACATCTTGATAAATAAATATTTTTAAAAGTAAAAATTATGACGTTGTCTAACATCGAACCTAAGATCCCTTTGTATTATTTATGCACGTGCATTGCATGTATTTGTTTGGTTACACTGCACGTATTTTTTGGTTACACAACCCCAACTCTTCTATAAAAATATTATTATTAGGGATTAGAGATCAGAGATTAGAGATTAGAGATTTATTAGAACGTGCATTGTATACATATGGGAAACAACCAAAGTAAAATGTTAAAGTGTTATTTTATTTTTCCATAGTAGTCTGACAGATTCTTGAACTATATCCACTCAAAAAATATTCGCATATTCGTCTTATGGGTCCTACACTTAAGTTATAATTTAATTAATTGTTATGGGCTCAAATGTAAATAGCCTACAGCTTAGCTTGTTAATGGGCTTCGGATCTTCCATTTGTTTTTGGATACGGACCATAACATATTGGGTTTGAGATTGACAATAATTAGCTTCGCTCTTAAGCATACACTTGATGCTGTTTGTTTTTGAGGTGTGGGAGCAGCAGATGTGAGTTCTTGTAATTTATATAGTGGAAGTCTTTATGCGGTACTGGCGTCGATCCGACCTCGGATAGCGGGCGCGGCTCGGAAGGAGGAGCGCAAAGGTGCTCGGCTCGGATCTAGAAGTTCGGCTCGGCTGAGGATGTAGTGGCTCAGCTCGGGTCTTCTGTACCTGCACAATGCCTAGGAACATCGGGAGAAGTCTCGGTGGCAGACCCTCCGACGATCTAGTCAGTCGCTAGAAAAGATACTGGGCAGGTAGGGCTCAGGTGGGCAAAGTTTAGGGGTAGAGTATTTATAGGCAAGGGAAACGAGTCTGGAGCCCTAACGGGCCGGGTTAGACCCGTTTGCCCATGGGCCTGAGCTAGCTGAGGCCCATTGGACTAGTTGGTCAGATGATCACAGGGGGGAGGATCCAGAGGAGATCAGAAGGCCCTGATTGATGCTACTTTATTTATCCCATATCACAAGTTCCCCATTCCTCCGGGGCTGTGCCTGGCGGGTCGTGGAAGAGTAGTCAGGTTTCATGAAGGAGAGTGGGAAGAGAGTTCTCGTAGCTGGGGCTGTTTGGAGTCGGCTCGGACTGTCAAGGCATGAGGGGGTCAGCTGGACGAGCGAGGCCAAGTGAGTTGGCATGTTGAAGCTACCCCCATGCTCGAGATATAGGTCGACCATCGAGACTTTAGGGGGTCGGCTGGACGAGCGAGGCCAAGTGAGTTGGCTTGTTGAAGCTGCCCCCATGCTCAAGATATAGGTCAATCATCGAGGCTTGAGGGGGTCGGCTGGACGAGCGAGGCCAGGTGACTTGGCCTGTTGAAGCTATCCGCATGCTCGAGATATAGGTCGACCGTCGAGGCTTGAGGGGGTCGACTGGACGAGCGAGGCCAAGTGAGTTGGCCTGTTGAAGCTACCCCCATGTTCGAGATATAGGTCGACCGTCGAGGCTTGAGGAGGTCGGCCGGAAGAGCGAGGCCAAGTGACTTGGCCTATTGAAGCTACCCCCATGCTCGAGATATAGGTCGACCGTCAAGGCATGAGGGGTTCGGCTAGATGAGCGAGGCCAAGTGAGTTTGCCTGTTGAAGCTACCCCCATGCTCGAGATATAGGCCGACCGTCGAGGCTTGAGGGGGTCGGCCGGACGTGCGAAGCCAAGTGAGTTTGCCTGTTGAGGCTACCCCCATGCTCGAGATATAGGCCGACCTTCGAGGCTTGAGGGGGTCGGCCAGAAGAGCGAGGCCAAGTGACTTGGCCTGTTGAAGCTACCCCCATGCTCGAGATATAGGTCGACAGTCGAGGCTTGAAGGAGTGGGCCGGAAGAATGAGGCCAAGTGACTTGGCCTGTTGAAGCTACCCCATGCTCGAGATATAGGTCGACCGTTGAGGCTTGAGGGGGTCGGCTAGACAAGCGAGGTCAAGTGAGTTGGCCTGTTGAAGCTACCCCCATGCTCGAAATATAGGTCGACCTTCGAGGCTTGAGGGGGTCAGCTGGACGAGCGAGGCCAAGTGAGTTGGCCTGTTGAAGCTACCCCCATGCTCGAGATATAGGTCGATCGCGAGGCTTGAGGGAGTCGGCCGGAAGAGCGAGGCCAAGTGACTTGGCCTGTTAAAGCTACCCTCATGCTCGAGATATAGGTCGACCATCGAGGCTTGAAGGGGTCGGTTGGAAAAGCGAGGCCAAGTGACTTGGCCTGTTGAAGCTACCCCCATGCTCGAAATATAGGTCAACCATCGAGTCTTGAGTGGGTCCGCTAAACGAGCGGGGCCAACTGACTCGGAGATTCCAATAGCCGTCATATGAACCGTTTTTTGCGAGAATCGAGGAGTTACAGTAACTGTTTTCACACGAATCGAAGCAATTACTGTAACTGACATTTACGAAAATCGAGGAGTTTAACCCTCTATATACTCGTTCCTCTTTTCTCTTCTCATTTCTTACTTTTGCTTTCTCACTCTAGAACCCAGAGCTTCTCTCTTTAGGACTTTTTGTACCGTCGACGAGTTTTCCGGCAACCTTCTGATTAAGTCACAGGTTAGTTTTCTTTGTCATGTCTAGGGCTCGGTCCGGCTCCTCCGCCTCTACTTCCAACAGCTATGTGCATACGGGCCTATCGGATTCTACAACCTCTTCGGATCCTCCGGAAGTTTCAACTTCATGGGACATGGAGGATGAAGTTATCACCGTGGAGTCACTGTGGACCCGTAAGCCATTTGTGGTGGAGAGCAGTGGCTTGGAAGAGGAGGGTACCAATTTCAAGGACTATGAGGAGGGCGAAGGAGGGGAGGACGAAAAGGAAAGGGAAGATGAGGGAGTACCGTCTACCAAAGAGGCAGGGGTCGAGGGTGGTCAGGTCGGGGGGAGGGACACCCCGAGGGCCTCTGCCCTCGAGCCGTTGGCGATCTCGTCGCCCGAGAAGGACCCTAAGGCTTGGAAGAAGAGGGTGAAGTGGATCATGCCGAGCAGTCCTGATAGGATAATTGCCCCTAGGAAATTAGGGGTTCCTTTTCTGCCACAGCCTCTGTCGATCAGGAATTACCCGGATGATATCGAGGATAAGGTCCTTTATGAAGGATTTCGGGGCACAAACGCAGCGAAAAAAAAAAAATCGTAAAACCATAAAATCCGAAACCCTAACCCTAGGATCCGTGTACAAGACATGGCTGATTATGGAGAAACGAAATTTTACCTTTTAAGAGCTTTACGAAGGCTGAAAGATGGAGGTCCTGTTATACAATCACCACGCAACCCTTGTAGCAAGATCCGCGTCTCTAAAGCAGTCCACACGAACGTCCGATCGTCCAACGATCAAGGGAGCCGGTACTAGCCGATGATGCTTGCCTCTATCTCTCTCTCTCTCTCTTGCCTCTCAACAGTTGGAGCGGCTAGGGTTTTTGTGGAAAACGAATTTGCCAAAAGATAAACCCTAAACCAATACATCTCTATGTATTTATAAGAGAGAATGAGGTGGGCGTAACCGTAATCGGTTTGGGCTTCTACTAAACCAAACTGATTCGGTTTAAAGATTTAAATTCGAATTACACTTTAATTAATCAAGTCCAACTCAATTAATTAAATAACTAATTTCGAATTTATAATCATTTAATTTAAATTCCGAATTTAAATTAAAACTCCTTTTAAACGTTCTAAGTGTGTGACCCTTTAGGTTATTATTACGTTGGCAATAATTTTATTATCTAATAATAAAATTATAAACAATGAGCGGCATCTAGTAATACATCATTGCTACCCAAGTAATAATAATAATTGGTGATTCAATTAAACCTTTCGTGACTAATGTCTCCGTGTAATATAATCCTTTTAACCTTGATATTATAGATTAAACCAGAGGCATGGTTCGTGTCATCCTCTTAATAATTTAATCTTTATTTTCTTGATCGATGAGTAGACTATTCAAACAAATCAATATTTGAGCATGGCCATGCATTTCATAGTCTCACTCAAACAAGAGGTCGATAATATCGCTCCTAAAATTAGGAGGGTTAAATTCCATCTAGATCATTCACATTTCTCACACGATTCATAATGAACCCAATACTATCTTTATCATTACCCGATTAAAGATAACTTTTGATAGAATCAAAGTACATTAATTCTCGTGTAGAAATATAATGATTTCAGGTCAGAGGACCATTACACCATTATCACAGTGAGATTACTTATGACACTTATTTATTTATTCCATGGTTGAATCTCACAGTGGGTCTGTCCAGTACAATGTACTCTTACATTTACCTATGTATTGATTTTAGTATCTCTATACTAATGACCCATGAGAGGTGGTCATCAATCAATCAACATACTAGTCTCAATGTATTATTACTGTCCTAATAATAATAATACTCGACTAGGGACATTTAAGATTATTATACTATATATAATCTCATGTTCATATAGTTCGTATTAATAATCTAAGGACATTTATCATGCTAACATTTATAACGCAGTAAATACGAAGCATAATAAATTATTAATATAATCAAATAGAACATAATGTCAATAATACTGATTACATAATATCATTGTATTGCCTCTAGGGCACCTACACTAACAATCTCCCACTTGCACTAGAGCCAATCACTCATGTATCGAATACCAATGGAACTAGTGTGACCCTCGTGCTTCTGCTGCGACAAAGCCTTAGTCAGTGGGTCAGCTACGTTATCATTTGTTTGCACTTTACATATATGTATATCTCCTCGTTCATTAATCTCACGAATAAGGTGATATCTTCTAAGTATATGCTTTGCCCTGGAGTGCGATCTTGGTTCCTTTGCTTGTGCTATGGCTCCGCTGTTATCGCAATAAAGATCGATAGGATCTGCGATCGATGGAACCACACCAAGCCCTGTGATGAAATTTTGGATCCAAACTGCCTCCTTAGCTGCTTCGCAAGTAGCAATATACTCAGCCTCCATTGTAGAATCAGCTACTGTTTCTTGCTTTGAACTTTTCCAGCTTACAGGACCTCCGTTGAGACAAAACACAAAACCAGACTGGGATATAGAATCATCCTTGTCTGTTTGGAAACTAGAATCAGTGTAACCTTTTACCACTAGTCTCTCTTCTCCCCATACACAAAGAATGAATCTTTAGTCCTCTTCAAGTACTTAAGAATATTCTTGACAGCTTTTCAGTGACCTTCACCTGGATTAGACTGGAACCTGCTCGTCATACTCAAAGCATACGACACATCAGGACGAGTACATATCATTGCATACATGATAGATCCAATTGCAGAAGCATATGGAATCTTACTCATGCGGTCCTTTTCATCCAATGTTTTAGGACTATTGTCACTCGAGATCGATATCCCATGAGACACCGGGACAAATCCCTTTTTAGCATCTTGCATCCCAAAACGATGCAGTACTTTGTCAATATATGTACTCTGATTTAGGCCGATCAATCTTCTGGATCTATCTCTATAGATCCTGATCCCTAATATATAGGTCGCCTCGCCTAAATCTTTCATGGAGAAATTTTTTCCCAACCAAGTCTTAACAGCCTGTAGAGAAGGTATGTCATTCCCGATAAGTAATATATCATCAACATATAATACTATGAATGCCACGTGGCTCCCACTAACCCTTTTGTAAACACAAGATTCATCTTCGTTTTGAATAAAGCCAAATTCCTTGACTGTCTGGTCAAAACGAATATTCCACCTCCTTGAGGCCTGCTTCAGTCCATAAATGGATCGACGCAACTTACATATCCTTCTAGCATCCCTTGGACTGACAAAACCTTCAGGTTGTGTCATGTACACATCCTCTTCAAGGCTCCCATTAAGGAAGGCTGTTTTGACATCCATCTGCCAGATCGCATAATCATGATAAGCTGCTATTGCAAGCAAAATCCTAATGGATTTGACCATAGCTACAGGTGAAAAAGTTTCATCATAGTCAATACCATGAATTTGTTTGAAACCTTTTGTAACCAACCTAGCTTTATAGGTCTGAACATTTCCTTCCATGTCGATTTTCTTTTTGAAAACCCATTTGCACCCTATAGGTTTTACCCCTTCAGGTGGATCAACCAAAGTCCATACTTGGTTATCATACATGGAATCCATTTCAGATTTTATGGCTTCTAGCCATCTCTCAGAGTCAGGGCTGTTCATAGCATCTTGGTAGGTGAGGGGCTCATCTTGATCTATGAGCATCAAATCACCATTCTCTATTAAGAGAAATCCATAATATCTCTCAGGTTTATGGCGAATCCTACCAGATCTACGAACAATCTGTGTTTCTTGAGCAGTGTCATCTTGAATATTATCTTGAATATCCTGCTCAAGTTCCAATTCGGGTTCAACATTATCTTGTGGGTCTCGAGCTACATCGAGTTCTATTTTCCTCCCACTGTTTCTTTTGGAGACTAGCTCTCGTTCAAGAAATACAGCAGTGCGAGAAACAACTATTTTGTTCTCGGTCGGATTATAGAAGAAGTAACCCTTAGTTTCCTTCGGGTACCCCACAAAATAACACTTGTCTGATTTTGGTCCAAGTTTGTCAGAGATCATACGTTTCACAAACGCTTCACATCCCCATATTTTCATAAATGACATGCTTTGACGTTTCTCAGTCCATATCTCATATGGAGTCTTTTGAACCGCTTTAGTTGGAACTCGGTTTAGTGTATATGCAGCCGTTTCTAGGGCATAACCCCAGAAACTTATTGGAAGATCAGCATGACTCATCATCGATCGTACCATGTCCAACAAGGTACGATTTCTCCTTTCAGAAACCCCATTCCATTGTGGTGTTCCAGGAGGAGTGAGTTGTGATACTATACCACACTCCTTTAAGTAATTCTTAAAATCATGGCTTAAGTATTCACCTCCTCGATCAGATCGAAGAGTTTTAATACTTCTGCCTATTTGCTTTTCTACTTCAGCTTTAAATTCTTTGAACTTTTCAAAGGATTCAGATTTGTGTTTCAAAAGATACACATATCCGAATCTACTGAAATCATCAGTAAATGTTATGAAGTAATAAAAGCCACCTCTTGCCATAGAACGCATTGGACCACATACATCACTATGTATCAGTTCTAATCGTTCGTTGGCCCTTTCACCTTGTTTAGTAAAAGGAGCTTTTGCCATTTTACCAAGTAAACAAGCATCACATTCATCGTATGATTCAAAATCAAACTTATCCAAAAATCCATCTTTATGTAGTTTGGATATGCGATTCTCATTTATATGGCCTAATCGACAATGCCAAAGGTATGTTTGATTTGAGTCATTTGCTTTAAGACGTTTATTCATATTATAGACGGGAGTATAATCAAGATCTAGAACATATAAACCATTAAATAAACGCGCTACACCATAAGTTAAATCATTTAAACCAAAAGAGCAACAATTGTCTTTTATTATAAACGAAAAACCCTTCTTGTCCAAACAAGAAATAGAAATAATGTTTCTGCAAATCGCAGGCACGTAATAACAGTTCTCAAGTTCTAAAATAAGCCCAGAGGGCAACGATAAATAATAAGTCCCTACGGCCAAAGCAGCAACCTTTGCTCCATTGCCAACGCGTAGGTCGATCTCTCCCTTTGCCAAAGATCTACTCCTTTGAAGTCCCTGCACATTAATACAAATGTGAGAATCACATCCAGTATCCAATACCCAAGATGTAGAAGTAGATAAATTGACTTCTATAACATGAATACCTGAATCAGAAATATTCAGAGATTTCACGCTCTTCAGACTTTCCAAATAAGCTGGACAGTTTCTCTTCCAATGACCTGGTTTCTTGCACCAGTGACAATCACCCTTATCAGGTTTAGCAACACCACCTTTAGGCTTGAGAGCTTTCTTGAAAGTGGGCTTGGAAGGAGCAACTGCATTAGATCCAATCTTTTTCTTGCCCTTCCATTTCCCCTTTCCCTTAGCACCTTTATTGCCCACCATCATTATGGGAGCATTCTCAGGTGCCTTTTGCATGTTGGCTTCGGTAGTTCTTAACAGTGCCAACAATTCAGTGGGTGTTTTGTCTTGCTCGGTCATGATGAAAGTCATAATAAACTGGGCATAGTTGCTGTTTAAGGATTGCAAGATAATATCTATTTGAGCCTCTCGAGTAAGCCCGGAGCCCAAACGGTCTAGGTATTCAAAATACCCAATCATCTTCAGAACATGCGGTCCAACCGGGTTATTTCCTTGCTTGCAGTTAAAAAATTGCTTTGTACGTATTGAACCTTTCTTGACGAGCCTGTACTTGAAACATCGTCTGAAAATGCTCAAGCATAGCATAAGCATCCATATGCTCATGCTGCTTCTGAAGCTCAGCACTCATAGTTGCAAGCATGAGACAAGCAACATCCGTCGCATCATCAATATGCTTCTGGTAAGCATTTAGTTGAGCACGAGTTGCACCGTCACCAGGATGGACCGGTGGAGGAATTTCAACAACATGGAGCTTACGCTCCTGCCTGAGGACAATCCTCAAATTCCTAGACCAGTCAAGGAAGTTTGTTCCTGTCAGCTTGTCCTTCTCAAGGACTGATCGCACGGAGAAAGAGTTGTTTGTGTTTTGCGCCATTTAGTATCTACAATGTTTAAAATGCATAAGATAAGTTAGATTGTCAAATAATTAATAATTATGTTCAAGTGATCATGGTACATTCAACTTAATATACCTCTCACTATTTTGTTCAAACTAATAGCCCTTACTATCAATTCGGAAACTAATTTTCTAGTGAGCCAAGATCCATATTTCATTATGCCTTGAGTCAGCGTTGGCCAATTCTCCCAAAACATAACTATTTAGGTAGACAACATTTGTCAATTATATCACATATAATTCTTGGATAGTTTGGTGAATAACTATTGTTCTAATTTATCTAATAAATTTTGCCAAACTCTATGCTTCTAAGTTCACTATCCACAATCCTATTGTGACGACTTAGTTAAGTTGGACCCAATGATTAACATGACGAATATCACATTTATTCTTTCGCACCTAACCACGATTAAAAGGAGTGCTCTACTTTGGCAAACCCACCCCTTATGATCTAGGCTTTGATGAGTGTTAATTCATTGGAAAGCATCTAATTAACTTAATATTTTGTTAAGGGGTTTACTTATAAACGATCATGATCCCATCATAAAGAGATTCCCAATTTGTCTTGGAACTAAATATTTCAAATCAAAAATTCGTTGAATGAATGATTTCCAGATCAGAGGTTAACGCACAGACGGCATTATTGGCACCCCTTTTCTTACAGATTCGTAATCGGTTGTTGACAAAATCATTCAATCGTTGAATCAATGAAAATTCATATTTAATTGCCGTGTTTCATAAACACGAGAATCTCATGATCGTTTGTTTAATGTTCATCTTAAATCATTACAGATTTTATCTTGTTTAAGCAGGCATGGCATGGGTGATGTATCTAATACATACATTAATACATTATTAATCTAATTGAAGCATGCATCATAATGTATTCTACACAAACATTCATACATCAATATGTAAAGTGCAGTATATAAACGTACTTGGTTATGGCCTTTATCCTACATGATCCTTTCAAGCTAATGAAAGGATCGAGGTCAATCTATGGTGGAAAATATAAATACAATTACATGTCTTCATTCTCCTTGGTTGCTCCACTTCTTGGATCGTCTTTCAATCTTCAAGTACATTACATTGAATAATTGAAAACAACCTATACTAATGTACTTACATAATAAAACTCGAGTTACATTCGAGATTATACAATTACAAGAATGAAGAAAACGACATGCAAGTCGTATTTACAAAACCAAAACCATAAACCATTAATCTAAGGGTCTTAAGGCCATAACCAGCACCATGCTCAAGTAAACAATTAAGAACACAAAAAAATATATATACAGCAGGGGTCCGGGGGCGGCAGCCCCCGGGCGGGGTCCGGGGGCGGCAGAAATTTTTTTTAATTCCAGAAGACTATCCCTATTCAGAAATCATCGATTTCGAACAACAGATCATATCTTTTAGTCTCTGCCGCCACTGCACCATATACAGTTCCGGAACCATGTATCATATACATTCATATCATATCCCAGTTTACAGATCGTGTCCAAACACCATCTGTCCATCAGTTTATATCACCATATAAACCAAACATCATGCATAACATACAAAATCGCATACTGATCAGTCATGGAAGATTGTAAAACATACCTGTATGATCAAATCACAATATATAGCATAACAGAATCATATATGATCGACATAACATATTATAATCGACATATCATATAACCGTATCAAGGCAGATTCATAAAACATGCATACATGCATCGAATGCAGTAAACACGTAACCAAATCAGCCCCTTATACACGCTGCTCTGATACCAATGAAGAATTTCGGGGCACAAACGCAGCGAAAAAAAAAAAATCGTAAAACCATAAAATCCGAAACCCTAACCCTAGGATCCGTGTACAAGACATGGCTGATTATAGAGAAACGAAATTTTACCTTTTAAGAGCTTTACGAAGACTGAAAGATGGAGGTCCTGTTATACAATCACCACGCAACCCTTGTAGCAAGATCCGCATCTCTAAAGCAGTCCACACGAACGTCCGATCGTCCAACGATCAAGGGAGCCGGTACTAGCCGATGATGCTTGCCTCTATCTCTCTCTCTCTCTCTTGCCTCTCAACAGTTGGAGCGGCTAGGGTTTTTGTGGAAAACGAATTTGCCAAAAGATAAACCCTAAACCAATACATCTCTATGTATTTATAAGAGAGAATGAGGTGGGCGTAACCGTAATCGGTTTGGGCTTCTACTAAACCAAACTGATTCGGTTTAAAGATTTAAATTCGAATTACACTTTAATTAATCAAGTCCAACTCAATTAATTAAATAACTAATTTCGAATTTATAATCATTTAATTTAAATTCCGAATTTAAATTAAAACTCCTTTTAAACGTTCTAAGTGTGTGACCCTTTAGGTTATTATTACGTTGGCAATAATTTTATTATCTAATAATAAAATTATAAACAATGAGCGGCATCTAGTAATACATCATTGCTACCCAAGTAATAA
Source organism: Hemerocallis citrina (assembly GCA_017893485.1). Lineage (NCBI taxonomy): Eukaryota > Viridiplantae > Streptophyta > Magnoliopsida > Asparagales > Asphodelaceae > Hemerocallis > Hemerocallis citrina. The sequence continues at coordinate 41,013,050 of CM030358.1, read as the reverse complement.
TAATAATTGGTGATTCAATTAAACCTTTCGTGACTAATGTCTCCGTGTAATATAATCCTTTTAACCTTGATATTATAGATTAAACCAGAGGCATGGTTCGTGTCATCCTCTTAATAATTTAATCTTTATTTTCTTGATCGATGAGTAGACTATTCAAACAAATCAATATTTGAGCATGGCCATGCATTTCATAGTCTCACTCAAACAAGAGGTCGACAATATCGCTCCTAAAATTAGGAGGGTTAAATTCCATCTAGATCATTCACATTTCTCACACGATTCATAATGAACCCAATACTATCTTTATCATTACCCGATTAAAGATAACTTTTGATAGAATCAAAGTACATTAATTCTCGTGTAGAAATATAATGATTTCAGGTCAGAGGACCATTACACCATTATCACAGTGAGATTACTTATGACACTTATTTATTTATTCCATGGTTGAATCTCACAGTGGGTCTGTCCAGTACAATGTACTCTTACATTTACCTATATATTGATTTTAGTATCTCTATACTAATGACCCATGAGAGGTGGTCATCAATCAATCAACATACTAGTCTCAATGTATTATTACTGTCCTAATAATAATAATACTCGACTAGGGACATTTAAGATTATTATACTATATATAATCTCATGTTCATATAGTTCGTATTAATAATCTAAGGACATTTATCATGCTAACATTTATAACGCAGTAAATACGAAGCATAATAAATTATTAATATAATCAAATAGAACATAATGTCAATAATACTAATTACATAATATCATTGTATTGCCTCTAGGGCACCTACACTAACACTTTATGGGGCATAACCTTCATCGCCAAGCCGTGTAAGGATCAAGATGTACAGTACTCCGTCAATTCTGAAGGGGGACGACCTTTCGGTGATCCGCGCGAGTTACTTCATCGGGAAGGAGTATGAGCTGATGGTCCCAAGTGCTGGTCTTCGGCCGACCGATCCTCTGGCGCCGTGGTACTGCATCTTCCTCGCCGATGCATTTTCCTCGGGGCTGAGGCTACCCCTCCACCCTTTCATCCGGGAGGTCCTTAATTGGTCTTCGCTGTGTCCGATGCAATTTGAGCCGAATTCCTAGAAGCAAATGGTAAGCTTTATACTGTTGTGCGCGGAGAGGAAGGTGCCACCGAGATTGAGCATCTTTCGAGCCATGATGGGGGTCAGCTCGTCCGGAGAGTTCGAGGGGGTTTACTATGTATCACCCCGGAGCGGGCGTAAGGTTGTGCCTGGCCACCCCGACTCGATAAAGAAGTGGAAGAGAAAATACTTCGTCATCCGGAGTGAGGAGCAGTGAGATATACCGACGAGGTGGAACTTTTATAAGCCAAACTTCAAAGGGCCGAAGAAGGGTGATTTGTCAGCCAAGGAGTGGGCTTTCATAGAGTGCCTTCGTAAGAGCCATAGTATAAGTTGGCCGAGAGTTACAGAGAGCCATATGGTCCAAGCCGGACTAAGCCCCGCCCCGCCCCGTATGTTTTTCGTTCATTATTCTTTCTGTACTTCTCTTTTGTGCTTATCATTTGTTAATGGGCTTTTTGCAGAGATGGACCCCGAAGCGATCAAGGCGAGGATGCTTGCCCTGAAGAAGGAGAGGGAGAAGCAATCCGGGAAGGGGAAGCAGATGGCGGCCCCCTCTAAAGCAGCTTCCGAGGCCCCGTCCGAGTCAAAGGCGAAGAGGACGAAGACGAGCCAGTCGAGGGAAACTACCCTCGTGACGATCGCTAAGGCCTCCAAGGCATCGGAGGTTGTGCAGGGGAGCCTCCCTCCTCTTCGTGCCAATGCCAAGGCCATAGTCGGGGAAGAGGGGCTCCAGCTTTGGGCCCCGGACTGGGCCATCCATCAAGGGGACACCCTGATCGAGGGTCCCATTTCGATGGAATTCGTGGACAAGATGGCCACACCTCAGGATCGGCAGAGTATGGGGGTCGATACCTTTAAGTCAGCTTACATGAGGTAGGCTCAGGAAAGCATGCAGGTAGTTTCCGAGGCTTTGTAATTCCTTCCTTTCGTGCCTGTCCCATGGAACCTTATTTTTACTCAAGTATTTTGACCTCGGTTGTAGGCCTGCATGTCCGGCAACCAGGTGAAGCGGATTCACGAGATGGAACTGAAGTACGAGCGGAGCCAGGCCAATCGCTATAAATGCGAGATGATGGACATGAAGATCGCCTTGGAGGCTTCGATGAAGCGGGTGCAGGCTCTGAAGGCCGACCTGGCCTCGATGGCTGATGATGGACAGAAGAATGAGGCAGCGCTGAAGCAGGTGTTCGAGGTGGAGAAGGGGGTGCTGACCCTGAAGGCCCAGGATATGATCATCGAGGCCCAGAATGAAGTGTACGATAAGGCGATGGGTCACGTGAAGCACTTCTTTCCGACCTTGGACCTGTTGCACTTCGACTACGATATGGAGATCGAGGGGCAGTCGAGGACCCCTGGGGCCAATTTGCTGGGTGAAAGGGAAGGCAGAACCGGAGGGCCGAGTGCCGATCCGGTGGTCGACCCCGTGGCCGTCATCGGACCCGAGGGAGAGGTGAGCCCCGAGCCATAGTTGTTTTTTATTACCTTTCTTTTTGTTGTCTTTTTTATTGTATCAGCCGAAGGCGGACTGGCTACCGCGATATTTTGTAAAAGTATTGAAGATTTATAACAAAGAATTTTTGGTGGGCCAAGTGTTTTACTTTCGACTTTTGTCTTGCTTTTGGGTCGGCTATCTGAGTTTGTCCGACCCTCCTAGACTTGTGTAATTTTTCGAGATTGTTTGTCATGGGCTTATGGTCTTGGAATGACCTTTTATTTTGCTTCCATCAGATGTTGGCTGCTCTGGCCGTGGTTGATCCTCAGAGGTCCGAGGTGACATGCTTCGGAGTAAGATCAAGGTATTGGAGTCCACCCTTGACCGGTATCGAAAGAAGGCCCGTGATCACGACGCTGCATTCCGCTATTTTCATAATAAGTCGAAGGAGCTGAGCACGGAGTCGGCTTAATTGAAGAAGGCAAAAGCTGACCATGACCTCGAGGGCACGAGCCTTGGATTTTCCATGTCAAGTGCCTCGGTGCAGAGGCCTACATCGGAGTCGCTCCTCTGCGAGGTCATTGTGGAGAAAGAGATTGAGATTCAGCATTATAAAACGATGTTGGGAAGGTCGGTCCCCTCGGCGATTGGAGATTCCTCGAGGCACGAACCATCCCCAATTCTGCAGTTGGAGTATGTGAGGCCAGGTGATGCCTAGAGTTCTGTGGCTGGCATGTCATCTTTGGCTGATCCTAGGGGCTCGACAATGCATGCTTCGGAACCGAGTCGATCTGTGGGGTTTGAGCTGACCCGTGCGAGCTCGGAGGTGGCCTGAGGATAGTTTAGGACGAGGCTTTCGTTGTAATAAATATCTGTATTGTGGCCCCCTAGGGCGTTATAATAAAGAATAAGTTTTCCGGCCCTTTTGAACTTATTGTTGAGAATGCATTGAGAGTTATAGTTAAGGTGCTTATTTGGCTTCGGATCAAGCAGAGGGTCGGAGACCTGGGGGTGAAAAAACACATCGATAGGTGGAGCAGGTTCGGCCGGCTCCGGGAATTGACCTCCCAGGTGGAGACAGCAGTCGTCCTCGAGCGGTAAGGCGACGGCGAGGGAGAGGAGTCCCGAGAGTCTGCAGTAGAGAACCGCCTTCCAATGCCATTAACGGGGGGGAGGGGGGGCGTTCCGTCTTCCCACGCCATTAATGCTGGACGTTTTGCCTTCCCATGCCATTTAACGGGGGACCTTTTGACTTTTGACTTTTCATCTTTCGATGCCATCAATGAGGCATCCTTGGGGGCCATAAAATCCCCACCCCCATTACTAGAAATCCATCAGAGAAAATCTCACATCATCGTGGGTTCTCATTGTCGGTGGCTGCCCTGCCAACCGCTGACAATTTGGGGTAATAGCTCTGAGGGCCGTTTACCTCGAGTTACCAGCGGGTGAATGGTTGACCGACCCCAGGATGAGGACTTTGGGTGCTTGCCGAAGGTGGGCGCCCTAATATGGAACTTTTAGCTGAGAGTCTCGAGTCGGTGGCTCTCCTGCCATCCTCTGGCATTTTTGGGTAGACGGCTCTGAGGGTAGTCTGCCCCGAGTTGCTAGCGGGTGAGAGGTGTGTCGACCAAGGTCCGGGTGCTCGGGGAGTTTTTTGGGCGAGAGTCCTGTGTCGGTGGCTCCCCTGCCACCCTCGAACAATTCGGGGTTTTAGCTCTGAGGGCCGTTAACCCTTAATTGTTCGCGGGTGAGAGGTGGGTCAACAAACGGTCCAGTGCTCGTGATGTTTGCCGAAGGCATGCGCCTCAAATCTTAATGAAATTTTTGGTAGGGAGGTTAGCTATTAGCCTTATAGAGGCCGAGGCTTGGGGGTCGACGGAGAGCGCCGAACTCCACTGCCTTAGCTCAAAAAATCTACCCTGTGCTCGAGTTCGCCCTGCGGTGTCGAGGCTTGGGGGGTCGACGAAGAGCGCCGAACTCCATTGCGTTAGCTTGAAAAAGCTACCAGTGTGCTCGAGTTCACCCTTCGGTGTCGAGGCTTGGGGGTCGATGGAGAGCAAAGAGCTCTGTTGCATTAGCTTGAAAAAGCTACCCGTGTGCTCGAGTTCACCCTTCGGTGTCGATGCTTGGGGGGTCGGTGGAGAGCGCCGAACTTCGTTGCCTTAGCTTGAAAAAGCTACCTGTGTGCTCGAGTTCACCCTTCGGTGTCTAGGCTCGGGGGGTTGGCAGAGAGCGAAGAGTTCTGTTGCATTAGCTTGAAAAAGCTACCCGTGTGCTCGAGTTCACCCTTTAGTATCGAGGCTCGGGGGGTCGATGGAGAGCGAAAAGCTTCGTTGTCTTAGCTTGAAAAAGCTACCCGTTTGCTCGAGTTCACCCTTCGGTGTCGAGGCTCGGGGTGTCGACGGAGAGCGAAGAGCTTCTTTGCCTTAGCTTGAAAAAGCTACCCGTGTGCACGAATTCATCCTTCGGTGTCAAGGCTCGGGGGGTCGGCGGAGAGCGAAGAGCGAAGAGCTTCGTTGCCTTAGCTTGAAAAAGCTACCCGTGTGCTCGAGTTCACCCTTCGGTGTCGAGGCTTGGGGGGTCGGCAGAGAGCGACGAGCTCCGTTGCCTTAGCTTGAAAAATCTACCCATGTGCTCGAGTTCACCCTCCGGTGTCGAGGCTTGGGGGTCGGCGGAGAGTGAAGAGCTCCATTGCCTTAGATTGAAAAAGCTATCTGTGTGCTCGAGTTCACCCTTTTGTGTCGAGGCTTGGAGGTCGGCGGAGAGCGAAGAACTCCGTTGCATTAGCTTGAAAAAGCTACCCGTGTGCTCGAGTTCACCCCTTGGTGTCGAGGCTTGGAGGGTCAGCGGAGAGCGAAGAGCTTCGTTGCCTTAGCTTGAAAAAACTACCCGTGTGCTCGAGTTCACACTTCGGTGTCGAGGCTTGGGGGGTCGGCGGAGAGCGAGGAGCTCCATTGCTTTAGCTTGAAAAAGCTACCCATGTGCTCGAGTTCACCCTTCGGTGTCAAGGCTTGGGGGTCGGCGGAGAGTGAAGAGCTTCGTTGCCTGAGCTTGAAAAAGCTACCCGTGTGCTCGAGTTCACCCTTCAGTGTCGAGGCTTGGGGGGTTGGCGGAGAGCGAATAGCTCCATTGCATTAGCTTGAAAAAGCTACCCATGTGCTCGACTTCACCCTTTGGTGTCGAGGCTGGGGGGTCGACGGAGAGTGCCGAACTCCATTGCCATAGCTTGAAAAAGCTACCTGTGTGCTCGAGTTCACCCATCGGTATCGAGGCTTGAGGGGTCGGCGGAGAGCGAAGAGCTCTGTTGTCTTAGCTTGAAAAAGCTACCCGTGTGCTCGAGTTCACCCTTTGGTGTCGAGGCTCGGGGGGTCGGCGGAGAACGAAGAGCTCCGTTGCCTTAGCCTGAAAAAGCTACCCGTGTGCTCGAGTTCACCCTTCGGTATCGAGGCTTGGGGGATCGGCAGAGAGCGAAGAGCTCCGTTGCCTTAGCTTGAAAAATCTACCCATGTGCTCGAGTTCACCCTTCGGTGTCGAGGCTTGGGGATCGGCGGAGAGCGAAGAGCTCCGTTGCCTTAGCTTGAAAAAGCTATCCGTGTGCTCGAGTTCACCCTTTGCTGTCGAGGCTCGGGGGGTCGGCAGAGAGCGAAGAGCTTCGTTGCCTTAGCTTGAAAAAGCTACCCGTGTGCTCGAGTTCACCCTTCAGTGTCGAGCCTTTAGGGGTCGGTGGAGAGCGCCGGACTCTATTGCCTTATCTTGAAAAAGCTACATGTGTGCTCGAGTTCACCCTTCGGTGTCGAGGCTTAGGGGGTCGGCAGAGAGTGAAGAGCTCCGTTGCCTTAGCTTGAAAAAGCTACCCGTGTGCTCGAGTTTACCCTTTGGTGTCGAGGCTCGGGGGGGTCAGCGAAGAGCAAAGAGCTTTGTTGCCTTAGCTTGAAAAAGCTACCCATGTTCTCGAGTTCACCCTTCGGTGTCGAGGCTTGGGGGGACGGCGAAGAGCGAAGAGCGAAGAGCTCCATTGCCTTAGCTTGAAAAAGCTACCCGTGTGCTCGTGTTCACCCTTCGGTGTCGAGGCTTGGGGGATCCGCGGAGAGCGAAGAGCTTTGCTGTCTTAGCTTGAAAAAGCTACCCGTGTGCTCGAGTTCACCCTTCGTTGTCGAGGCTTGAGGGGTCGGCGGAGAGCAAAGAGCTCCGTTGCCTTAGCTTGAAAAATCTACCCGTGTGATCGAGTTCACCTTTCGGTGTCGAGGTTTGAGGGGTCGGCGGAGAGCGAAGAGCTCTGTTACATTAAAAGTTTGCACAGAGAATTTGAGCTAAAAGACTTTGGAAACAAAATAGATCTCTTTATACAAGAACAGCGACGTGTAATGCCGATTACAAGGGATCGATTACAAAATAACTTTAGCCCTCCCTTTTGAGGTACTTGATGAGGTGCTCTGCGTTCCAGGGTCTCTTGATCGGGTTGCCTCCCATGTCGGTGAGTCGGTAGGTGTCGGGGTGCACTACTTCGGCGACACTATACGGACCTTCCTAATTGGGGGCCAACTTTCTCTTCTTGTTGGGATCTGAGACGGCCAGTTTCCTGAGGACGAGGTCACCCTGTTGGATGTTAGCGGGGCGGACCTTCTTGTTGTAGAATTTCTCGACCCATTGCCGGTATATGCACCTTCGGATGGCAGAATTTTTCCCTGACCTCGTCGACTAGGTCTAAGTTGGCCCTAAGACCTGTCGAGTTGCTTTTTTCATCGAAGGCCATGATTCTGGGCAATGGGAGGCTGATCTCCAAGGGGATAACCGCCTCGGTACCATAGGTTAGGTTGAAGGGCGACTCGCCCATGGGTATTCGCTTCGTCGTTCAGCGTGCCCAGAGAACGCTTGGGAGTTCGTCGACCCAAAGCCCCTTGGGTGAATTGTCCAATCGATTTTAAAGGCCATCAAGGATTTGGCGGTTCGCATTTTCGGCTTGGCCGTTTGATTGCGGGTGGCATATGGCCGAGAAGCGTTGCTGGACGCTGATGTCTTCGCAGAACGCCCGGAAATTCTTCCCGGCGAATTGGGTCCCATTGTCAATGATAAGCACCTACGGGATCCCGAACTGACAGATGATGTGCTTCCAAAAGAATTGCTGAGTTTGATGCTCGGTGATCGAGGCAAGGGGTTTCGCCTTGATCCACTTGGTGAAGTAATCGATGGTCACCACCAGGAATTTTCTTTGGCCCGTTGCTTGAGGGAAAGGTCCGACCAGGTCCATCCCCCACATAGCAAAGGGGGTCGGACTGGCCAGGGATCGAAGGTTGGTTTGCGGGAGTCTCTTTACTTGTGCAAATCTTTGGCAAGTGCCACACCTTTTCACGAGGTCTTGTGCATCTTGCAACATGGTTGGCCAGTAGTAGCCATGATTCAGTGCCTTTCGGGTGAGCGACCTGCTCCTCATGTGGTATCCGCCGATCCCCTAGTGCAGTTCTTTCACGGCATACTTGGCCTCGTCAGGTGCCAGACAGCGAAGGTAGGGTCTGCCGTCAGCCACCGTGTACGAATGCTTGAAGAGGGTTTCGTTGATCAAGGTGAATCTCTCTGAGCGGACCTGGATCCTTCTTGCTTCGGGTTGATCTTGAGGGAGTTCGCCGTTCGAAAGGAACTTCCGAATAGGCATCGTCCAGTCGTCGGGCTGGTGATCGATGTTGAGGCAAGTGGCTTCCGGGAGATCGAGGCTGGGCTTGAGGAAGACCTCGATTAGGACGGTACGGTCGAGCCCCTTGAAAGATGACGAGGCAAGCTTCGACAATGAGTCCACCTGGGCCTTCTGCTCCTGGGGAATTCGTTCCACCGAGTGGTATTCGAAAGATGATAAGAAATTACGGACCACCGCCAAGTATTGTACCATTCGAGTGTCACAAGCTTCGTACTCCTCGGTGACCTGGTCGACCACGAGCTGAGAGTCGCTGAAGGCTTTGATGTGTCTGCATCTGGCCTTGTGCGCGAGGGTGAGCCCCGCAATCATAGCTTCGTACTCCGCTTCGTTGTTTGAGACTGGAAAATTTAGTCGGAGAGAATATTGGAGGACAAAATTGTCGGGGCCTTTAAGGATGACGTCTGCTTCGCTCCCTCCTTCGCAAGACAAACTGTCTACATAAACCTCCCACATTGGGTCGGTTTTCGAGGTGTCAGGCGGTTCGGAAATAGTGCAATCCATGATGAATTCGGCGAGTGCCTGCCCCTTGATTGCCGTCCTGGGTTGATAGCTGATGTCGTATTGGCTCAGCTCAATCGACCACTTAACCAGGCGGCCGAAGCTTTCAGGTTTGTGGAGGACAGACTTTAGGGGCTAGTCCGTGAGGACCTGAATAGAGTGAGCCTGAAAATAGGGTCAGAGCTTACGAGCGGCCGTTATCAATGCGTACGCCATCTTCTCCACCTTCGCATATCTGGTCTCGGCCGAGAGCAGAACCTTGCTCACATAGTACAGAGGCTTCTGAACACCGTCTTCCTCTCGGACGAGCACGGCGCTGAGCGCATTTTTCGAGGCCGAGAGGTCTAGGAAGAGGGGTTCGCCTGGTTTGGGTTTGCTTAGGAGTAGGGGATTGGCGAGGTAGGACTTCAATTGGTAGAACGCCTGTTGCTGAGGCTCGCCTCATTCAAATCCTTTCGTCCCTCGCAGGGCCTTGAAGAACGGGAGGGACTTCTCCCCTGATTTGGAGAGGAAACAGTCGATGGCCGCCAATCTGCCTGTAAGCCGCTGAACCTCCTTGACGTTGGTCTGGATCTTCTCCTGTAACCCCTGTTTTTCATTTTGTGTATTTTTGGGTGTATTTTTCGTTTTGGTGTATTTTTCTCTCTTGTATTTTTTTTTGAACCGTATATTGGAGTTGTTTTCAATATATATTTGTTTTATTTTATTTTGAGCTCTTTGTGTGTGATTGGTTGTCTCTTTTGTTTCGTTCTTTGGTATTTTGTTCTTTCTTTCAATTTGTTCTTGTCCTTTTTGTCTTTTTTGTTTTTGGGTGCTTGTGGTGGTGTTTGGTTGTTATCCTTTTTCAATCTCATTATTTTTTTATCCAAATTTGTTCACCAAAGCCTAATTAAACCAAAAACCTATTTGTATTTCTATTTGATTTGACCCAAATCCACAACCCATTGGTATAACCTATTAATACTCCTAATACCCAATTAAACCCACAACCCAACTTATATTCAAACCCTTATCTCCTCATATATATATACCTCTAATCTCTCTCCCTAAACCCTAACCCTAATAATCTAGTCTCCCTCTCTCACCCGGCCTCTCACTCTCTCCCTCTCACCCGCTGTGCGCCGCACCCGACGCCCAGCACAGCCAGTGCCCAGGCCGACCACCCTAGTCGTCGACCTGCACACCCGACACCCGATCCCGGCCTCCATCACCCTAGCCTCCATCGATCACCCGAGCACCTCTCCTCACTTCACCTCATCTCATCTCATCCCCTCCTTCCCGACCCTTTTGCCGGTGCCGTCGACCCGTAGCCAAGCCGCCACAAGTCCCGCTGCGCCGTCTCTCTCTTTTGATCCCTCTCTTGGTTCGTGTTGCACATGTGGGTGTTTGCACGTGTGTTGCTTGGATTCATTCGTTCATGGATTTTCATTCATGGGTTTTGCTCGTTACTCTTGGTTTTCGTTGTTCTTCATCTTCAGTTAAGGTAGGTAACTTGTACTCCAATTCATTTGTTTGATATAAATCAAAAAATACCACCTATAGTGTACTTGGCTCTAGATACGACTCTTGTTTGTGTTATGTTTGATGAGTTTTGTCTCTATTGTGAAAACTTGACCATAGTTGCCTCACGACACAATATGGACATGAATTAACATAGGATTTGCCCGTTCTTGATTTTGATCATGTATGTGAGACTTTTGTGAGAATTCGTGATTTGGTTGAGACCCATGTGATATAATTGGTGTGAACATGCTAGATACCCTAATTTATGATTTTTAGACACTTGGTAGACTCGATTTCATGTTTGGATGTGTTTTGAACAAGTTTTGTATGGTATATATTGAGTTGTTGTTAAAGGGGAAAAATCTGTGTTTCGTCGCTGATCTGTTTTGTTTGATGTTTTGGATTGTCTTGAAGTCAGTATCTTAATTTCGGTATAAAGCATGAGTTTTAGATAATTCCATCTATTTTCAAACCTCCCTGACCTTGCTTGATTTCGTTTCCGTACGAGTGAGTTATGACTGTTTTACTACAGAGGTGTCGATCTTTTCTAGATTTTGTTTTTCGATGTTCTTGATGACTAAATGATTTTATTAACTGTGCTACACATATTATTTTTCCAAAACTCTGGTCAGTATTTCTTTATTTAGTTAGGGATTACCCAGAATTTTGGTGAATTTTATTGATGAGTTTTATGTGTCGTTTCATGCTCGTTTATGAAAACTATACTTGTTGTATTTTGCTCGCTATTCTGTAAAGAATCTTATTTTCACCCTGATTCCTTTTGCTGTAGGAAAAATATTTGTGAAATATGAAAGTTAGTATATTTTATCTATTTTCATATTCCTTTGGCGGAATTGGATTTCGTTTCACTGGTTGCGAGATATCATAGTTTTCGTACAGCAGTGTTGGGAATTTCTGATTTGCCAAACTATGGTTTATTGATATTTTCTTATTTTTGATAGCTGATCTAATTTCACTGGAAAATTATACTGGACATGTAGGGGAATACCCCAGATTTTTCGTGGATTTATTTAGTGTGTTTTCATGCTGTTTTTCCTGTTCTTGAATTCGTTTTCCTGATTTCTGGCTGAACCTATTTTCTGTATTAAAATCAGTTTTGAGTTATGATTTTGTGAATTAATATATGACTTATTTATGTTCGCTGGATTCGTGTGGAAGTCTATTTTCCAGATCCTTTGACGGATCCAGATTTGGATGTTTGTAATACTGGAAATTACTGTTTTACTACAGTATGGTCTTGCTGTCTTAAACTTGAGATTTGTCTATTTTATTCTTTTATGAGATATCTTGCACTCGTACATGTTTATCTTGCAACTTGTACTTGTCACATGATCATGCCATGTTATTCTTGATATATTTTGCACGTATACATGCTTGTTTGACATTAATAATAAATAAACAAACCGAGATTAAGGGAAAGATCTAGTAGTGGATAGTGCAGAAACGTGTACTCGGAAGAACATAGTGGTTATTGGAGCTTGTTTACATGTGGAGCTTGACACGATATACATGACACGTACACACATGACACTGGAGCTTGTTTGGGTTTTAGAGCTTGTTTACATGATACATGATTACATGATACTTGGAGCTTGTCCCTGAGTACACTGCCCTGTATGGTCCCCTACAAAATCTAAAGCGAAATTGTTTGTTATAGCAACCATGTAGTAAAAACCGGGATGCATGAAGTGCTACCTAGATAGTAATAACTACAAGACTTAAACATGACACTTGAACATGATACATGCCTACTTGACACTTAACTACATGATACATGAGATTTGATACTTGATACATGCTACATGATTATATGATTCTTGATACTGGTTACTTGATGCATGACACTTGTTTACTTGACACTCGACACATGCTATTATACTTGCTCATCTTGCCATGCTATGATTTATATGTCTGTTATCATGATTATACCATGCTAGGTTGTTACTTAGATTTACCTATCCCATGTACTTGTATCCTACATTATAAGTGGTCCGTAATTTGCAATTGACGGTTACTTGTTTTTCTTCTTCCTTCTCCTGCAAATTTACTAATTGCAGATCAGGATGGTCGGCTGCCAGATGGTATTGGTGAGATGATGTATTAGGGCTGGATTTTCTGCTATATGGATTATTATTATTATTGTTGCTTGAACTTGAATAAGATGTATTTGACTACTTTGATATGCTTGTTCCTGGGGACGAGCTGATCGGCGGGACTCGCCGGCTCCTGTCCCTGATCGGTGGTCGGAACTGTGGTAGACCTCGGTGGTTTGGTCGCCTTGGATGGCTTGGAGGATTTCGTTCCGAAAATTTTGGAATTCGACCCTCGTGACGGGGGCTTGCCCCGCCGGGTTCTGCGGGGGATCGCGCGCTTAGGAAGGCTGTCGACGATGGTTCGAGATCGAGTTGGAAGCGGCCTCTCACCTCGTCTGGCTGGCCTGCCTGTCCGAGGTGATGCGACGCAAATCCGACGCAATCGAAGGTCAGGCCGCGCCGTTGACCCGGGGTTGGTTGGAATCCTAATCATTCGCGCGGCTATGATGGTGGGGGTCCGGATGTCGTGCCGAGGTGACGGCCCTTCTGGCTTTAGGAGCCATGCAGGAGCTTGGATCTAAGGTGACGACTCTGGCTGGGCTCAGAAGGACGATAGTACCTGGAAAAACTTTCACTCATATAATTTTGCCTCATATTTCACTCTACAAACACTAGTTAAATTTGATATTCTTTGATGAAAATATTTAACGAAAAAATTGCAATTGTGATGAAAAACAATGTTTTGTTATTAGATACTGTAGTTCAATAAGAGTACTTATTCAATAGAAAGTTTAGTCTATATTTTTATTTTTGAATAAGAAAGTTTAGTCTATATTTTTATTTTAAAAAAATAGACCAATAGTAAAATAAATAAATAAATAACTCTCTAATATATAATCTCTAATCTCTAATCTCTAATATTTTATTGTGAGAAGGCCTTAGTGTCATTTGTAAATCTACCAACATGTGCAACGCACGTACATAACTAATATAAAGAAGGTTTCAGGTTCGAGTCCTCCCTACATCAATTTTTTTTGTTTATATAAAAAATATTAAAACTTGTAATCTCTAATATCTAATCTCTAATCTCTAATCTCTAATCTCTGTCTCTAATCTCTAATATTATAATGGGAGAAGGCCTTAGTGTCATTTGTCAATCTGCCAATACGTGCATCGATCGTACGTTCATAACTAATATGAAAGAGATCTCAGGTTTGAGTCCTCACTATGTCAGATTTTTTACTTTATTATTATTTTTTTATTAAACATGCACCACAAGTGTAAATTACTATTCATCTATTTATTTATAATATAGTATATTTACTTACTATTTGATGAAAGAGTTTGTCACAAATAAACAATTTTAAATATTTTTTGTCACAAAAGAAACACCACTTTTGTCACAAACAAACATGTACATCGCACGTTTAACTCCAAATATATTTTTCAACACGTGCATCACACGTACACATCAAAATTTTCCATTCTTAATTTATGAAAAATACGTGTATCGCCCGTTTAGTTCCATTTTTAAAAAAATTAAGGCATTCATCGCACATGCTAATTACTGTTAACTTACGTGTATCGCACTTTTAACTCCAACTCTTTATCAAAATATGCATCGCACGTGAAAAATACTAGTAATATTATAATGGGTGAAGGCCTTAGTGTCGTTTGTAAATCTACCAACGCGTGCATTGCACGTGCATAATTAATATGAAGGAGGTCTTAGGTTCGAGTCCTCACTACGTCAGATTTTTTACTTTAATTTTTTAAAGTATATTAAATATGCATCACACGTGTAAATGAATATCTATCTATCAATCTATCTATAATATAATATATAATCTCTAATAATATAATGGGAGAAGGACTTAGTGTCATTTATAAATCTATCAACGCATGTGACGCATGTACATAACTAATATGAAGAAGGTTTCAGGTTCGAGTCCTCACTATGTGAGAGTTTTTATTTTTATTTTTTAAAAATTTATTAAGATGTGCATCGCATGTGTAAATTACTAGTATTATAATGAGAGAAGAGGAGTTGTCATTTATAAATCTATCAATACGTGTCTAATATGAATGATGTCTCAGGTTCAAATGCAGACTACGTCTGAGTTTTTACTTTAAAATAATTAGTAATTTACATGTGCGATACACGTCTTTATAAATATATTTTTTAAAAAGTAAAAATTATGACGTTGTCTAACATCGAATCTAAGATCTCTTTGTATTATTTATGCACATACATTGCACGTGTTTGTTTGGTTATATTGCACGTATTTTTTTGATTACGCAACCCCAACTCTCCTATTAAAATGTTAGGGTTTAGAGATCAGAGATTAGAGATTAGAGATTTATTATACGCATGGGGAACAACCAAGGTAAAATGTTTTTTGATGAACTAACCAAGGTAAAATGTTAAAAGTGTTATTTTCCATAGTAGTCTGACAAATTCTTGAACAATATCCACTCCCACAAAAAATATTCGCATATTCGTCTTATGGGTCCTACACTTAAGTTATAATTTAATTAATTGTTATGGGCTAAAATGTAAATAGCCTACAGCTTAGCTTGTTAATGGGCTTCGGATCTTCCATTTGTTTTTGGATACGGACCATAACATATTGGGTTTGAGATTGACAATAATTAGCTTCGTTCTTAAGCATACACTGTTTGTATTAATTACTACTGAGTTTTTAGGCAAGCACGGTTTGTGTGTATTAATTACTCTTAGTTTTTAAGCAAACACGGTTTGTGAATTAATTACAGCTTAGTTTTTAAGCTAACACGGTTTGTGTATATTAATTACTGCTTAGTATTTAAGCTAACACGGTTTGGTGTATTAATTACTGCTTAGATTTTAAGCTAACACGGTTTAGACACGGTTTGGGACTCCGATCCGAAAGTATAAATACAGATGGTACTGTTCATACGGTTGCAGACAAAAGCCCTCTCAAAATCCGAAACCCGATCCCAAATTTCCAATCTCCAATTCTTCATTCTTTCTTCGCTCGGATCCGACCCGAATAATATTGGATTGTACTTTTTTCGTTACGATTCCAGATGAAAACCCTATCAAAATCCGAAACCCGATCCCAAATTCCCAATCCCGATCTCCATCTCTATCCTTTCTGATCTCGAACCTTTTTTATCCATGGCCGCCGCCCGCCCAAAACCGCAACCCTAAAACTAAAACCCTAAGAAGAAGCGTTCCAACTCCGATCGCGAAGCGAAGAAGCGTTCGACTGGTGAGTTACTTAATTCTCGAAACATGCATCGATATCTTTGTTTAGTCTGTTGATTCATCAAGAAAGAAGAGGGATTTTCGTCCTAGATTTCTATCAAATCTGAAATTAGTACAAGTTGGTAACCCTAATCTTCCTCTTTCTTCATATTTTGCAACCGATTTCCAACAATTTTGCAAGTTTCGAAGAAGGAACGTTTAAAAGTGGCAAAAAATTGAAGGATGAGTTCTCATTGCCGTCAAATTAGAGGTAAAGGATCCTCTTTTTCCTTTCTTTTTTCTTGTATTTTTTTAGCTTGGATTTTGAAGCCTCTTTCTTTATTATTTGATTTGATTTCAGGTACGAAGATAAAAAGAAGGGTCTGATTGGATAGGTTTCAGGTCCGAATTGGATTGGGAAAGAGAGGTATGTGTAAATATTACCCCTTAATTTTTATTTCTACACAGATTTTAAAGAATTTTTCTTTTGATTTCATATATGCAAGATAAAAGGAAAGACAGGGCGTCACAGGTCTGACACTCAACTGCATTGTTGGTGCGAGAGTTAGAGTTGGCAAGGTAAAGGGAATGGGTATTGCCAGAAACAAATTGAGTTTGTGATTTTATTCAAAATTGAAAGTAAAGAAATTCACCTAATTTGATGTTTTATGTGCTGAGTAGATGAGATTGTGAAGAACCAGAACGTGTCCTTGGTCCTGTAGGTCGGCTCTGTAGGTCGGGCGTATTGGGTAAGCTCCCTCTCTTTATTTCTCTCATAACTGCTTTATGAATGTGTTTGTGTATCACTTGGTAAAAATATACTAGGAAAGTCGATAAAATTTGAGCTGTGTATGGAGAATCTATTAGGCTCTTGGCTGTAGATGAATGAACTTGAAATTAAATGCTATGGTAGGGGCTTGTTGTTTTTTGATGTTATTGTATAGTTTTTTAGATGAGAAAAATGTAAGTAGAGAAGTAACATATTTGGAATGTAATTTAATCAAGACTCCAAATAGAAATGCCAAATAGAAATGAGGTTGTTGGGTAGGAAATTCCTGGGAGTTAGGTTCAATCATTTTTCATGATGGTAAATTGATGAGCAATTCTTCAATTAAAGATAATATGAAGTAGTGTGTGCAGTCATGTAGTGTTTTAAATATTCTTTATATATCCGATATATTTATTGACGTGTTGACATGTTACAGGTTGATCTTCTTTCTCACCAGATCGAGCTCTGTGATTTTGGAAATGCTAAAATGCTGGTAATACTTCTTGACCTTAGAATGCACTTGCACTGTAGCATTACATTCTTAACAGTAGTGAAAGTAACTGTGTTGTGTGCCTATCCTTAATATTCTACATGATACCAGGCTGCCAGCTAAATCTTAATTCAACTCATCATTTTCTAATGTGAAGTTTGCTCGGATGTTTATTCACTATGTATCATTAAAGGTTTTTGTGTTCGTTAGAATTCATTGTTCACAATGTTGTGTCACAACACTTCCGATGACCTGTACCATCAATAAGTGAAGACTGTGACGGTGTGACTAGAGAAGATGAAACATTCTACAATCTCTAAGCTATATAGATGACCTTAAGCAGAATTATGTTTTACTACTCCAACCGAAGTTTACTCTACATCTTTGTTCAGTTAATTAGAATTGATTTAGCAAAATTTTATTGATGGCAAACTTATGGTCCAAACACTTCTCTAAATAGCTTGTTTCATCAGTTGCTGCTATATTAGATGATGTGGAGCAGAAGTAGGGTGTACTTCCTCTTTGTTCAGTTAATTAATTAGACTCGATGTAGCAGTTTTTTTATTTATTTAATGGATCAAGTCCAATGGGCAGTATTGTAACAGTTCCCTGATTACTTATACTTTTCATGTGTGAGACTTGACAAAAAGAGAAGATATCCGCATGATAGTAAAAAATACTAAGAAATTGCCAGGTAAGGTTAGAACTCTCTTTTGAGGGTAGAAATTGAACATTTTATGAAATGCTAAATTGCAAAACTTGGCGAAATAGTCATCACAGCTTCCTGCTTATCTAAAACCATCTAAAACCAGAAGATAAAAGTAAGAAGATGATTTGATTGGATTATCATGATTCATGAAGTCATTATTTGTGAAAATAGCAAAGAGGACTGCTAATTTAGTATGAGGGAGAATTAATATATATAAACCCTGATACTTTACATGTTTTAGCCTGTTAATTTTCCATATTCATGAAGGTTTTGGGGTTTCTCCTGATTGGATCAATATTGAGCGTTTCACGCCGATTTTGATAGGCTACGGTCTAAGACCTTGTCATCGATTTCGTTGTCATAGAGTTTCGGCCGAAACTTAACAAAACCATAGGAAAAGGGAATTTGGGGGACTAGGGATGCTCTGTTTTCCTGGCTGCAGATGAATGAACTTGCGCGTGTCTATGGTTCTGTTGGTGCTTGTCATTTTTTTATTTATCGTACAGTTTATTAGATGAGAAAAATGAAAGTAGAAAAGTGAAGAACATATTTGCAGTGTAATTTATGAAGAGTAAAGACTCCAAATAGAAATGAGGGTGTTTGGTAGGAACTAGGAGTAAACATGTTCACTTTAGGTTCAATCATTTCTCATGATGGTAAATTGATGAGTAATTCTTTGATTAATGATAATGTAAGGTAGTGTGTGCCCTCATATCATAGTGGCCCTTAATACAGCAAAATAGATTGGATGTAAATTCTGTTGCCCTTAATTTAATAGCTAGCATGCTGCATTTTGTCAACTTCAGTGTATCATTTTACATTCATTTTACCGAGAAATTGTTAGATGCTTCACACATTGACAATCTCTTTCTCCTGTTTATACTCAGACTATCACAGACTATTACAGTAGAGTGCATTTAGGCTGATATCATGTCGTCTTGCCGATGAGGTGGAATGAGCCATGTTCAACCTGTTGCCAAGCGTTCAAGGCTTAGAGCATCCCCATGTACATTGATCTGACCTGAAGGCCAAACATAATATGGCAATCTGATGGGTAAGATGGTATCTACTACAATATGGTTTGCATGGTTTGCTTTCGTTTTCATTCACATGCTTTACCAGGGCCGGCCCTGGGCCTGTGCGACCGGTGCGTCGCAGGCCTACTAATGAGGTGGCTCGTTGGACATCAGATATAATTAATAATAGAGATTTTATTCCAATTTTAACACAAAAGTCAATCTGTCTGAGTGGTTTAGGGGATAGACTAATGGGCGCAGGTTCGAACCCTGCTATCGATGATTTTTTATTTTCATTTTTTATATATATCTATTTATTTTCATTATATATATATATATATATATATATATATATATATATATATATATATATACATATATATATATACATATATATATACATATATATATACATATATATATATATATATCTTGTCCCCTTCCGTTGTGCATCACCCATGGTGCACACTCGGCCTTCGGGCGTGCATATCGACGATTCGAACCGTTCATATTGATCTATATATCTAAATTAGTCTAAATATGTAAAATCAAGTCATTTGAAATTCATTTGCTCATCCATCATGTCATTATAAAAAATGATATTCAACCATACAATTTTGTAATACTTCAACGCATGAGCAAATAAATTTCAAATAACTTGATTTTATATATTTAGACTAATTTAGATATGTAGATCAATGTGAATGGTTCGGATCGTCGATATGAATGCTCGAAGGCCGAGTGCACACGCCGTGTGCCCCGTGGGTGGTGCACAACGGAAGGGGACTCTTATATATATACTAGATTTGCCCGTGGGCACGTGCCTATGACACGTCTTCGGATCGATACAAAACACGAAAAGCCCTGTAAACAATAAAACAACAATTATGTAGCTCAAGTTTGAATAGTATGACAATAATTAGTTGTAAATAAAAGTCGTTGTTTTCATTAGTATATGTTGAAAAATAATTATAAATGGGGGTGTAAAATCTAACTTCTTAGAACTTTAAGTGGAAAATGATGAAATTTAACTGTTGAATAGATATTTGCTATTTTCAATATAACATGTGCAATAAAAAAAACATAAAAATTTTCAAAATTTACAAACCTGAAATCTTAAAATCTAAATTTCTAAATAAATAAAGATAGAATGGGAAAGAGAGATAGGGAGAGAGAGAAATATGAAAAGTTGAAGAGAGAAGAGAGAGATAGTAATAAAGTAATGAGTTTTTTAGTTTTGGGGGGGAAATTTTGATTTTGGGGTTTGAAATTTTGGAGGGAAAAATATGTTTTGTGGGGTTAGATCTAGGCCTTTGATTTTGGGGGGATTGAAGGTGAGCCAGTTGATAGCTTTCTCTGTTTTTTATTATATAGATATATAGTTTTTAATGATTTCTATGTTTCTTTCATTAATTGTTGAGATTATATATATATTTATTTTTAGAGAGTTTTTTAATGATTTCTATGTTGCTTTCGTTAATTATTGAGATTGACTTAATACATGAAACTTTTTTTAATCGTGTATTTTCTGCGTTGTAAGATTATGAAGATCCTTAGCCACATTTATACTATTTCATCTTAATTGATGAGACGACTAATTCAAGATATCGATTAAGTCGTCCTAGGTGTTGGAGACTCCAATGATATAAAATTTGAAAGGTATTTTTCAAATGATTCATATAAAATTTTTAAGATACAGAATGTACCATACTCGTATTTTTCAACTGAATTCGTATTATATATATATATATATATATATATATATATATATATATATGATATCAAAATCAAAATAAAGTAAAATTAGTGTTAGAATGTTTAAAGGCCCATTTTTTTCTTTCACAGAAGCCCCTGTAAATCTGACTGGCCCTGCTTTTTACATGCTTTGTACAATGTATAACATCATCCAACTTTTCATTTCATGTCTATTCATTTTACTTCTGTAGATGCCTTGCTGGGCTGCAATTGGAGGAACTCACTGAATTTTCATATATTTGAAAGAAACGGTCTGAGTAAAGAGTAAGGTGGAATCATCTTCACCTTTACTTACAGTGAAGGCCGACTGCTTCAGGTTAGTGTGAATGTATGTTAGTGGATTGTATGATTTGATATTCCTCAGTTTACTTTATATAACTGCTAGCTATTGTTTATTGCAGGAACAATCTGTTGTAGAGGCGGAGAATTTGGATACCAGGCAATATCATCTAAGCAACTATTATGCAACTATTGAAGGCAAGAATTGTTAACCAAACAGAGTAGTGTACAATCCACCAATCCACCAAGCGTATAGTGAGGAAGGGGTCATTTTGAATTTTTTAAAATGGTATTGTTCAAATGACTCTTTCTTGGTTCCTTTTAACTTCAATTTGAATTTTGTTTCATATTCGGTAATTTCGTTTGCAGACCAAATGCTTGGAAGAGACTGTGAGGGGACTTTGGGTAGCAGGACGAGATCGTACCAGTGTGAGATTCCTAGCTTTTTCTCAACATGGGTTCTGAAGCATTTGTGATCGATGCCACAAACAGATGTGAGGCTTCGAACTTATCAGGTGATATCCTTTTCTCTGCCTCGTGCTTGCATTAGTATATTATAAAATTGGTGAGTTGGTAAAATCAGTTGGTGTTCTGTGCAGATCTTTAAAGGCCGGCGTATATTCATGTTGTTCCGGGAGCAGAGATTTCTTTCCAGGAGTACAGATTTGAAGCCACAAAATCTTCTGGTATGTGTTGGAAAGCTTTTGTATTTAGTTGTTTCTTATGATTAATTGAGTTTTAAAAAAAATTATTTAATTTACCTCCTATCATTAATGGTATACTGTAGGTTGATCCTCTTACTCACCAGGTCGAGCGTGTGATATCGGAATTGCTAAAACGCTGGTAATATTTCTTGACCTTAGAATGCACTTGCTCTGTAACATTACATTCTTGACTATGGATACAATTAAACGGCCTAGACTACAACATAAAGCCCTGCGTAAGTGATGATGACCCCAACTATAGAGCTCGAATAAAATTAAGGAGACATGTAGAGAAATATGACGATGGGACATAAGAAAACAAAGTTTCCCGAAGCTTGACTAAAACTGAATCATTTGACTGTAAGGCTCACTTAAACGTACATGATAGGGGCTAATGCGTCCAAACTGTAGTTTGTATTAGTCCCAACAGGTTGGCTAGAGACTTATCCTCAACATGTTTGCTTGCCTTAGCACTAAGTCAGACATTTATATGGTAACTAATAGCTATCAGATCTAGAACTGATTATAATTATAACTATTTTAGTGATGGGTACTTGGTGAAGCGAGGTGGTACACTTGAGTGGTGTTTGGTTGGTTGTAAAATATTTCCAAACCATGAAAGATTATTGCAGGAAAAAGAAATATGTGGAAATGAATTCTAAAAAAGTAGTTTGTTTAGATGTAGTTTTATATTGTAATATAGGATAGAGAGGAGAGAAATTTAATGTAGCAGAGTAGGTTGGATAGTGTAAAAAGAGTGGAGAGAGAAACAATTAAAAAAAAAAGCTACAGTAGCGCACTTCAACTGAGTTAATGGGTTTTTTTTGGATTTTAGATGGCGCTACAGTGGAATTCCTTAGATTTACCGTTCAAAAAAGAACATAAATCCCTACTACTTCTTCTTCCTTCTCTCCTTTTACAGCGAAGGCGAGGCAACTTGCAGCCGCTCGCTTGTACAGAAGGTAGGGAGAAAGGATGGTAGGGTTTATCTGGTCCTCCTCTTTCTTATCCTGGAAGCGGAATCTATGGGATATACTTCTTTTTGGGGCGTAGGTTCGACCATGAAGTTTTTTTTTTCTAATTATTTTTGAAATTAACTTCTTTTTGATGGTTTGGTTTTACTTGCATGTCAGAGAAATACTAGTTTTTTTAATGGTTTTCTTATTGTTTTCTATATCTTTGATTTATTGTTTATTTATCTTCAGTTGTTTTTACTTTTTGATCGTTGCTTGCTTGTTTTGGTAAAGGGCTATGACAGTTTAGTGCCAATTTCATGAAAATCGGTGTTTTGACCGAAGCCATAACCATATATATATATACATTGTATTATGTATACATTGTATACAGTATTAGGGGACACTCTGCGAAAAACGCTATATATATGGTTGCTGGTGAGGCTGTAAGTACATGGTGTTTATGGTTGACCTGACTTGGTGGTTATGGCACTTCTGTATCTTTCCCCTATGCTGTTGTGTAATTTGGTGGATATTTTCATTTTCTTGGCTGTTCAGATTAGGTATGTGTACCTCAAAATTTTACTGATTTTGGTTGTTTGAGAAAGTGATGATTTACTTAATATCGCCTAGAGGTTAGAACTGAATACAAATAATGTTTTAATGTCATTTTACTTCACAATTACTTTATATTTGACAAAAGTACTACCAGATTTGTCAAACAATATATTTTAAATTTTGGTTAAAATTTTTCTTCATATTTGTTCAATTTCTTGAGGTGCTTTTATATTTTGTGATTTATTACTTATTTTGGTCCCGGCTATGATGGTTTAGTACCAATTTCATGAACAAAGATGTCTTAACAGCAGCCCTGACCATATAGATATATACACTGTATACAGTTTTGGGAGGCTCCATTTGCGAAAAAAAGCTATTAAAATGGTTTGGGGCGAGGCTAAAGAAGACAAATTTACGTTTGACCAAAATAAGTGGTTTCATGGCACTCAAACTGAGTCAAAAGAAGTATCCTACTTCTTTTATTTGCCTATATAAAGGAAAATTCTGAGGCACTCTTTGTTTTTTGCCTATGCTTTCGTGTATTTTTATGGTTATTTGGGTTTTCTAGGTTGTTGGAACTTTATATGTTTACGCAAGATTTAACTTATTTTGGGTATGGGAAGGTACCCATTTACTTTAGATCACTTAGAGGGGTTGGGAACAAGTAAAAGTTTAAAAGTTTTAATGTCATTTTACTTCACAATATACTTTACATTTATCAATATACTTTACATTTTACTTCACAATACCTATGCTTTATATTCTGTATTTGGGGAATCTTCTTGCAGGAAACGCTAATTATATGGTTGGTGGTGAGGCTGGCAAAGACAGTGATTCATGGTTGACCTGAATTGGTGGTTTTAAGGCACTCGAGACTTGTGATTCATGGTTCACCTGATTTGGTGGTTTTAGGTACTCAAACTGAGCGAGAAGAAGTACCCTACTTGTTTTATTTGTCAATATATAGGTGAATTATGACATCCCATGTTTTCTTTCTTTGTTTTCTTGTAATTTGGTGCTTATTTTCATTTTCTGTTGGAATTTAGTATGTTCCCCCCCTGAACTTACTGATTTCGGTTGCGAAGGTGATCGTTTTACTGAAGTTCACCTGGATTGCTTGAAACCGAAAAAGTTATTTATATTTTAATATTTTAACAATTTATTTTTATGTTCGTTCAATTTTTCATGTATTTTGACTTATTTTATTTTGGAACATGACTACGATGTTTTAGTGTGAAGTTGACGATCATAGACTGACCATATATATAAATGTATATTGTATTGGGGGACCCTATTTACGAAAAAAAGCTATTTATATGGTTGGGGTCAAGGCTGTCAAACATGGTCATTTATGGCCGACCTAACCATGAACGGAAAATGTGTATTTTCTTATATGAAAATGTGTCTATAGTTCTGATGACCGAGTATCTTTTATTGTTAAGCAGTCTAAATAATTGCACTACTTTGAAGTAGTTAGTATTGTTGCTCATGTGGTTATTTACTGGTTGGGAATAAGAAATGGAAACTAGATATGTTTGATGTGGGAGCTAATCTGATGTGGAACCTATTTAAAGGAAGGTATAATCATGTCTTTTCACGCTCAGCCTTCAATGTTAACGAGGTGGCCAGCAATGCATTGGCCAGTATCCAGTGTACTGTAGGTGTTCGACAAAATGCCAATGCCAGTAAGAGTGAGAACACATCAGGCCACCTTAACATTTTGAAAATTGCCGTACTAGTATTGTTAGGTTTAGCAATTTCAGTTTAAGTACCCCAATTTGCCCACCCTAATTTCGTTAATCTTGATTAGTTAAGTTTAAATTGTTCCAATCTTTTCTCCGAACCAGTAAGGCACAAGCATGAATGACTACTATATACCCAGTACTATATTTGATTTTTTTTTAACTTGCAGGCATAGACTACAACAAAAGACTCACAATCAAGTTAATTTTTCTCCCTGAAATTGAAAGCGTTCATAATAAAATACATGCAAGTTTTAAAAGAATTTGCTTCTCCTTAATTGCCTTTTGTGTCCGCTAGAAATTAGAAAATTACTTGTGATTTTGCCCGCCTTAAAAAACATGTCTTGAGTCTACCATTGGGTCCATGCTAAGCGTGATAGCACTAAGAGTAAAATAGGAAGGGGCTTGATTGCAAATATACTTTTATAGAGAGGACTTGTATCAAATTTAATACAAGAGAAAAAAGAATCACTCAACACTAACAATTTTATACGGCCACTCAAAGTACATTCACGTGCTCTGTTATTGTTACAACCCCACTATTCTCACACTATACTTCTTCTCACTGTACTCTCTTCACTCTCTTCGCATACACTGGGAGCACTTGGTTTACTACACACAAACTGAGATCAATCAGTTGTGATTGTATAGGCATGCAGAAATGGACTGTTCCACAATGCATATCGTATTAAAAGGATTAATGTATAAGTCCCTTTGGCATATGTTGACTTTTTGTTACTAGCATTAGCATTCATGCATAGTCATAGTCTCGACGGTGTGGCCAAGGAAACCAATTGTTTAATATGTTGTTTGGCTAAAGAATGCATGCATTTGGCTCCACATAAAATATACTTGATCATATAATTTATTTATTTTTTTTGACGCCCCAGCATTGGCAATGTTAGAAATTGGGTTTTCGTAGGGCATGGAGAGATGAAGCAGAAAGAAGTGAAGGTATGATGGAGATGAGCAGAAAGATAGAGTTAATGTAAGTATTTCTTTAATGCTAAGTTTGTTTTATTTTCTTCACACGCTTATGGACAACTAGCTATCGTTTGTGGTTTGTTTATTACGCTCAGCAGCTAATCACAATTGGGATTTCCGAAGGTAGAGAGATGAAGCAAGGAATCAGAAGTTGGGAAAGATGGTGAAAAGTGAGGAAATGTGAGTGTTTATTTCTTTTACTTTCTTAACACGCTTACAAGCACCTGACTTTGTGTTTGTTCTGTTTATGCTCAGTTAATTGCAAATGTTGCAGGTAGTTCTCATATGGTCCCTGGAATTGCAAATGTAGGTAGCTTGAAGGTCAGCTTTGTTAGTCCTTCAATGTGGATGGTAAGGTTAGCATCTGCATTTTTTTTCTTAATGTGTACTTTCTTTTCTTTTTATTTACTTTGCCTGCTCTTTTCATGTCTCTTAGTCTACATTATCCATGTGTTCCACTTGGCGCATATTGCGGTTACTTCAGTCTATGTTGCATGCAAATTTATTTGTTTGATAGAATGTAAAAATATACACACATTACCTTGACGAATATAACCCTCTGGAATCTGCATCAAGCAGAGCATATGAAAGACATAAGACTTGCAGTCTCTTATTTAATCTGGTGTCTCTTTTTAGCCTCTGTACGGAGGTTTATAATGTTATTGACACACTTGTTACCCTCGGGAAACATAAGTCTTAGATATTCGGCTGTTAAACATGTTCATCTAGCTGTCGTCCTGAAATAGAATACCCCTACTACCATTTTGTAGGGATTCCATGAGGCCAATAGTGACCTATATTGGTAGATTAGGATACAACATAACACATACATTGAACTCATTACTCATTAGCATCTGCCGTCCTTAGCTCATCAAGACATCACTTTGTTCATTAGTATCTGGGAGGGGAGGAAATAAGCATGGATACTCTGTCTGATTCAACATCTCATGTTTTCTATCGTAAATGTTCTTTACTTGTTTCACCAATGCCTGATTTAATTCACAGAATTCAACGAGAGACAATAATGATGGAATTGAGGTTGAGAATCTTTGGTGTCATTGGTCAGTCAACGACCCTTCTTGGAGGGCACTCCTCTAGT
Organism: Hemerocallis citrina; assembly: GCA_017893485.1. NCBI lineage: Eukaryota > Viridiplantae > Streptophyta > Magnoliopsida > Asparagales > Asphodelaceae > Hemerocallis > Hemerocallis citrina. The sequence goes on along the minus strand of CM030358.1, from coordinate 40,986,475 downwards.
CCTCAATTACATGTCTAATATTTCTTACGTGCTTCTCTTTATATTAATGGGAATTCGTACACTACATACAAGAGTGGTGTTGCTCAACTCATCCTTTGCCCAAATAAAATATTTGTTGATAACTACGGGAAAAGAAACTAAACCTATTATAGGACCAATCTTATCATGCAGAAAGGATTCAATTACAGTATTAATCAAATAGTTTGAGTATCTTCAATGTACTTACTATTTACTTTCTATTCCGTAACTTCACTAAGAGAAATTTTGCTGTTGGGCTGTTACTTTCATATCGCATTTACAGGCACCAGGGTCTGTCTCTGTCCTATATATACACGCATCCCATCGCAAGATTGGTTGGACTTCATGTCGTTGCTGCAATTGGCCTCAGACACTTTGCGGCGGAGGTGATTGGTGGTTCCTGCAAATTGGCCACATAACACCAGTCCTGCAATGTGATGGTAAGATGGCATCTGCAAGCATACTGATTTTACCTTTTCGTTTGGGTACAAACATGTTTTTTCTTGTTTTGCATACGAATTGACGAAAATATTAGGGTTGTTAATAATTATTTCATTGCTATTTGATTTGGATTATCTGTTGTAGGTAATGGTGAGGATCAATTTCCATTGTGTAGGCATGAAGAAAGGGATTGCTTCACCATGCATATCTTATTAAGTGGATTGATGTAAGTCTCTTGCTCATAAACTTGCATGTGTTTATTTTTCTTACTAGCATTAGTATTCATGCATAATCGAAGTCTATCAATGGTGTGCCTTAAAAGGAAACTGATTGTTCTTGATCAATAGATCTTGTTTGGCTACAGAGTTATGACAAACATAGGTAAGTTTTAGTGGTGGTAGAGGTGTTAACATTGCATCTTGCATACATTGTCCTCCACTCAGAATATACTCAAAAACATATCTTTTATAAGTCATTGGATACAAAGTTAAAAGGTAGAGAATGATAGTAAGGGAGGGATGGAATCCTCAATTCTATTCAGTGGATTAGCTTTTTTTGTTAATCATTATTTTGTTTAAGTGAATCCTCGGTTCTATTTTCTCTGAAATTCCATTTAGCATACTGCATATATGGAAAAATTACCTCCTGCCTCTTAATTTGCATATGATTGGAAGTATGCAGAACCTCAAGGAAAGGGAACTAAACGCAACAAGAACATAAAGTATAAAATACTCATAGAGAGTTCATAATGACTATCAACAATCATGTTCGTAGGGACTACGGCGAAGAAAGAATGAAAGGCAAAGAAAGAAGACAATATCCTGAACTCCACCAGAGGCTGAAAGGGGCCACTATCAAGCTCCATCACGCCGATAATCTTCTGCAGCGCCACATGACAGAGGAAGGGACGAGGATGGTGAGTGTCGACTTGAGCTTTGAGGCAAGAGAGAGTTCGTAGAAGAGATGAGAGGAAGGCAGCGATCGCGCTCCAGAGATGCACGCCACGAGCATAGACGTCCAGCGCACAGAGGGGTTGGAGAAGAGGGGCATAGAGCCACCACGAAGAACACCCATGGGGTTTTGCCAGTAGGGGAAAGAGGCTCCCTCCGTCCACCTACGACCTATTGAGGGTCGTATCTGGAAGCTACGAAAAGAGCGATAGGGGAACACACTACCGGTGAGCGCCGCAGAGTTGGGATATCACCGGAGAGGGAGATTGTGAAAAAGGAGGACGAGGAGGGGGAATGGATTTTGTATAAACCCAAAAGAATTAAGGTGGAGAGGAAAGCGGAGCTTCAGAGCTCCTCATCAGCGTCGGGTCCGACGAGAGCTTCAAAGCCACCTATGTGCCACAAATGCACAGAGAGGGGACACACTATCCACAAATGCACTAACGATTGGTTTTGCTATGCTTGCAAGAGGAGTGGTCACATCTCTAAGAACTGACCAAAGATCAAGGTTATCGACTCCACGAACAAGACGACTAAGAGCGCCATCTCTGTCTCACCAAACCAGAGCGCTGATGATGGGAGCAAAGCCAAGCCTGTGAAGTCAGAGGAGAGCAATGATTGTAGGAGGAAGGTCGTTAAGGCGACTATAAGTCCGACGCCGATCATGGCTGACTTTGAGAGGCGATTGTCGCAGTGCATAATGCTTACGGTTCACACAGGGCACCCTACGATCGAGGCCATCAAGGTACTGTTATCTGACACCGTGCACCCCGCCTCGAGGTTAGATTGGGAGGTTCAAAAGATTAAAGAAGATTCGTTAATGGTATATTGTAAAACAGATGAAATTACGAGGGAATTGTTGGCCACCGGGAGTCTCGAAGGGGAAGAGTTTTACATCACTATGTGTAGGTGGTCGAGAAAGTGTGGAGCGATGAAACTTGAATCCTCGCCTGCGATATGGGCTCGCCTCTTCAATGTTCCGTTCCGATGTTGGGTTAAGTCGGGCTTTCAGAATCTCGTTCATAGCTTCGGCTATCTAATCAGTATAGATAAAGACACTAACTCCCAAGCAAGATGAGAGTTTGCGACGATCCAGATCGAAGTAGATGATGTTAGTTCGATCCCCTTAGTGATCATAGCCCAGTTTGAAGAAGAAAGGTACAAAATCAAAGTCATTATAGAGAGGAAAAAGAAAGTTTTCTTTAGAGAGTCGCCGGAGTTCTCAGGGTCGAACTCCGAGTTGCAGTTCCTCTCAAGGCGGATGGTAGAAGATGAAGGACGCCCTTTGGATCTAGCGAGAGCTAATCAGATCCGTCCATTGCTACGAGAGCAGACCAATCAAGGGGATCATCACAAACCGTTGGAACAAAGGAGGGGGGATCAGGATCGGCCAAAACAGCATACACCTGATCTGGCCTTCGCGCGGGATCAGGAAGGTGTAAGTAGGCAGGAGATAGGGGAGGGCTTTGTCAGAGTAGGGCACAGAGACTTTTTGACTGAGGGAGTAGGGCTCAGAGACGTTTTGAATTTCGAATTCGAAAATTGTGAAAAGAGACAGCCTGGCTCTGGCGTACGAGGTACTGTTTGCACAAGGGATTCAACGCGTGAGTCTCCAAATATTTCGAAAGGGGTAGGGGGCCCACGAAGAGACAGATGGACGTTTTGAGCATGTTTACAGCTGACTTTACTAAGGCAGTAAAGTGTGCAGTAAAGGCAATCACTAAAAATCTCTTATGTGGGGGCCCAAGCCCAAATATTCAAGACTTTCAGCCCAACCTCGGCCATCTAACAAAGCTCGCGGACTGTATTGATGTGGGGCAGACTTCAGGGATTAAAGACAGAATGTTATCACACAACTCGGACCATGTTATCACTGAGACGACACGAGGCTTCAAGGTAGTGGGGATGGTAGACGAGGAAGACATGTATGTTGGGGAATCGGAGCACACAGAGGGTAAAGGGGTTAACAGCGAGGGGGTTCAAGAAGTGGAGTCCAAAGGGGATTCAAATGGAGATGACGGTAGAATTGGTGCTTTAGACGGAGGGGGGTCCGACTCAGGGAGAATTCGAGAGTATGGTCAAGGCTCTTACACCGGTCATCCAGGAGGATTTAGAGACTGAAATCGCGGAGAAAGGAGTGGACGATGCCAAAAGAAAGAGTAAGAGACAAATTGGTGTATGGGGATCCAAGGGACCGAGCGAAGAGGACCTTATTAGAGCAGCAGCTAAATCTAGGGAACCAACTTCAGCTTGCGGATGTGCGTTCTCTATTTTGAATTTTATTTCAGATGATAATCTTCTTTATTATGCTTGTGTATTAGGGTTAGATATGGGATCTTCCACAACCGATCAGTTAGAGAGGGTGAAAATTATTAGAGATGAAGCCTACAGACTTTCTCTATAGAGCCTCCTTTGTAGGTGGGTGTAGAGGGTATAGACACATTTTATTAGTTTCCATGTGTTACATCTTTTGGAATGTGAGAGGGATGCAAACGAAGATTAAGACTAGACTTGTGAACGATACTATAGCGAGGGTTAAGCCAACTGTTTGTGCTTTACAAGAAACTAAGATTGTCAATCCACAGACTAAAGATTTCGAGAGCCTTACATCTCTTAGAGATTTTGTCTGGCATCTCAAAACGTCCTCAGGAATGTCAGGGGGTATAGCGTTGGGTGTAGACTCCAAGGAGTTTGTTGTAGTAGACGAACTGGTGGGTACACCTATTCGGTTACTATAAGAATCAAATGTAAAAGGGATGGTTGGGAACATATGGTTATGACGGTATACGGTCCTTGTAACGCTGGTCGCAAAGAGTATTTTTGGGAAGAATTTCGTACCATCCGAGCCAGATGGACTGGCCCATGGGTGGTGGGGGGGACTTTAATAGTACTAGATTTAGTAATGAACATCGAGGTAGGGGCCCTGATGTTTAATCAAACAATCAACGAGCTTCATCTCATTGACATGAGAGGGAACGATAGAAGATTCACTTGGTCTAACATGTAGTCAAATCTGACATTAGCAAAGTTAGATCGAATTTTGGTGTCTACGGACTGGGAGGACTTATATCCTCTAGCGTCAGTTCGATCTATCCCGAGGTCTACGTCAGATAATATCCCACTCATTTTGGAATGGGAAAGGGATAGAAGAGTAAAGACTCGACAGTTTAAATTTGAGAAATCTTGGACCTTCAATGCTAACATCAGGACGATCATAGAAAACACCTGGGTGGAGGTGACTAACTCGAACGATGCGATATCAAACTGGAATCTCAAACTAAGACGATTGCGAAAATGTCTGAAGAAGTGGACTAAGGAAGAAAATAGTGAAACAAGGAGAAGAAAAGAGTCGTTGAGTCTGAGGGTTCAGGAATTGGAAACAATGGAGGAAAATAGAATGCTGCAGGAGGCGGACTATGAAGAACTGTCAAACAACAGAGCAGAACTGCATCATATAGGGGAAAGGGAAGAGTGCTATTGGAGGCAGAGATCCAGGATTCAGTGGCTCAAAGATGGAGATTCTAACACGGCTTTCTTCCATAAGGTGGCTAATGGGAGATGACAACACAACCATATAAGGGGATTATTCGTAGGAGAAGCATGGACGGAGGACGGAACAGCTATTAGAAGTCATATAGGTTCGTCCTTCCGAGAATTATTAGGTAAGAAGAGATATCTTAGATGTAAACTGAATGCGGACATGTGGAGTGACTCGAGTATTGAGTGGAGCGAAAGCTTAGAGGAACCATTCGTGGAGGAAGAAATACTTAAGGCTATCAAGGGGTTAGGACAAGATAAGGCTCCGGGACCTAATGGGTTCCCGATTCTTTTCTACTCAAAGTTCTGGCCCATCATCAGGAAGGATTTTCTAGATATTTTCAAAGGGCTGTTCGAGGAAGCGACACAGATTGAGAGGCTCAACTATGCAAACGTGGTGCTAATTCCGAAGAAGGCGGAGGTGCTTAGGGTTAAACACCTACGACCAATTAGTTTGCTTAATGGCTCTTTCAAAATCATCACAAAAGTTTTGGCTAATAGTCTGTTTTCGCACCTCAACGATATAGTCGATGCTTCACAAAGCGGATTTGTTAGGGAAGAGATATTCTGGATAATATTGCGCCTGCCCATGAAATGGTCTTCAGAGGTAACGACGACAAAATCGATGGCTTTCTCTTAAAGCTTAACTTCGAAAAAGCCTATGATACGGTGGAATGGGACTGTGCGGACGAAGCACTGCAGCTAAAAGGGTTCGACAAAAAATGGAGGTGGATGAAGATGTGTCAGAAATGGCAAATATTTTATCCAAGTTAATGGAGTGCGAGGAAAAGAAATTAGATGCAAGAGAGGCCTGAGACAGAGAGACCTATTATCACCCCTTATTTTTACAATCGTGGCCGACAGATTGGTAGAAATGAACGAGAGGAATCGAGGACGGCATTATCAAGGGGGTTAAAGTCAAAGGGATCGAGGCTCCTTTGTCTATCCTACAGTATGCAGACGATACTATCATGTTTGGGGTGGCAAAAGTGGAGGAAATAATGTCTATCCGAATTTTATTGAGGTGTTATGAGTACTGGTCTGGACTGGTAGTGAACCTTGGCAAGAGCAGTGCTTTGGCTCTTAGCAATAACAATCCGATTTCAATGGAGGCCACTTCCACTTTGCTACAGTGTAAGAAAGGAGAATATCCTCTACGATACTTGGGCACCAACATCAGACTGGGAAAAATGAAAAAAAAAGGATTGGATGCCCCTAATTGAAAAGATTGAGAAGAAACTGGCGGGGTGGAAAGGAAAGTTTCTATCTCTCGGAGGTAGAATCATTCTCTCAGTAGTCTGCCTACATATCTCATGTCCATATATGAGATCCCAAACTGGGTTATCCAAAGAATTGATAGAAGCAGGCGTCGTTTCCTCTGGAAAGGAAATTGTGAGGATAAGGGGTATCATTTGATTAAGTGGGATAGAGTTTGCAAGAAAAGAGAGTTTGGCGGACTGGGTATCGTCAACCTACGAGACATGAACAAGGCGCTTCTATCAAAATGGTGGTGGAAAATGCACAAGCAACGAAAGGCGTGGTGGAGCAATTCATTCATGAGATATCGAAGGCGGAAAATTGTTAGATTTGGTGGAAGATGCAAACAAGGGAAGGTCTCTGTTTTGTGGAAAGGAATTGCCAAAATGGGGGATACTTTCCATTCAAATACGATTTGCAAAATAGGATATGGGAGCAAAACTATATTTTGGAAGGATAAGTGGTGCGGAGTTAATACTCTACAATCATTATTCCCTGTACTAGCAAGCGAAGTTACTAGGGAGGATGACCTTGTCACAGATGTGTGGAAGAATAGAGGCCTCAGACTGGTATTCAGAGACACGTTGTCAACCATAGGAGAAATGCAACTCGACGCACTGAAAGAGATGTTGGGGGGGATGGTTCGTCGAGAGAGGGAGGTTCAGGATGAAAGAGAGTGGATAAGGGGCCCATCGGCGATATTCTCCGTCGCATCGATGTATAGCTTCTTGAACGATGGTGGTATTAGAAACAATCAGGCTACTACGATTTGGAAATCACATGTTCCAAATAAAGTGAAAGCCTTTCTCTGGTTGGCTCAGAACAACACTATTCTGACCAAAACGAACCTTAGGAAACGTAATCTCCTGATAGAGGTAACATGTCAACATTGCAACCTGGAACCGGAGGACACTAATCATATCTTCATTAGGTGCCCTAGAGCTAGACTTATTTGGGAAATCATGGGATTGGGATTTCACATGGTTGAGATTTCTAAGAGTATCGAAGACATATGGGGGAACTGGCGAAGCAATAACATAAAGAAAGAACATAGGATATGTTGGGATATTACGACTGGGGCGATTTTGTGGTCACTTTGGCTTGACAGAAATGATTAATGCTTTTGTAATATTAGATGTAAATTTCATATCCTTTTGCATAAAATCATGGTCCTAATAGATGATTGGACAGGTCATTCAGGCTCAAGGAAGAGAATCAGACTCGACGGAGCAGAGTGATTGGCTACGACAGGGCAGCACTAGTCTCCTATCCTCTCTCTTGGAGGCAGACTCTATAGGAGATCAATGCTATTTGGATTTTGTTGTAATGAATATTTGTGGTTAGTGCCAGAGAGCACAGTACTTTTCTGTAGGCTAGATGTTTTGTTGTTTCGATATATTTGGTGTTAGCGCCGTGGTGCATTGTACTAGCTTAAATTTGTAGTAGGGATATTTTGTGGTTTCGTTAATCATTCATTAATGAAATTGGTGACTTTGGTCACTTTTATCAAAAAAAAAAAAAAACAATCATGTTCATGCATCATTAGCATTAACACATTCAAATTGTTTATTATGGTAATCTAGCGATTATAGAAGCATGCAATTAGTCAAACGTTTCAATTAAATAACCCTGTGAATCACAATTAAACAAGCATATCAAAGTTGATCTAATTTTCTAACACGTTTTTAAATGCATGTATCAGAAACAACCGAAGCAAAGTAGGTTTTATGGTTAACTAGAAGAGAGTGAGTTAGAGAGAGTGAATTGAGTTTATTAGTTGGGACAATGGCGCCTAATAAACAATTTATTTTTCCAGTCCTATCTGTCATAGTAATCTTAAGCAACAATGGCACCTAATCTCTCTACTATCACAATTTATATTTTTTATGCTCTTTTAAGCTCATGTTATGATTTATATTACATATGTTACACATATTTTTCAAGTCCTATCTGTCAAAGTAATCTTAAGCAATTTTGTAAATTGATGAGCATAGACTAAAGACAGCCCACCCAAAGTTGTTCTTGTAGTATGGGAAATTGGAAAGAAGAGTGTATCCACATCAAAAGATCCAGGCATCAGTGTCATTTATAGCTTTCGGTTACCTCACATGTATCTGATAATGACATTTCATCGGCACTCCTCGAACACCTGCTTGTTACCTCACATGTATCTGATAATGAGACTTCATCAGCACTCCTTGAACACCTGCTTGTTACCTCACGTGTCTCTGATAATGACACTTCATCGATATTTCTTACTTGCCTGTTAGATTGATAGGATATTGTACGCTACAAACAAGAGCTTTATAGTTCTTCTCTTCCTTTGTTTTAAATAAAAATTTTGTTGACTTTTGGAATGAAAAACTCAAATCTGTTATTAATTAATCACATAACAGAGTAAAGCAAACCAATCTCCAACAAATTTGGAGAAGGTGGGTTCCTAAATTGGTTAAAAGTGAAGGACGATTTCTCATCACCGTCAAATTAGAGGGAAAAAATCCTCTTTTTTGCCTTCCTTCCTTTTTTTTCCTTCTTATAAATATTTTTTAGCAAAGATATTAAAGCCTCTTTTTTTTAATATATATTTGATTTCAGGTATGAAGATAAAAAGAAGGGTGATGGGATAGGTTTGGGGCGGATCTGATTTGGGAAGGAGGAGGTATGTGTAGATATTAACCAGAAGTGAAGGATCCTTGTAACCCAAATTTTCGTTTTGCACAGATTTTAAAGCACTCTTCTTTTTATTTCAGGTTTGAAGACGGGACAGATTTGACATGGAACTGGATTGTCTCTGTTGGTGCGAGATTTGATGCTAGATTTGAGCAAGGGAAGGAGGTATATGTAAATTTAGCTAGAAATGTGCCAAAACTGAAAGTCATTTAGAGCATCTGTAGTCGTTGGGGGATAAAATATGCATATATGCATAAATGGAAATAGCAATCGAAGTTTTGCTGCAGTCGTCAAAAGCTATTTTTTAGCTTTTTATAATAAAATAATAAGCGACGGCACTTCATGTGCCGTCGGAGAAAAAAATAAATTAAAAAAAAAATTTTGAGCGACGACACTCGAAGTGCCGTCAGAGGAATAAAAATTCGTCCTCGAAGTGCAAATAAAAAATTACAAAAAAATATAAAAAATTACGAAAACATTTTAGAAATTTCGAATAAATTACAAAAAATTACGAAAACATTCCAGAAATTGCAAAAAAAAAATACAAAATTGCAAAAAAAATAAAAAATTGCAAAAAACTCCGGACGGCACATGAAGTGCCGTTCGAGTGATTTGGGAAGGCAAGGGACGGCACATGAAGTGCCGTCCGAGGGATTTGGTGTTTTTTTAATTGAATATATTTTTTTTCAAGCGGGGCACTCCGACAAAAAAATATGAAGTGCCGTCTCTCAAATATGAATAATTCTCATATCCGCTCTCATATTTGGCACTGTACTAGCCAAATATGCATAATATGCATATTTGGCTAACGAGTGCAGCGCCGTTTTGAGCCAAATATGCATATTATGCATATTTAGCAAACGACTACAGATGCTCTTACTGATAACTTTATAAGGATTCTTCTTTCCTGACTGTTTACATTCCAATCACAGACCATGTTACTGTTAACTAGGAAGCATGGATCAGTATTATACACAGCAAAATTTTGTGTAAGTAGGACACTGGACAGGATCATAATATCATATAATATGACATTATACCCAAACTTATGCATAAATTTAACTAAAAAAAACTACGCCCCATAAGATAACTTAGGCCACACACCCTAATTTGGCTTCTGTTTCAAATCATAAAGATCAGTTCCGTTCAGACGAAAACCCTAGTATGGGGCGATTGGACTATTGATTTCTACTGCATTATTTCTCATGAAAACTCTATTTCCTTGATTTGCAGTCACCTACCTGGTCCAAAAAATTGGGAATTTTAGAGGCCATGGTGGAAATTGGAATTTCAGGAAGCAAATAGATGAAGCAGATAAGATGAGGTAAGAGGGAATGTGATGTTGATGATATGTTTGTTTGTTTTGCTTTCTTCACACTTGCAAACACCTTACTTTTGTCTGTCCTGTTTATACACCGCAGCTAATCACAAAGGTCTTACTTAAAATAAGTCCTGCAATCTGATGGCAAGATGACACCTATTGTTTTTTTCCCTCCATATCCTTGGAAAAGGTGGGAATTTTAACTGCTTAATGAGTAATGTCTAGAATGTAAGGTCTGTGTTGGCGTGCAGTGCAGTTGAGGATGAAGGAGGACCTGCACAATGAGAAAAGAAGCAGAGGGATCAAACTATTCATCATATCTGCAAGGAAGGAGCATCGCATTGGTGCCACTGTCAACCACAACCTCATCAAGGCTAGCTATTTTGGGGTGGACTGAGCTCATCTTAAGGTCTCTATCTCTCTACTATAACAATTTTATATCCTTTTTAACGATTTCTGGCACATATATTACACGTACGCTTTGAGTCCTATTTGTCATACTAATCTTAAAGTGACTTTGGAAATTGACGAGCATAGATAAATAAAGCTTTTTACGGTGATATATTCAATGGAGAGTTAGATTACCCACCCAAAAGTTAATTATTAAATATTGAGTACAATCATGCAAGTTGACAGCCAGATTCCATTAAGTTGAGAAGCTTTGAACGGGCATACGTTCCTGTAGTCAAGACTTGAGATGTAAGTAGTATATTGTTGACAACTAGGAAATGTCCGTTGTATTAGAATTCAAAAGAGCTCAATTTTTGGTCATGGCTAAATTACCTGGAAAAAAGAAAGTTAATCCTAGTTATCAACTTACTTTTTTAAGACTTTGCTTAAAACTCCTTAGTTTAATAGAATATCCAACAATACATTTTAATAAAATAATTTGAAAGCGGAAAAATAATTTACAAAAAGATTTAAATACAGAAAATACACGGAAAATACGTATTTGGGGAAACAGGGGTTACACCTACCCACCTTACAACAGAATTTCGTCCTCGAAATTTACTTAGGCGGTACATAGGACCGGACAAAAAACAAACTTGGGGGAGGGTAACAAAACAGAGAATTAATAGGGAAGGAACAAAGCAGTGACAATACCAGAAATAAGAAGGAAAATGGATAACAATGATGTCAAATGGGATGCATGAAAGAGAATAAGCAGTATCAAAAGGAAAGAAAAACACAAGATAACAAAGCAAGATAGGGAGTAGGCAGAACTGAAATCAAAGAGAGAACGAACAAGGAAGAATTGAATCAAATAATAAATGAGTGCATGATGGCAAAATGGAATGCAAGAAAGAAGTAACCGGTATCAAAAATGAAGAAGAAACAACACCAGACTTGCAAGATAACAAGGCATGAGATGAAGAAATAGATAGAGCTGGAATAGAAGAAAGGATGGACAAGGAAGAGATGAACCAAGCAATGAGTCAATGTATGAAAACGAATACAAGGAATAGTAGGATGTGTAATCTATTCAATAGTCCATGCTTAGGAGCAATTATAACAAGTGGGCTACAGTTGTAGCCGAATACCATATTTCTTGAACTCTAAAGCATGCCTGTGAGAGCATAAGTGCTCGTGAAGGAAGAGCTGGAAAAGAAAGTAGGAAGGAAAAACTACCCTGAAAGTGATGCTTGAACATGTGACTTCCTTGAAAGATATTTGTGCAGGATTACTCTCTAATGATCTTTTGAGTTTAGAATTAATCATAGAAACTAGATAGTTGAATTATGCTAAAATCTTCTAAGTGAATATAGTGATCCCGCAGGAAAACAAAATTGTGTATCAACCTGGTTTTATGGTGAGATCTTAAATATGATCTAACTAACCTTCTAAAACCACTATAAGAAATTTTTGAGAAGTGAATAGTTAATCTAAAAGTTTTAATTAAAAATAAGGTTGGTACTTGATGATTATGTGGTAAGGTTTTGGAAAATAAATACATTACACTTGCGATATAGATGCCACACTATACTTCATCCCTGTCTCGAACAGATGGCTGTGGACAGCCATTATCCATTTGTTTAAAAGTTACTAAAATATGCCTGAAATTTGGTTTAGAGTTTAAAGTCTCTGTTTTGAAGTTGAATTTCTCTCTGGCAGTCCTAAATTTATATATATCTTCATGCATGAATCCACGTATTAAGCTATGTGAAACTTTCTTTTTGTGTTTCCAACTACTATGTACTATGTACTAATAGTAGTACTATTAGCAGGACTAGTTGAGGGTGAGTCGGTGAGATCTCTTCTACTGTCGAATTAGTTGATCCATTTCTAACGTTCTGAGCATTGAGCAAGTAAATTTGCTTCCATTTTTACGGCTGAATCTATGAACACTGGGCATTATTTTACAATTCCTGTGTATAGCATGCTTATGTATGGATAAATTCATTTGTCTTACCTTTTGTTATTCTTTGTTATTCTTCTCATGGTCATTTGTGCTGATTACTTTACTATACATTAGGGTTTTTTTTTCCCGCTAACTTGCTATAAAGTAGAAGTAGTCCATAAAAGAATGAATGCATTTTTTATTTTGTCAGCCCTATTGAAGTCTCAAAAATTTTGGGGGTTTGCAGGTTGTATGAATGTTACCTGGCCTTCAATCAAATTTTTTGCCTCTTCAAAATCGGTTTGAGTTTTGATGCCCAGGGTAGGCTAAATTTTGTTTGTTTCACAATTTGTGGTGATTTCCTTTAATTTCATACACCGTTTTAAATTTTGGCCAATACGGCCGAAATTTCGTTTTGGTTAGCTTGCCGATACGAAATCATAGATTTTATACTCCATATCGTTTTAGACCGAAATGTGTTGATTTCGGCTGTTATAGCCGAAATATCGGTTGAAATATTGCCGAAATAGCCGAAATATCGACCAAAATAGACATTAATGTTATTGTGAATATATAACATTTTTTTTGTTTTACTTTTTGCATGTAAGTCTTTCAATATATAACCTTAAGCTAAGATAATGTGAGGATTTTGTCTCTCTATTGTTTGTGTATATGCAAAGTCAAGTTTATCAACTAATACATTTTTCTAGTTAATGCAAATTCAATTTAGTTATATACTTATATTACATTCCCTTTTATATTGTTAAATTTTGCGTATATTTACCGGGATTGATTCATGTCATTAGTTACATTATACTGTATTTTATATGATAAATGATATCTCTGATGTAGTACCTGCCAAGAATATGTCTGTATGTGAAACACTCCTCCAGAATCCCGACATAGATGTCGTATTCTTATGTTTCATGTTCATACCACCCTTCCTGATGTATGCCGTCCTCACCAGAGTAGCCCACTTGGCCTTTCGCTTATGTTTGAGTTTCCACCACCACTTACAAAGTAGTGCCCGGTTCATTTGCCTAAGATTGACGACTCCCAATCCACCGAATTCCTTTCGTCTACATACCACCCCCACTTGATGAGAGAAAATCCTTTCCCTTCTGACCCCGCCCCTTGCCACAGGAACCGCCGCCTCAGTGCATCAATCTTCTTAATTGCCCAAGCAAGGATCTCAAAGAACGACAACAGGTATAGTGGGATCGAGCTAACAACCGAATTTAGCAGGACCTGTCTTCCTCCTAGCGATAAGGACCTTCTCTTCCATCCCTGGAGTCTGCCTTCGATCTTCTCAATGAGTTCATTCCAATCGATCCTCCTGGGACCCCTCTTTTTAATAGTCATACCTAGGTATTTGATCAGCATTTTCTGGATTGAACAATTTAGAATTCTAGCCACATTTTGTTCATTCTCCCCCATTTCCCCCAAAAATGTAATAGTACTTTTGTGAAAGTTGACCTTAAGCCCTGACCAATCCTCAAACAGATAAAGGCCCCACTTTAAGTATGTCGCCCGAGCAGTGTCACACTCCCCGAATATGACCATGTCATCTGCGTATTGCACGTTCACGATCGCTGATACCCCCTTCTCATACCCAAACCATTGATGAGACTGATATCCCTGTACTTTCATTGATGAGACTGATATCCCTGTACTTTTTAAGTATTCTATGCAATCCATCTGCCACCAAAGTGAATAACAGGGGTGATAACGGGACCCCCTTGCAGTAGACCCCGTCTACACCTAATTTCTTTCCCCGGAACCCCGTTAACAAAAACCTAAACTTTGGCCGTTTCCAACCACAGTTCAATCCAGGCGATCCATTTGTTCCGCAATCCTTGCCTTCTAAGAATCTCTATCAAACAATTCCATTCTACTTTATCGTAAGCTTTTTCAAAGTCCAATTTTAGCAAGAACCCCCCCTTCTTACGCCTTCTGCAATCCTGTATGACCTCTTGTACTAGCGCCACTCCCTCAAGTATATCTCTGCCTACGATAAAACCAGTTTGGTAAACGTCTACTAAGTCCCCAATAAGTTCCCTCAGCCTGTTGGCCAGGACCTTTGGATATAATCTTCACTGAGGAGTTTAACAGGCTAATAGGGCGAAAGTCCCCAACCTCCTTCACGATTTTCTTTTTCGGAATCAGGCAAACATTGGATAGTTTAACCTCCCTAGTTCCAGCATTCCCTCATGGAAGGCACGCATTACATCCATAACATCAATCTTTACAATTTCCCAGAAATGCTTGTAAAAGAATATCGGAAACACATCCGGACAAAAAGCCTTATCTTGACCTAGCCTTCCCACCACCCTCTTACCTCTTCCATGGTTAATGGATCTTGCAAAGCATTAATTCTTTCCTAGATATTCACGTCTACCGCCTCCCACAGGTCCTCAGTCGATTCGCAACTACCGCTCTTCGTGCTGCCAAAAAGCTCCTTATAAGTATCATGGACATGTAACGCAATGATATGCTCATTGGCCATCGTTGACCCAGCAATATCCATGGCATGAATGTAGTTGTTCCTACGGCGCATGTTGGCAACCATGTGAAAGAATTTGGTGTTGGCGTCCCCTTCAACCAGCCATTTCCATGGTTTTAAATCTCGGATTTGGGACTCGTCTCGGCAAGGGGTGTTTCGTCTCGGATCGGAGATATCGGAGGAGATCTCGGGGAAATGTGATCATATCGAATGTTCAGTTCCTATACTTATTTTTTTTTTGTTACTAAATAAGATATTATATGCCCTACATGTCATTTATCATATAAAATACTGTATAATGTAACTAGTGACATGAATCAATTACGGAAAATTGAAGTATATAGAAGAGAATGTAATATAGAAGAGAATGTAATATAAGTATATAACTAAATTGAATTTGCATTGATTAGAAAAAATGTATTAGTTAATAAACTTACTTGACTCTGCATATATACAAACAATAGCGATACAAAATCCTCACATTATTTTAGCTTAAGGTCCTATATTAAAAGACATGCAAAAAGCAAAACAAATTTTTTTAATATATTCACAATAACATTTGTCTATTTCGGCTGATATTTTGCCAATTCTGGCAATATTTTGGCCGATATTTCGGTAATTTCAGTTGAAATCTACACAATTTGATCCAAAACGATGTAGAGTATAAAATATGTGATTTCGTATCGACAAGCTAGCTGAAACGAAAATTCGGTCGTATCAGAGGAAATTTAAAACAGTGGCCATTTCACCCTAGATCGTTGTTGCCACATGACCTCCTCCTTGTTATATGTGTTTTGTATCTCATGTCTACATTTGGCCAATCTATCAAATTGGCTAAAAGTTAGACCCTCTCCCTCCTCTCTTTTTTCCAACTCAATTTCTTTAAGAATGGAATCTTTTTTTTGCATCATGTTCCCAAAAGTTACCCTGTTCCATTTCTTGAATCTTTTTTTTAGCCTTGCTAGTTTCCTCATTAACCTATTAGCTGGTTCAATCTGTGTAGTTCCCCCTTCCCAGCTATCCTTAACGAGTTCATGGCACTCGTTGATCCGCCACATCTTTTCAAATCTGAAGATCTTGTTTCTTCGCTTTCCTTCTTCTCCCATGCTAATGATAATAGGGACGTGATCCGATGTATTGCGAATGCATGACCTAGCCAGTGCTAATGGGAACTTAAGCTCCCAATCCATAGAAACCAATATTCTGTCCAATTTAGCAAGAACTGGGGATCTACGTCGATTGAACCATGTGAAACACCGATCGTTCACCGGAATCTCAATCAACTTAAGACTGGCGATCACCTGATTGAACATGGTTCTGTCATGACCATTGCCAACCCCACCCTTCCTTTCATGTGTGTAACGTACGATGTTCAAATCCCCCCTACAAACCATGACAAGTTCCATCTACTTCTGATATGCAATAGCTCCCAGAATGCTTGTCTATCCCTCCTGTCATTAGGGCCGTATACCATTGTGACAGTCTCCTTACATCCGTTTCTTCGTTGTTGCACCACCACCGAGATAGAAAATCTCCCTACCCAACATTCCAGTAAATCGAAATTACTAGAGTTGACCCGTACCATAATCCCCCTTGATGCTCCTTGAGCGTCCCTCCATCACCATTCCCTAATGTGATGCAGCTTAAAACCCCTTATAACCTTGTCCGTTGGTTGAGACAATTTTGCTCCTCCAAGCACACAATATATATGTTGTTACTCATTATGACCTCACCCACCATCCTTCGCTTGGCCGCATGGCCAAGCCCTCTAACGTTCCAAAAAATGACGTTACACATTAACACTACCAATTCCCCCCTCCCCAACCGCCTTATTATGGGACAATGCACTAACCAGCAAATTTTGGGAGATGCAATCATTCGTCTCCTCATCAAAACCTTGCTGAGCCATTTGAATATTGTCCAACTCCCTAGCCCTAATAATGTCAATAGTGCTACCTTGTGTACAATGATCATTATGCAAGTTGATACCATAAACATTGGCTAATTGAATTAACATGGAATCAGAAATTGTGCCAAAAATTGAAATAGGTGTGTGAATACCTGTGATGTTTTCATAGTTTTTTCTCTTCCCCACCCGTTGGTAAATTTCCTTAACCGTCATCGGCTTCTCCCCCTTGCTCCGCTGTCTGTCATTTCGCCTGTGACTCTCCAGACTTTTCTTGTCCTTTTCTTTTGGATGCAACTCCTCTCTATTGGCAATCCTAAGATCTGTAGCAATCCCTGCTTCGTGTCCTGTCTCTTGCTCCGCAGATTTGATGGACTCTACGTCCGAATCAGACGATTCCTCAGATTCCTTGTTTTTTGCCGTCACCCAACTCTTTATCAAGACCTTCATCCTCTTAATTTCTGCTCTCTGAACTCTATTTTCGACCTCCACTTTCATCATCTCCTCTATGTCACATTCAGAATCTTCGTGACTAGGTCCCTGTACCCTACCAGTTAAAAAATCAGATCTGCATTCCATTAAAATCTCCTTGCCCAACTTGTTGCTCAAATCCCCCACTTGTTTCCCTTGTACATTATCCATTCCCACAGTTGACGGGCTTTCAACAACAATATGACTAATTAAATTCAAATTTCCCCCCACCATATTTCCCTCCTTTGTAGCCTTCTCAATCCCATTACCCATTACTGAGACCCTACCCTTGCCCTCTGTGCATGCCTCCTCTATTCCTGCCGCCCTCGTGCTTGGTCCACATCCCTCTGCCCCTTGTTTTGCATGAGAGCCGCACCGACTCCTACTCCTGCCGCTGAAAATTCCCTTGCATTGGGCCCCACCCCGCTACTGAGTTGTCCCATCTTGATAGGCTAAATTTTCTGAGCTGCAAGCTGACCTGGCACCTCAGTGGACCCCACGATCACCTGTAGCAGCCTGGTGCTTTTCCCAAATGAGAACTCCCCAACCGCTTGATCGCTCTCGATTCCCGTGTTGCTTTGATTGAAGGCAGATGGAGCTCACTGTTCATCTTCTCAACCAATCCACCTCCACTAACGATCTCCGACCACTTCAACGGCACCCCTTCACTGTTCTCTTCTCTAAATAGCCTTTTCTTCACTGTTTGACTACCTTGCCCCTTCTCCCCTGACCTGCTGGCTCCTTCTTCGACCTTCGGAGTAATGTCGACGTTGAAGACTTGGTTCTCGACCATGGTTCGCACCGAGGTTGGCAAACCACCGCAGTCATGGCAGACTATCTTAACCCTGGCGAAAGCACCTCTACGTCTCGCCGTCATCACATCCATTTCCACCACGTTGTCAAACTTCCTCACTAGGTCCTGAAAACCTCCAATTTCCCAACATTGCAACGGCAGTCCCACGATTTTGATCCAGATCGTTGCTGACGTTACATGCTTGACAGCTCCTTTGTTACCCGTCCACTGTTTGATACTGATACCATATCTCCCGCTGATGAGCCTTATAATATCCATTCTTGCCAGCGCTGCAACTCCTTCGACGGTCGGGAACTCCGCTATCCAATAATCTCACTTTGTATAGCTCCCAAGCTCGTCGACTAAAGGACTCCGTCAAGTTCCTCAACCAGACCACCACTTCCATCGTCGATGGCCAGACAGACAGCCTTTATAACTCCCAACCTATTTTTCAATGTTTCCTGGCTAGCTTTCATTGAGCTTGTAACCGATACAATCGCGTGGCCCCATTCTTTTTTCCTCGTTAATGGCCGCCGCACCTCCTCCTACCTCTGATCTTCCCCTCCATGACTAGGCAATTGTGTACTTTGTGGTTTGTAACCTTACACTCGAAACACAAAAATCCCGTACGAGCACCTCTTTCCGATGATTGTCGCCGCAAAACATGCAGCTGACCGCATTAACTGTCATCTGAAGTTGTTCTTGCTTCTTCGCCGAGCGCGACTGGTAAACTTCCCATGGCGCTTCCACGCCATCCTCCCTGACCTCGCTTTCCTTCCCCTTGCCCCTAATCTCCCTTAGTGCCGCCAACAGCTCTTGTTCTGACAGTTTGGACGCAAATTTAGGTGGCGTAGGGGTTCTCTCGATGGTGCGAGGTTGGTTGCGGAGACCCTGAGGCGATTGATTGCTTTTGTTAACCGTGATACGCTGCTCCTCCGATGTCATTCTTGTTGGACTCTGAATGATAGGCGAGCGTGAATTCCGATGTCCTCTCCCCTGCGTGATGGCCCCATTTGGAGAGGATCGCAGGGGAGCGTTAATAGTTTATGGTTGGTGTTAAAGTACAGCTTAGTTCAATTCCACCTCGTAAATTGTATTAGTTTATTTTTTGTTCTCTCCTATATATAGGAGGCATTGT
This sequence comes from Hemerocallis citrina, assembly GCA_017893485.1. Lineage (NCBI taxonomy): Eukaryota > Viridiplantae > Streptophyta > Magnoliopsida > Asparagales > Asphodelaceae > Hemerocallis > Hemerocallis citrina. The sequence continues at coordinate 40,967,132 of CM030358.1, read as the reverse complement.
ACTCAGTTATAATCCAATAAAGTATTCTTTCGTTCTTTATACTATATATCAATATGGTATCAGAGCATAGAAATTATACACAAATTTACCACAAAAAATCAGGGTTCTTGATTCTGTTTTTTCTTAACAAAAAAGGAACAAAAAATAAGAAAAAAAAAGAAAAGAAAAAACATATATATCCCTTTCTCTCTTGCTCCCGACCCCTCTTCTTCTCTCACCGCCCTCCTCCAGCCGCCATCCCGCTCCAGCCACCCTCCCGCCTGCATGTCGCCTCCCTCTCGACGCTCTCGTTGCCTATCCAGATCCACCGCACATTCACAGCTTGAAACCCAACATCCAGATCCATTCCAGATCCACAACCCACATCCACTCCTCCTGCCTCCCTCCTGCTCCCACCATCCTGCCGCCACCATCCCATCGACATCAAACTGCCATCCCGTTGCCCGACAGCCGCCTTCCTCTAGATCCCCCCGCCCTACAATAGATCAACCGCCATCCTCCCCTAGATAAAAAATAAAATAAAATCAACACGATGATGTGTACTACTCCGTAATGCATATTTGTTTTTTATCCCCTCACCAATGGCGATCTTGTCTTCAAATCCGTCTTCATCTTCAGATTTAATCTAGATTTGCTCCAATGGCGACTTTCTTTCTTACAACGGCTAACGATCCTCTTTCTCTGTTGAAGGCTGAATGCATGACCATCCAGAATCTCTCCGGCCGTACCAACTTCATGACATGGTCCCAATCTATAATGCGCTTCCACAAGGGGCACGAAATGTACCATCACCTCACTGGGAAAGTTCCTGCGTCTAAGGATCCGATGTTCAAAATATGAGATCGCGATGACAACTTGATTGTCAGGATGATGACCAACTGCATGGACCGAGACGTCTATAACTCCACTTTTCTTGACACATCAAAGGAGATCTGGGATAGTCTTCATCAAATGTGTTCCTCCACCAATAACATGCAAGCATGTACGATATATTCCGCCATGTAATTGAGACCAAACAGGGCGACAACATTCATGCATATCTCTCCAGATTTAATTAGGTGGAAGAGTGGATTATCTATCAGCCATACTCTCAATTTCGCTCTCAATTTCGCTGTTCAACAACAACGTTAGGCTCTTCTAGCCGTTCTTGCCTTGGCAATATTTGCCTATATCTTGAAGATTTTCGTTCTCATATTCTCGCCACAAACGCCAGTCCCTCCTCCCTCCTTATCTGACATTCAATATCATATTCATGTAATTTGGAAGAATAGACTCTCAATATCACACTCATGTAAGATGAAATCGGAGTTGGATAAGAGATCGTTGTCCTCACCATCATAATCCACCCTACTTCCGCCATTTTTAGCTAAAGCGGCAGTCACCTTCTCCCCAATACTCCCCTAACCTATTCCTCTTCTCCTGTATTCTCGAATTCAACTTCATTGTCAATGACACATTTGATTTCTCAACAACCATCTTGACCCTACTAGAGTCTAGCAACCGGGTCAAGTCCCTCGAATTGGTTAAATTAAATTTATTCTGTGTTCAACTCCCTGTCTCCGACCCAGACCGTGTTCCTTTTCCTCATTATTTATGAGTAAATCCCGATTAGAACGCTAAATTCACACCCGATTTCTATCGCCAAGCCAAAAGGTTAACCTTTAAAAGAAGAGAGATTTAAATATTTTCTTAAATATTTTACATGGCCTATATCAGAACTGGACCTCATGTGAATCCAAATTTATCCCAGATCCTTCTATAGCCCCTTACAATTTTAACAGAACATCTTCTCAAATAACCTTTTACTCAATGCTTGTATGGCCGTGACCTGCGGCTGTTGTTGATCGTTCAGATATATGACTTGATAAAATTAGTTGTGAATATAGTATAAGAACACTCGTTATAGATATGACAATTTTCTGCTTGATTTTATCTGTCAGATGTTGCAATTGATCTTCATCTTACCTCGATATTGTACTTGATGATGTTTGTATGAAAACAGCAAAATGTGGAAAGGATACTATCCATCTGTGGACTGCTGCTGACACATGGTTCTTAAGTTCACATTGTTTGCTTACACTATTATTTGATACTTTGATTCCGGTTAATACAAAATCGTTGCAGTAATTATTGGTTTGCATTTGTAGGAAGACATGTAAGAGCAATAGAACTGATAATGTTCTTTTAGACATGGGACAACCTTTTGGTTGTTCTGTTGGACAAAACCACTACCAACTTTGACGAGTTTTGCCTGTTTCTGCATGAGTTTTACATCATTGTGACCCCGTGCTGCTCTGATAAAGGGGTGTTCTCAAAGTCACAAAAGTTCCTAGGCCGACACGACTCGGATATCCAACCTTTAAAACCTTGCTTATATGATAGTGGCCCTTTATGCAGCCAAAGGGATATAATGTAAAAACTGCTGCCCTTAATTTAATAGCTATCATGCTTCAATTTGTCAACTTCATGGTGTCATTTTACATTCATATGCAAATTCTGATACCCTTAATTAAATAGCTAGCATGCTGCATTTTGTGAAGTTCAGGGTGTCATTTTACATTCATTTTACCAAAAAATTATTAGATTCTTCATGAAAGCAGGATTTACAAAAAAATGTTAGATTTTTCACACAATAGCTTTCTTTCTTCTGTTTATATTCACACTGTCTCAGTATAGTGCATTTGGGCTGACCTGACAACCAAACAAAATCCTACAATCTGATGGGTAAGATGTATCTACACTTTTTCTTAATTTGGTTTGCTTTCGTTTTCATTCACATGCTCTTTACATGCTTCGTACTCTCTGTATAACATCATCCAACTTTTCATTTCAGGTATATTCATTTTACTTTTGTAGATGCCATGCTGGGCTGAAATTGGAGGAGATAGGCATGGTGGAACCAGCTTCAGTCTTTACCTGCAGTGAAAGCAAACTGCTTCAGATTAGTATCAATGTATGTTACTGAATTTTTTGGTTTGAAACTCTACTTCAGGTTGATATTTGTCACTTTACTTTATAATAACTTCTAGCTATTTTTTTATTACTGGAACAATTTGTTGTAGAAGCGGAGGATTCAGATACCGGGCAGTATCATCTACGCAACTATTGATGGCAAGAAGCAGAGTGAGTAGTTTTTGGATCAAAATTATCGATTTAGGGTGTTGGAAGTGAAATCAATTTAGGTTTTGTCCTATTTGATTCAAAGACTAATCCTTTTTGCTAGTTTTGTTCTTGCAGGGGACTGACCCTTTCAGCTTCAGGAGTGTAACCAAGCAGCAAGGTATTGAATCAATCTCTCTCCTCTTAAGCTTTTTGATTAAAAAGTGAGCAGTTGAAGTGGCTGACTGATATAGTACCTATTCTTTAGATAGAGTAACTAAGTTTGAAGAGAGAGGAACTTGCATAAAGATAGCTTTGCCGACCAGACCCTTCCACAAGATTAGTATCAGGTATTCTTTCATCTCTCCCCTTACGATCTCGCATCTGAGACATTCAATAGTAGCATAGGAGGTCATTTGGAACTGTGTTCCAGGTACTGTTATGTTAACAGTTACAATTCTCGACTTTTCCTTCTAGTTAATTTGTTGCCAAATGCTTGGGAACATGGGAGAGGTTGTAGCAGGACATGGGAATACAAGCAATGGGAGCTGCGATTGACGGGGCTGATGGATCATCCCAATTTGATTCCATCTATTTCTCAACCTGGATTTTGAAGCATTATAACAATGTAAACTAAAGGATGCCACATACATAAGTAAAGCTTTACACTTAGAGGGTTGATGTCCTTTTCTCGGGATCATTCTTGCTGTAGTATATGGGATATGGGTGAATTGGTAAAATCAGTTGGATATTTAATGTGCAGATCTTAAAGGGCTAGCATATATTCGTGCAAATCCTGGAGCTGAGATGTGAAGCCACAAGAAACCTTCTGGTATGCTTCAATAAGCTTTAGATTTAGTTGTTCCTTATGAATAATTGCCTTCCTTTTTGGTTTTATTAACTTCCTATATTTATTGACGTGTTGCAGGTTGATCCTCTTTCTCACCAGGTCGAGCTCTGTGATTTTGGAAATGCTAAAATGCTGGTAATACTTCTTGACCTTAGAATGCACTTGCACTGTAGCATTTCATTCTTAACAGTAGTGAAGGTAACTGTGTTGTGTGCCTATCCTTAATATTCTACATGATACTAGGCTGGCAGCTAAATCTTAATTCAACTCGTCATTTTCTAATGTGAAGTTTGCTCGGATGTTTATTCACTATGTATCATTAAAGGTTTTTGTGTTCGTTAGAATTCATTGTTCACAATGTTGTGTCACAACACTTTCGATGACCTACACATCAATAAGTGAAGACTGTGACGGTGTGACTAGAGAAGATGAAACATTCTACAATCTCTAAGCTATATAGATGATCTTAAGCAGAATTATGTTTTACTCCAACCAAAGTTTTACTCTACATCTTTGTTCAGTTAATTATAATTGATTTAGCAAAGTTTTATTGATGGCAAACTTATGGTCCAAACACTTCTCTAAATAGCCTGTTTCATCTGTTGCTGCTGTATTAGATGATGTGGAGCAGAATTAGGGTGTACTTCCTCTTTGTTTAGTTAATTAATTAGACTCGATGTAGCATGTTTTTTTATTTATTTAATGGATCATGTCCAATGGGCAGTATTGTAACAGTTCCTTGGTTACTTATACTTTTCATATGTGTGAGACTTGACAAAAAGAGAAGATATCCGCATGATAGTAAAAAATACTAAGAAATTGCCAGGTAAGGTTAGAACTCTCTTTTGTGGGTAGAAATTGAACATTTTATGAAATGCTAAATTGCAAAACTTGGCGAAATAGTCATCACAGCTACCTGCGTATCTAAAACCATCTAAAACCAGAAGATAAAATTAAGGAGATGATTTGATTGGGTATCATGATTCATGAAGTCATTATTTGTGAAAATAGCAAAGCGGACAGCTAATTTAGGATGAGGGAGTATTAATATATATAAACCCTGATACTTTACATGTTTTAGCCCGTTAATTTTCCATATTCATGAAGGTTTTTGGGTTTCTCCTGATAGGATCAATATTGGGCGGTTCTGGCCGATTTTGATAGGCTACGGTCCAAGACCGTGGCATCGATTTCGTTGTCGTAGAGTTTTGGCCGAAACTTAACAAAATCATAGGAAAAGGGAATTTGGGGGACTAGGGGGTGGTCTGTTTTCCTGGCTGTAGATGAATGAACTTGAGCGTGTCTGTGGTTCTGTTGGTGCTTGTCATTTTTTGATTTATCGTACAGTTTATTAGATGAGAAAAATGAAAGTAGAAAAGTGAAGAACATATTTACAGTGTAATTTATAAAGAGTAAAGACTCCAAATAGAAATGAGGGTGTTTGGTAGGAACTAGGAGTAAACATGTTCACTTTAGGTTCAATCATTTCTCATGATGGTAAATTGATGAGTAATTCTTTGATTAAAGATAATGTAAAGTAGTGTGTGCACTCATCATAGTGGCCCTTAATACAACAAAATGGAATTGGATATAAATTCTGCTGCCCTTAATTTAATAGCTAGCATGATGCATTTTGTCAACTTCAATGTATCATTTTACATTCATTTTACCGCGAAATTGTTAGATGCTTCACACAATGACAATCTCTTTCTCCTGTTTATACTCAGACTCACAGACTATCACAGTAGAGTGCATTTGGGCTGATATCATGTGGTCTTGCCAATGAGGTGGAATGAGCCATGTTCAACCTGTTGCCAAGCGTTCAAGGCTTCGAGCATCTCCATGTACATTGATTTGACCTGAAGGCAAAACATAATCTGGCAATCTGATGGGTAAGATGGTATCTACTACACCATTTGTTAATATGGTTTGCATGGTTTGCTTTCGTTTTCATTCACATGCTTTTACTAGGGTTGGCCCTGGGCTTGTGCGACCGGTGCGTCGCAGGCCTACTAATGAGGAGGCCCATTGGACATCAGATTTAATTAATAATAGAGATTTTATTCCAATTTTAACACGAAAGTCAATCTGTCCGAGTGGTTAAGGGGATAGACTTTAAATCTAATGGACGTAGGTTCGAACCCTGCTATCGATGATTTTTTATTTTCATTTTATATATATATCTATTTATTTTCAATATATATATATATATATATATATATATATATATATATATATATATATATATATATATGGAAATCTTCTGTTGTGCACCACCTATGGTGCACATGGCGTGGGCACGAGGCCTTCCTGCCTTCGTATCGACGATCCGAACCGTTCACATTGATCTACACTTCTAAATTAGTCTAAATATGTAAAATCAAATTTTTTGAAATTCATTTGTCCATGCATTGAAGTGTTACAAAATTGTATAGCTGAAAATCATTGTTTTTACTGTTTTTTATAGTCACATAATAGATGGGCAAATATATATAATCTCAACAATTAATGAAAGAAACATAGAAATCATTAAAAACTTTATATACACACACACACACACACACGCACACACACATTGAAGTGTTACAAAATTGTATAGCTGAAAATCATTGTTTTTATTGTTTTTTATAGTCACATGATGGATGGGCAAATATATATAATCTCAACAATTAATGAAAGTAACATAGAAATCATTAAAAACTTTGTATGAAAGTAACATATATAAGAGTCCCCTTCCGTTGTGCACCACCTATGGGCCACACGGCGTGTGCACTCGGCCTTCGGGCATTCATATCAACGATCCGAACTGTTCACATTGCTCTACATATCAAAATTAGTCTAAGTATATAAAATCAAGTTATTTGAAATTCATTTGCTTATGCGTTGAAGTATTACAAAATTGTATGGCTGAATATTGTTTTTTTATAATGACTTGATGGATGAGCAAATAAATTTCAAATGACTTGATTTTACATATTTAAACTAATTTAGATGTGTAGATTTTATATATTTGCCCATTCATTTACCCATCCATCATGTGACTATAAAAAACAATGATTTCAGTTATACAATTTTGTAACACTTCAGTGCATGGACAAATGAATTTCAAATAATTTGATTTTACATATTTAGACTAATTTAGATGTGTAGATCAATGTGAACGGTTCGGATCGTCGATACGAAGGCCGAGTGCACACGCCGTGTGGTGCACAACGGAAAACTTCCCTATATATATATATATATATATATATATATATATATATATATATATATATATATATATGAGATATCAAAATCAAAATAAAGTAAAATTAGTGTTAGAATGTTTAAAGGCCCATTTTTTTCTTTCCGCACAAGCCCCTATAAATCTGACTGGCCCTGCTTTTTACATGCTTTGTACAATGTATAACATCATCCAACTTTTCATTTAATGTCTATTCATTTTATTTCTGTAGATGCCTTGCTGGGCTGCAATTGGAGGAACTCACTGAATTTTCATATCTTTGAAAGAAACGATCTGAGTAAAGAGTAAGGTGGAATCATCTTCATCTTTACTTACATTGAAGGCAGACTGCTTCAGGTTAGTGTCAATGTATGTTACGGGATTGTATGATTTGATATTCCTCAGTTTACTTTATGTAATTGCTAGATATTGTTTATTGCAGGAACAATCTGTTGTAGAGGCGGAGAATTTGGATACCGGGCAATATCATCTAAGCAACTATTATGCAACTATTGAAGGCAAGAATGGTTAACCAAACAGAGTAGTGTATACAATCCACCAATTTAGATTTATGGATAATTTAATGGGTTATATTCATTTACTCTTAATGCAGACTATTAGCTACGTGACCAAGCGTATAGTGAGGAAGGGGTCATTTTGAATTTTTTAAAATGGTATTGTTCAAATGACTCTTTCTTGGTTCCTTTTAACTTCAATTTGAATTTTGTTTCATATTTGGTAATTTCGTTTGCAGACCAAATGCTTGGAAGAGACTGTGAGGGGACTTTGGGTAGCAGGACGAGATCGTACCAGTGTGAGATTCCTAGCTTTTTCTCAACATGGGTTCTGAAGCATTTGTGATCGATGCCACAAACAGATGTGAGGCTTCGAACTTATCAGGTGATATCCTTTTCTCTGCCTCGTGCTTGCATTAGTATATTATAAAATTGGTGAGTTGGTAAAATCAGTTGGTGTTCTGTGCAGATCTTTAAAGGCCGGCGTATATTCATGTTGTTCCGGGAGCAGAGATTTCTTTCCAGGAGTAGAGATTTGAAGCCACAAAATCTTCTGGTATGTTTCGGAAAGCTTTGTATTTAGTTGTTTCTTATGATTAAGTGAGTTTTAAAAAAAAATTATTTTATTTACCTCCTATCATTAATGGTATACTGTAGGTTGATCCTCTTACTCACCAGGTCGTGCGTGTGATATCGGAATTGCTAAAACGCTGGTAATATTTCTTGACCTTAGAATGCACTTGCTCTGTAACATTACATTCTTGACTATGGATACAATTAAACGGCCTAGACTACAACATAAAGCCCTGCGTAAGTGATGATGACCCCAACTATAGAGCTCGAATAAAAGTAAGGAAACATGTAGAGAAATATGAAGATGGGACGTAAGAAAACAAAGTTTCCCGAAGCTTGACTAAAACTGAATCATTTGACTATAAGGCTTACTTAAACGTACATGATAGGGAATTTTTTGCCGTACTAGGCCACTTTTTGATAGTATTTGCGTTTTTAGGCCAAGTCCCAATCTATTAGCGTTCGTGGGCTAGCCACTGCCACGTCAGCAGCGGCCGCTATTGGGAATAGCGGCCTCTTCATATCCACCAAATTTGTACTCCCACACTTGGTAGAGTACGGGGGGATTGGGCTGAGTACGTGTAAAGAAGGTCGCTAATGCCACTAGCGACCTCCTCCAACTGAGGTCGCTATTCCCAATAGCGACCACAGTTGTAGGCTATTATGAGTCACATTGATTTGGCAAACAGCATAATCGCTAATGTCAATCGCGACCTATCATACCTGTGGTCGCGATTGGTAATCGCGACCTTAGTATAAACATCCAAGACTCATAGTTAGAAGCATAAGCATTCGGGGGCCCATCTGAGGTCGCGATTGCCACTAGCGACCTCAGTTAGAAGAGGTCGCTAGTGCCAATAGCGACCTCTTCATTTCCTGATCCCCTTCGTACACAGCCAAGTGTGGGGGCACAAAATTGGTATCTATGAAGAGGCCGCTATTCCCAATAGCGGCCGCTGCTGACGTGGCAGAGGCTAGCCCACGAACGCTAATAGTTTGGGATCTGGTCTAAAAATGCAAATACTATCAAAAAGGGGCCTAGTACTGCAAAAAATTCCATGATAGGGGCTCATGCGTACAAACTTTAGTTTGTATTAGTCCCAACAGGATGGTCAGAGACTTATCCTCAACATGTTTGCTTGCCTTAGCACTAAGTCAGACATTTATATGGTAACTAATAGCTATCAGATCTAGAACTGATTATAATTATAACTATTTTAGTGATGGGTACTTGGTGAAGTGAGTTGGTACACTTGGGGGGTGTTTGGTTGGTTGTAAAATATTTCCAAACCATGAAGATTACTGCAGGAAAAAGAAATATGTGGAAATGAGTTCTAAAAGAGTAGTTTGTTTAGATGTAGCTTTATATTGTAATATAGGATAGAGAGGAGAGAAAGAAATTTAATGTAGCAGAGTAGGTTGGATAGTGTAAAAAGAGAGGAGAGAGAAACAATTAAAAAAAAACTACAGTAGCACACTTCAACTGAGTTCATGGGTTTTTTTTTCGGATTTTAGATGGCGCTACAGTGGGAATCTAAATTCAAGTAAAAAACAGCTAAACTAACCACGTGAACAATGCCACTACCTTGGATCTCTTTTCCTACAATGCCACTACCTTGGATCTCTTTTCCTACAATAATCTTACAGCTAACCAAACAGCCCCATGTTGAATGTATCCCTTTTCATTTCTTTACCCTTCCGTATCATTTCCTTGTACTATGATTGTATCAAAACAATAGTGCAATATGCCCATGTATATATCTTTTCGAGAGAGAAAATTTACGCTGTGTTTCATTTGTTTGAAATGTAGTTTAACAGAATTTTTGTTACGCATGAATTTTAGTTGAAGATTTATTTGTCTATCCTTTCCCAGTAATTAACTATTTTGCAATATTCAGTGAATTTGTAATATCATGTTGGACTTGGTCACTAGATTCTTGTAGATGTGAAAGGATGATTTACGTAGTTTTATGTGGTTACAGATTCTGTGGGATGCTCACTATTTGTTCTTCAATGTGTTAGATACTTAGATATAAGTTCTCTACATGTTCTGTTTGATACCTGAAATGCACTTGTTATCTTACATGAAGTGGCGGTAGCAAGTTTACTCTATATACTCTGTTTGATGCCTGAAATGTTCTTGTTATCTTACATAAGGTGATAGCCCAGTTCTCAAGGATTTACTTGTTATTAGAACTTATTACTTAATTATCCTGCATGTTTCTGTATAAGCGCATCTTATTTATTTGCGGGCAAGGGTGCACGAAACTTTATACAAACAGTAAAATACTTGTTTGGGTGTACTAAGTGGTAAGTGGCAACTTTAGGATTTTATTGCTTGGAATAATAACATTGAAAAACACTACTACAAATGAGGATGATCTCTCTCTCTTCTCATTCTTCTATTGTGATAATCTGAGAAATTCCAGATGGTTTTGGCTGCTAAAATTATTTGCTATTGAGACACAGTGTTCGTTGTTAGGAGGCGGATTAGGGAAAAGCAGAGAAGTAGGGTTTGGCTGCCAAAAATGGGGACCCCCTTTTTTTCTCTCCTTTTATCTCTCTTTCTAAAAGAAGAAATCTTTGAAGCAGATGACTTTGTTTGTGGAATTCCTTAGATTTACTGTTCAAAAAAGAACATAAATCCCTACTACTACTTCTTCCTTCTCTCCTTTTACAGCGAAGGCGAGGCAACTTGCAGCCACTCGCTTGTACAGAAGGGAGGGGGAAAGGATGGTAGGGTTTATCTGGTCCTCCTCTTTCTTATCCTGGAAGCGGAATCTATGGGATATACTTCTTTTTGGGGGGTAGGTTCGACCATGAAGTTTTTTTTTTCTGATGATTTTTGAAATTAACTTCTTTTTGATGGTTTGGTTTTTACTTGCATGTCGGGGAAATACTAGTTTTTTTAATGGTTTTCTTATAATGGTTTTCTTTATCGTTTTCTATATCTTTGATTGTTTATTTATCTTCAGTTGTTTTTACTTTTTGATCATTTCTTGCTTGTTTTGGTAAAGGGCTATGACAGTTTAGTGCCAATTTCATGAAAATTGGTGTTTTGACTGCAGCCATAACCATATATATATACATTGTATTATGTATACATTGTATACAGTATTAGGGGACACTGCTAAAAACGCTATATATATGGTTGCTGGTGAGGCTGTAAGTACATGGTGTTTATGGTTGACCTGACTTAGTGGTTATGGCACTTCTGTGTCTTTCACCTTTGCTTTTGTGTAATTTGGTGGATATTTTCATTTTCTTGGCTGTTCAAATTAGGTATGTGTACCTCAGAATTTTACTGATTTTGGTTGTTTGAGAAAGTGATGATTTACTTAATATCGCCTAGAGGTTAGAACTGAATACAAAGTTTTAATGTTTTAATGTCATTTTACTTCACAATTACTTTATATTTGACAAAAGTACTATCACATTTGTCAAACAATATATTTTAAATTTTGGTTAAAATTTTTCTTCATATTTGTTCAATTTCTTCAGGTGCTTTTATATTTTGTGATTTATTATTTATTTTGGTCCCGGCTATGATGGTTTAGTACCAATTTCATGAACAAAGATGTCTTAACAGCAGCCCTGACTATAGATATATACACTGTATACAGTTTTGGGAGGCTACATTTGCGGAAAAAAAGCTACTAAAATGGTTTGGGGCGAGGCTAAAAAAGACAAATTTTACGTTTGACCAAAACAAGTGGTTTCATGGCACTCAAACTGAGTCAAAAGAAGTATCCTACTTCTTTAATTTGCCTATATAAAGGAAAATTCTGAGGCACTCTTTGTTTTTTGCCTATGCTTTCGTGTATTTTTATGGTTATTTGGGTTTTCTAGGTTGTTGGAACTTGATATGTTTACTCAAGATTTAACTTATTTTGGGTATGGGAAGGTAACCATTTACTTTAGATCACTTAGAGGGGTTGGGAACAAGTAAAAGTTTAAAAGTTTTAATGTCATTTTACTTCACAATATACTTTACATTTATCAAACTTTTTGTGTTACTTATTTTGGTACATAGCTATGATAGTATAGTGCCAATTTCATGAACATAGATGTTTTAACAGCAAACCTGACCATATATATATGCTTTATGTTCTGTATTTGGGGAATCTTCTTGCAGGAAACGCTATTTATATGGTTGGTGGTGAGGCTGGCAAAGACAGTGATTCATGGTTTACCTGAATTGGTGGTTTTAAGGCACTCGAGACTTGTGATTCATGGTTCACCTGATTTGGTGGTTTTATGTATTCAAACTGAGTGAGAAGAAGTACCCTACTTGTTTTATTTGTCAATATATAGGTGAATTATGACATATCCCATGTTTTCTTTCTTTGTTTTCTTGTAAGTTGGTGCTAATTTTCATTTTCTATGCTGTTGGAATTTAGTATGTCCCCCTCTGAACTTACTGATTTTGGTTGCGAAGGTGATCATTTTACTGAAGTTCACCTGGATGGCTTGAAACCGAAAAGTGATTTATATTTTAATATTTTAACAATTTATTTTTATGTTTGTTCAGTTTTTCATGTATTTTGACTTATTTTATTTTTGAACATGACTATGATGTTTTAATGGCAAGTTGACGATCATAGACTGACCATATATATAAATGTATATTGTATTGGGGGACCCTATTTACTAAAAAAAAGCTTTTTATATGGTTGCGGTCAAGGCTGTCAAACATGGTCATTTATGGTCGACCTAACCATGAACGGAAAATGTGTATTATCTGATATGAAAATCTGTCTATAGTTCTGATGATCGAGTATCTTTTATTGTTAAGCAGTCTAAATAATTGCACTACTTTGAAGTAGTTAGTATTGTAGCTCATGTGGTTATTTACTGGTTGGGAATAAGAAATGGAAACTAGATATGTTTGATGTGGGAGCTAATCTGATGTGGATCCTATTGGAAGGTATAATCATGTCTTTTCACGCTCAGCCTTCAATGCTAACGAGGTGGCCAGCAATGCATTGGCCAGTCTCCAGTGTACTGTTGGTGTTCGACAATATGCCAATGCCAGGAAGAGTGAGAACCCATCAGGCCACCTTAACATTTTGAAAATTGCCCTACTAGTATTGTTAGTTTTAGCAATTTCAGTTAAGTACCCCAATTTGCCCACCCTAATTTCGTTAATCTTGATTAGTTGAGTATAAATTGTTCCAATCTTTTCTCCGAACCAAAAAGGCACAAGCATGAATGACTACTATATACCCAGTACTATATTTGAATTTTTTTTACTTGCAGGGATAGACTACAACAATAGACTAACAATCAAGTTAATTTTTCTCCCTGAAATTGAAAGCGTTCATAATAAAATACATGCAAGTTTTAAAAGAATTTGCTTCTCTTTAATTGCTTTTTGTGTCCGCTAGAAATTAGAAAATTACTTGTAATTTTGCTCGCCTTAAAAAACATGTCTTGAGTCTACCACTAGGTCCATGCCAAGCGTGATAGTACTAAGAGTAAAATAGGAAGGGGCTTGATTGCAAATATACTTTTATAGAGAGGACTTGTATCAAATTTAATACAAGAGAAAAAAGAATCACTCAACACTAACAATTTTATACAGCCAATCAAAGTACATTTACGTGCTCTGTTAGTGTTACAACCCCACTATTCTCACACTATACTTATTCTCACTGTACTCTCTTCACTCTCTTCGCATACACTGGGAGCACTTGGTTCACTATACACAAACTGAGATCAATCAGTTGTGATTGTGTAGGCATGCAGAATGGGACTGTTCCACAATGCATATCGTATTAAAAGGATTAATGTATAAGTCCCTTTGGCATATGTTGGCTTTTTGTTACTAGCGTTAGCATTCATGCATAGTCATAGTCTCGACGGTGTGGCCAAGGAAACCAATGGTTTAATAGGTTGTTTGGCTAAAGAATGCATGCATTTGGCTCCACATAAAATATACTTAATCATATAATTTATTTTTTTCTTTGATGCCCCAGTACTGGCAATGTTAGAAATTGGGTTTTCGTAGGGCAAGGAGAGATGTAGCAGAAAGAAGTGAAGGTAAGATGGAGATGAGCAGAAAGATGGAGTTAATGTAAATATTTCTTTATTGCTAAGTTTGTTTTATTTTCTTCACACGCTTATGGACAACTAGCTATCGTTTCTAGTTTGTTTATTACACTCAACAGCTCATCACAATTGGGATTTCCGAAGGTATAGAGATGAAGCAAGGAATCAGAAGTTGGGAAAGATGGTGAAAAGTGAGGAAATGTGAGTGTTTATTTCTTTTACTTTCTTAACACGCTTACAAGAACCTGACTTTGTGTTTGTTCTGTTTATGCTCAGTTAATTGCAAATGTTGCAGGTAGTTCTCATATGGTCCCTGGAATTGCAAATGTAGGTCGCTTGAAGCTCAGCTTTGTTAGTCCTTCAATGTGGATGGTAAGGTTAGCATCTGTATTTTTTTTCTTAATGTGTACTTTCTTTTCTTTTTATTTACTTTGCCTGCTCTTTTCATGTCTCTTAGTCTACATTATCCATCTGTTCCACTTGGCGCATATTGCGGTTACTTCAGTCAATGTTGCAAATTTATTTTTTTGATAGAATGTAAAAATATACACACATTACCTTGACGAATATAAGCCCTCTGGAATCTGCATCAAGCAGAGCATATGAAAGACATAAGACTTGCACTCTCTTATTTAATCTGGTTTCTCTTTTAGCCTCTGTACGGAGGTTTATAATGTTATTGACACATTTGTTACCCTCAGGAAACACAAGTCTTAGAGAGATATTCGGCTGTTAAACATGTTCATCTAGCTGTCGTCCTGTAATAGAATACCCCTACTACCATTTTGTAGGGATTCCATGAGGCCAATAGTGACCTATATTGGTAGATTAGGATACAACATAACACATACATTGAACTCATTACTCATTAGCATCTGCCGTCCTTAGCTCATCAAGACATCACTTTGTTCATTAGTATCTGGGAGGGGAGGAAATAAGCATGAATACTCTGTCTGATTCAACATCTCATGTTTTCTAAATGTTCTTTACTTGTTTCCCCAATGCCTGATTTAATTCACAGAATTCAACGAGAGACAATAATGATGGAATTGAGGTTGAGAAATCTTTGGTGTGATTGGTCAGTCAACGACCCTTCTTGGAGGGCACTCCTCTAGTCCTCAATTACATGTCTAATATTTCTTACGTGCTTCTCTTTATATTAATGGGAATTCGTACACTACATACAAGAGTGGTGTTGCTCTACTCATCCTTTGCCCAAATAAAATATTTGTTGATAACTATGGGAAAAGAAACTAAACCTATTGTAGGACAAATCTTATCATGCAGAAAGGATTCAGTTACAGTATTAATCAAATAGTTTGAGCATCTTGAATGTACTTACTATTTACTTTCTTTTCCGTCACTTCACTAAGCAAAATTTTGCTGATGGGCTGTTACTTTCATATCGCATTTACAGGCACCAGGGACTGTCTCTCTCCTATATATATATGCATCCCATCACAAGATTGGTTGGACTTCATGTCGTTGCTGCAATTGCCCTCAGACACTTTGCGGCGGAGGTGATTGGTGGTTCCTGCAAATTGGCCACATAACATCAGTCCTGCAATGTGATGGTAAGATGGCATCTGCAAGCATACTCATTTTACCTTTTTGTTTGGGTACAAACATGAGTTTTCTTGTTTTCCATACGAATTGACGAAAGTTATTTTTCAAGTCCTATCTGTCATAGTAATCTTAAGCAACAATGGCACCTAATCTCTCTACTATCACAATTTATATTTTTTATGCTCTTTTAAGCTCATGTTATGATTTCTTTTACATATGTTACACATATTTTTCAAGTCCTATCTGTCAAAGTAATCTTAAGCAATTTTGTAAATTGATGAGCATACCCACCCAAAGTTGTTCTTCTTGCAGTATGAGAAATTGGAAAGAAGAGTACCACATCAAAAGATCCACACATCAGTGTCATTTATAGCTTTTGGTTACCTCACGTGTATCTGATAATGACATTTCATCGGCACTCCTCGAACACCTGCTTGTTACGTCACATGTATCTGATAATGAAACTTCATCAGCACTCCTCGAACACCTGCTTGTTACCTCACGTGTCTCTGATAATGACACTTCATCGATATTTCTTACTTGCCTGTTCGATTGATAGGATATTGTACCCTACAAACAAGAGCTTTATAGTTCTTCTCTTCCTTTGTTTTAAATAAAATTTTTGTTGACTTTCGGAAAGAAAAACTCAAATATGTTATTAATTAATCACATAACAGAGTAAAGCAAACCGATCTCCATCAAATTTGGAGATGGTGGGTTCCAAAATTGGCTAAAAGTGAAGGACGATTTCTCATCACCCTCAAATTAGAGGGAAGAAAATCCTCTTTTTTGCCTTCCTTTTTTTTTCCTTCTTATAAATATTTTTTAGCAAAGATATTAAAGCCTCTTTTTT
This sequence comes from Hemerocallis citrina, assembly GCA_017893485.1. Lineage (NCBI taxonomy): Eukaryota > Viridiplantae > Streptophyta > Magnoliopsida > Asparagales > Asphodelaceae > Hemerocallis > Hemerocallis citrina. The sequence goes on along the minus strand of CM030358.1, from coordinate 40,950,402 downwards.
TAAATATATATTTGATTTCAGGTATGTTGATAAAAAGAAGGGTGATGGGATAAGTTTGGGGCGGATCTGATTTGGGAAGGAGGAGGTATGTGTAGATATTAACCAGAAGTGAAGGATCCTTGTAACCTAAATTTTCGTTTTGCACACAGATTTTAAAGCACTCTTCTTTTGATTTCAGGTTTGAAGACGGGACTGATTCGACATGGAACTGGATTGTCTCTGTTGGTGCGAGATTTGATGCTAGATTTGAGGAAGGGAAGGAGGTATATGTAAATTTAGCTATAAATGTGCCAAAACTGAAAGTTATTTACTGATTACTTTATAAGGAGTCTTCTTTCCTGACTGTTTACATTCCAATCACAAACCATGTTACTGCTAGGAAGCATGAATCAGTATTATACACAGCAAAATTTGTATAAGTAGGACACTGAACAGGATCATAATATCATATAATATAACATTATACCCAAACTTAAGCATAAATTTAACTAAAAAAACTACGCCCCATAAGATAATTTAGGGCACACACCCTAATTTGGCGTCTGTTTCAAATCATAAAGATCAGTTCCGTTCAGACGGAAACCCTAGTATGGGGCGATTGGGCTATTGATTTCTACTGCATTATTTCTCATGAAAACTCTATTTCCTCGATTTGCAGTCACCTACCTGATCCAAAAAATTTGGGATTTTAGAGGCCATGGTGGAAATTGGATTTTCAGGAAGCAAATAGATGAAGCAGATAAGATGAGGTTAAGAGGGAATGTGATGTTGATGATATGTTTGTTTGTTTTGCTTTCTTCACACTTGCAAACACCTTACTTTTGTCTGTCCTGTTTATACACCGCAGCTAATCACAAAGGTCTTACTTAAAATAAGTCCTGCAATCTGATGGCAAGATGACACCTATAGTTTTTTTTCCTCCATATACTTGGAAAAGATGGGAATTTTAACTGCTTAATGAGTAATGTCTAGAATGTAAGGTCTGTGTTGGTGTGCAGTGCAGTTGAGGATGAAGGAGGACCTGCACAATGAGAAAAGAAGCAGAGGGATCAAACTATTCATCATATCTGCAAGGAAGGAGCATCGCATTGGTGCCACTGTCAACCACAACCTCATCAAGGCTAGCTATTTTGGGTGGACTGAGCTCATCTTAAGGTCTCTATCTCTCTACTAAAACAATTTTATATCTTTTTTTACGATTTCTGGCACATATATTACACATATGCTTTGAGTTCTATTTGTCATACTAATCTTAAAGTGACTTTGGAAATTGAAGAGCATAGATAAATAAAGCTCTTTACGGTGATATATACAATGGAGTGTTAGATTACCCACTTAAAAGTTAATTATTAAATATTGAGTACAATCATGCAAGTTGACAGCCAGAAACCATTAAGTTGAGAAGCTTTGAACGGGCAAACGTTCCTGTAGTCAAGACTTGAGATGTAAATAGTATATTGTTGACAACTAGGAAATGTCCTTTGTATTAGAATTCAAAAGAGCTCAATCTTTGGTCATTGCTAAATTACCTGGAAAAAAGAAAGTTAATCCTAGCTATCAACTTACTTTTTTAAGACTTTGCTTAAAACTCCTTAGTTTAGCATTTTTGGGCTACGAATAATTGTAGGATGTGTAATCTATTCAATAGTCCATGCTTAGGAGCAATTATAACAAGTGGGCTACAGTTGTAGCCGAATACCATATTTCTTGAACTCTAAAGCATGCCTGTGAGAGCATAAGTGCTCGTGAAGGAAGAGCTGGAAAAGAAAGTAGGAAGGAAACACTACTCTGAAAGTGATGCTTAAACATGTGACTTCCTTGAAAGATATTTGTGCAGGATTACTCTCTAAAGATCTATTGAGTTTAGAGTTAATCATAATAGAAACTAGATAGTTGAATTATGCTAAAATCTTCTTAGTGAATATAGTGATCCCGCAGGAAAACAAAATTGTGTATCAACCTGGTTTTATGGTGATATCTTAAATATGATCTAACTAACCTTCTAAAACTACCATAAGAAATTTTTGAGAAGAGAATAGTTAATCTAAAAGTTTTAATTAAAAAGAAGATTGGTACTTGATGATTATGTGGTAAGGTTTTGGAAAATAAATACATTACACTAGCTATATAGATGCGACACTATACTTCATCCCTGGCTCGAACAGATGGCTGTGGACAGCCATTATCCATTTGTTTAAAAGTTACTAAAATATGCCCGAAATTTGGTTTAGAGTTTAAAGTCTGTTTTGAAGTTGAATTTCTCTCTGGCAGTCCTAAATTTATATGTATCTTCATGCATGAATCCACTTATTAAGCTATGTGAAACTTTCTTTTTGTGTTTCCAACTACTATGTTGTATGTACTAATAGTAGTACTATTAGCATGACTAGTTGAGGGTGAGACGGTGAGATCTCTTCTACTGTCAAATTAGTTGATCCATTTCTAACGTTCTGAGCATTGAGCAAGTAAATTTGCTTTCCTTTTTACGGCTGAATCTATGAACACTGGGCATTATTTTACAATTCCTGTGTATAGACATGTTTATGTATGGATAAATTCATTTGTAGTATTATTCTTCTCATGGTCATTTGTGCTGATTACTTTACTATACATTAGGTTTTTTTTCCCGCTAAGTTGCCATAAAAAGTAGAAGTAGTCCATAAATCAGAATGAATGCATTTTTTATTTTGTCAGCCCTATTGAAGTCTTAAAAATTTTGGGGGTTTGCAGGTTGTATGCATGTTACCTGGCCTTCAATGAAATTTTTTGCCTCTTCAAATTCGGTTTGAGTTTTAATGCCGAGGGTAGGCTAAATTTTGTTGGTTTCACAATGTGTGGTGATTTCCTTTAATTTCATACACTGTTTTAAATTTCGGCCAATACGGCCGAAATTTCGTTTTGGTTATCTTGTCGATACGAAATCATAGATTTTATACCCTATATCGTTTTGGACCGAAATGTGTAGATTTCGGCCGAAATAGCTGAAATATCGGATGACATATTGCCGAAATAGCCGAAATATCGATCGAAATAGACATTAATGTTATTGTGAATATATAACTTTTTTTTTTGTTTTACTTTTTGCATGTAAGTGTTTCAATATATAACCTTAAGCTAAGATAATGTGAGGATTTTGTCTCTCCATTGTTTATGTATATGCAAAGTCAAGTAAGTCTGTCAACTAATACATTTTTTTTCTAGTTAATGGATATTCAATTTAGTTATATACTTAATATTACATTATCTTTTATATTAAATTTTGCGAATATTTACCGTGATTGATTCATGTCATTAGTTACATTATACTATATTTTATATGATAAATGATATCTTTGATCCGAGATGAAACACCTCTTGCCGATACGAGTTCAAAATCCGACATTTAAAACCTTGGTTTCATATTAGAAAGTACAAGAAGCATCGATCCCATACCCGAGCAGAATCATTAATTTCATATTTAGATAATGGTTGGGATTTTGTAGTTATTACTAGAACATGATTATTTTTTATTATTATCAATGACGATGGGTCGAAGCCCATCGCGTTCCATTAATAAGAGTTTGACGAAACAAACAACCAAAAATAGGGCGTGTAGCTCACATCCCCCTAGGGGAACCTGAAACTCCACCCCCGCCAGAGAACCCATCCACAATAGTTCCCTCGCCCCAAAAACAAAAACATAATTACACTAATAACAGCCAATCAGCTCCAAGTACACCGACCATACCCAAAAAATACTGACTGTAAAATACATACAAACTGACCCAAAAAACCAAAAGTTAGCAAGTGCGCTCAGTCCAACGCCACCTGCCGATCACTCCCCCTTAGAAGTCCCCAGCCTATTCTCGTTATCCATCTCAGCTATTGGTGTCCCAACATCAGCATACATCTCCTTGATTTTTTTCGCCATTTCCGCACCTGCTGTTTGAGCCCAGAAAGTGATGTTAGCAATAATGGAGTATTTGAGATGTTGATGCATGCGGTGTTTGTGTTGTGGTGAAAATTTTTTACTATTCCTTTTTAGCCATATAGCCCAACATATAGCCGCTACCCCAATACCCCATATTTCCCAATAACCAATTTGAACATTGCTATTCCCCCACCCTCCCCAGGCACCTTGGACCGTTACCGGAGTCGTTCCAACGATACGTAACCTGTGAAGCAGATCAACTTATATTGGCGCCACGCACGAGCAGTTAACCAAGAGATGGTCCACCGTTTCGTTATCCATTTTACACATTACACAGTAACCCGGCCCCTGCCATTTTCGCCTAACCAGATTGTCCCAAGTGAGAATGGTATTTCTGCTAGCGAGCTAGCTGAACACTCGAATCTTTAACGACACTTTAACCCTCCAGACCGGGTCCTTAACTCATACGCCCCCGTCATTTTGCCACTTGTAGGCCGACCTAGCCGAGAACCTTCCATCCTTTTCCGCCTCCCATTTGACCTTGTCCTGATACTCCTTTCCTGCCAGCTTCCAGCTTTAAGTACTGTAACCGCTTAGTTTTCTCTTTTCGAGCTTCACTACTTAGCCTGCTCGCCAATCTTGGCCTCCATCCATTGTTCCTCTACCGCTGCCTAGCAACCCAGTCATTCTTGTCTGCGGCATACCTGTACGCTTCCGGGAATCTTCTTTTCAGAGTAATAAGGCCGCACCATCTGTCTTTCCAGAAACTAATGGTCCTTCCGTTACCAATAACAAATGTAGTACCTGCCAAGAATATGTCATTCATATGTGAAACACCCCTCTAGAATCCCAACATAGATGTCGTATTCTTATGTTTCATGCTCATACCACCCTTCCTGATGTATGCCGCCCTCACCAGAGTAGCCCACTTGGCCTTTGGCTTATGTTTGAGTTTCCACCACCACCTACAAAGTAGTGCTTGGTTCATTTGCCTAAGATTGATGACTCTCAATCCACTAAATTCCTTTCGTCTACATACCACCGCCTACTTGATTAGAGAAAATCCTTTCCCTTCTAACCCCGCTCCTTGCCACAGGAACCGCCGCCTCAGTGTATCAATCTTCTTAATCGCCCAAGCAGGAATCTCAAAGAACGACAACAGGTATAGTGGGATCGAGTTAACAACCGAATTTACTTGGACCAGTCTTCCTCCTAGCGATAAGGACCTTCCCTTCCATCTCTGAAGTCTGCCTTCGATCTTCTCGATGCGTTCATTTCAATCAATCCTCCTAGGCCCCCCTTTTCTAATAGTCATACCTAGGTATGATTGACATTTTCTGGATTGGACAATTTAGAATTCCAGCCACATTTTGTTCATTCTCCCCCATTTCTCCAAAAAAGTAATAGTACTTTTGTGGAAGTTGACCTTAAGCCCTGACCAATTCTCAAACAGATAAAGGCCCCACTTTAAGTATGTCGCCCAAGCAGTGTCACACTCCTTGAATATGACCGTGTCATCTGCGTATTGTACGTTCACAATCGCTGATACCCCCTTCTCATACCCAAACCATTGATGAGACTGATATCCCTGTACCTTTTAAGCATTCTATGCAATCCATCTGCCACCAAAGTGAATAACATGGGTGATAACAGGACCCCCTTACCGTAGACCCCGTCTACACCTAATTTCTTTTCCCGGAACCCCGTTAACAATAACTGAAACTTTGGCCGTTTCCAACCACATTTCAATCCAGGCGATTTGTTCATAAATCCCGCCTTCTAAGAATCTCTATCAAACAATTCCATTCTACTTTATCGTAAGCATGTTCAAAGTCCAATTTCAGCAAGAACCCCCCCCCCCCCCCTCTCTTACGCCTTTTGCAGTCCTGTACGACCTCTTGTACTTGCGCCACTCCCTCAAGTATATCTCTGCCTACGATAAAACCAGACTACTAATCGTCTACTAAGTCCCCAATAAGTTCCCTCAGCCTGTTGGCCAGGACCTTTGGATATAATCTTCACAGAGGAGTTTAACAGGCTAAGGGCGAAAGTCCCCAACCTCCTTCACGATTTTCTTCTTCGGAATCAGGCAAACATTGGCATAGTTTAACCTCCCTATTTCCAGCATTCCCTCGTGGAAGGCACACATTACATCCATAACATCAATCTTTACAATTTTTCAGAAATGCTTGTAAAAGAATATTGGAAACCCATCCGGACCAGGAGCCTTATCTTGACCTAGCCCTCCCACCACCCCCTTGACCTCTTCCATGGTTAATGGATCTTGCAAAACATTGATTCTTCCCTGGATATTCCCGTTTACCGCCTCCCACAAGTCCTCAGTCGATTCGCAACTACCGCCCTTCGTGCTGCCAAAAAGCTCCTTATAAGTATCATGGACATGTAACGCAATGATATGCTCATCGGCCATCGTTGACCCAGCAATATCCAAGGCATGAATGTAGTTGTTCCCAGTGTTCTAAAAAGCGGCCTAGGCGGCCGCTTAGGCGGCGCCTAGGCGCTAGGCGGCCCTCCAACACCTCGCCCAAGGGCTAGGCATTTAAGAAAATCAGTTAATGGTTCTAGGCGGTTGAAAGCGGGTCTAGGTGGTGCATATCGGTGTAAGCGGATCTAGGCGGGCTAGACCCGCTTAGAAATACACTCAAACCCCTAAAACTTCTCTTTCTCCTCTAAATCTCCCGTAAAAAAAAACCCCAAATCAATTATATTATCTAAATTCCTAATTCCTCCTCTAAAATCCCCAAATCACCTCCTCCGCTTCCCTCCTCCTTCGCCTCCCTCCTTGCAGTCGTTGCTCGTAGTCGTCAACACAACCTCCTCCGCCTCCCTCTTCGTAGTCGCAGCTCTCACTAACTCTGTCACCCATTCGTCAAAACCTCCTCCTCCACCTCCCTTCTTGCAGTCGCAGCTCGCTTCAACTTCAACCTACGTCACCAAAACCTTTCTCTCCTTACTTCAGCTTCAAAGTCAAGTCGTCAACACAACCACACACTGCCTCCCGCCTTGCTTCACCTCCGACGTCAACACTATGTCCTCCTCTTCCCTCTCAAACTTCTCTTGAGGCAATCCTCCCCATCCCTCTAAATTCTGTCCAATTTAGCAAAAACTGGGGATCTACGTCGATTGGACCATGTGAAACACCGATCGTTCACCGGAATCTCAATCAACATAAGACCGACGATTACCTGATTGAACATGGTCCTGTCATGACCATTGCCAACCCCACCCTTCCTTTCATGTGTGTAACGTACGATGTTCAAATCCCCCTACTAACCATGGCAAGTTCCATCTACTTCTGATATGCAATAGCTCTTCCCAGAATGCTTGTCCATCCCTCCTGTCATTAGGGCCGTATACCGCTGTGACAGTCTCCTTCCATCCGTCTCTTCGTCGTTGCACCACCACCGAGATAGAAAATCTCCCTGCCCAACACTCCAGTAAATTAAAATTACTAGAGTTGACCCCTACCATAATTCCCTCTGACGCTCCTTGAGCGTCCCTACATCGCCATTCCCTAATGTGATGCAGCTTAAAACCCCTTATAACCTTGTCCATTGGTTGAGATAATTTTGTCTCCTCCAAGCACACAATATCTATGTTGTTACTTATAATGACCTCACCCACCATCCTTCGCTTGGCCGCATGCCGAAGCCCTCTAACGTTCAAAAAAATGACGTTACACATTAACACTACCAATTCCCCCCTCCCCAACCGCCTTATTATGAGACAATGCACTAACCAGCAAGTTTTTGGAGACGCAATCATTCGTCTCCTCATCAAAACCATGCTGAGCCATTTGAATATTGTCCAACTCCCTTGCCCTAATAATGTCAATAGTGCTACCTTGTGTACAATGATCATTATACCATAAACATTGGCTAATTGAATTAACATGGAATCAGAAATTGAGCCAAAAATTGAAATTGGTGTGTGAGAATACTTGCGATGTTTTCATAGCTCTTTCTCTTCCCCACCCGTTGGTAAATTTCCTTAACCGTCATCGGCTTCTCCTCCCTGCTCCGCTGTCTGTCACTTCGCCTGTGACCCTCCAAACTTTTCTTGTCCTTTCCTTTTGGATGCAGCTCCTCTCTATTGGCAATCCTAAGATCTGTAGCAATCCCTGCTTCATGTCCTGTCTCTTGCTCCCCAGATTTGATGGACTCTACGTCCGATTCAGACGATTCCTCAGATTCCTTGTTTTTTGTCGTCACCCAGCTCCCTATCAGTACTATATTTGATTTTTTTTACTTGCAGGGATAGAGTACCCCAATTTGCCCACCCTAATTTCGTTAATCTTGATTAGTTAAGTATAAATTGTTCCAATCTTTTCTCCGAAGCAAAAAGGCACAAGCATGAATGACTACTATATACCCAGTACTAAATTTGGTTTTTTTTTACTTGCAGGGATAGACTACAACAAAAGACTAACAATCAAGTTATTTTTTCTCCCTGAAATTGAAAGCGTTCATAATAAAATACATGCAAATTTTAAAAGAATTTACTTGTCCTTAATTGCTTTTTGTGTGCGCTAGAAATTAGAAAATTACTTGTAATTTTACCCGCCTTAAAAAACATGTCTTGAGTCTACCACTTGGTCCATGCCAAGCGTGATAGCACTAAGAGTAAAATAGGAAGGGGATTGATTGCAAATATACTTTTATAGAGAGGACTTGTATCAAATTTAAAACAAGAGAAAAAAGAATCAATCAACAGTAACAATTTTGTACAGCCACTCAAAGTACATTCACGTGCTCTGTTAGTGTTACAATCCCACTATTCTCACACTATACTTCTTCTCACTGTACTCTCTTCACATACACTGGGAGCACTTGGTTCACTATACTAGTCTATACACAAACTGAGATCAATCAGTTGTGATTGTGTAGGCATGCAGAAAGGGACTGTTCCACAATGCATATCGTATTAAAAGGATTAATGTACAAGCCCCTTTGGCATATGTTGACTTTTTGTTACTAGCATTAGCATTCATGCTTAGTCATAGTCTCGACGGTGTGGCCACGGAAAACCAATTGTTTAATATGTTGTTTGGCTAAAGAATGCATGCATTTGACTCCACATAAAATATACTTAATCATATAATTTGTTTTTTTTCTTTGACGCCCCAGTACTGGCAATGTTAGAAATTGGGTTTTCGTAGGGCAAGGAGAGATGAAGCAGAAAGAAGTGAAGGTATGATGGAGATGAGCAGAAAGATAGAGTTAATGTAAGTATTTCTTTATTGCTAAGTTTGTTTTATTTTCTTCACACGCTTATGGACAACTAGCTATCGTTTCTAGTTTGTTTATTACACTCAACAGCTAATCACAATTGGGATTTCCGAAGGTAGAGAGATGAAGCAAGGAATCAGAAGTTGGGAAAGATGGTGAAAAGTGAGGAAATGTGAGTGTTTATTTCTTTTACTTTCTTAACACGCTTACAAGCACCTGACTTTGTGTTTGTTCTGTTTATGCTCAGTTAATTGCAAATGTTGCAGGTAGTTCTCATATGGTCCCTGGAATTGCAAATGTAGGTAGCTTGAAGATCAGCTTTCTTAGTCCTTCAATGTGGATGGTAAGGTTAGCATATGCATTTATTTTCTTAATGTGTTCTTTCTGTTCTTTTTATTTACTTTGCCTGCACTTTTCATGTCTCTTAGTCTACATTATCCATGTGTTCCACTTGGCGCATATTGTGGTTACTTCAGTCTATGTTGCAAATTTATTTTTTTGATAGAATGTAAAAATATACACACATTACCTTGACGAATATAACCCCTCTGGAATCTGTATCAAGCACTGCACTTTTCATGTCTCTTAGTCTACATTATCCATGTGTTCCACTTGGCGCATATTGTGGTTACTTCAGTCTATGTTGCAAATTTATTTTTTTGATAGAATGTAAAAATATACACACATTACCTTGACGAATATAACCCCTCTGGAATCTGTATCAAGCAGAGCATATGAAAGACATAAGACTTGCTGTCTCTTATTTAATCTGGTGTCTCTTTTAGCCTCTGTACGGAGGTTTATAATGTTGTTGACACACTTGTTACCCTCGGGAAACAGAAGTCTTAGATAGATATTCGGCTGTTAAACATGTTCATCTAGCTGTCGCCCTTAAATAGAATACCCCTACTACCATTTTGTAGGGATTCCATGCGGCCAATAGTGACCTATATTGGTAGATTAGGATACAACATAACACCTACATTGAAGTCATTACTTATTAGCATCTGCCGTCCTTAGCTCATCAAGACATCAATTTGTTCATTAGTATCTGGGAGGGGAGGAAATAAGCATGGATACTCTGTCTGATTCAACACCTCATGTTTTCTATCTTAAATGTTCTTTACTTGTTTCCCCAATGCCTGATTTAATTCACAGAATTCTACAAGAGACAATAATGATGGAATTGAGGGTGAGAAATCTTTGGTGTCATTGGTCAGTCACCGACCCTTCTTGGAGGGCACTCCTCTGGTCCTCAATTACATGTCTAATATGTCTTACGTGCTTCTCTTTATATTAATGGGAATTCGTACGCTACATACAAGAGTGGTGTTGCTCAACTCATCCTTTACCCAAATAAAATATTTGTTGATAACTACGGGAAAAGAAGCTAAACCTGTTATAGGACCAATCTTATCATGCAGAAAGGATTCTATTACAGTATTAATCAAATAGTTTGAGCATCTTGAATGTACTTACTATTTACTTTCTATTCCGTAACTTCACTAAGAGAAATTTTGCTGTTGGGCTGTTACTTTCATATCGCATTTGCAGGCACCAGGGTCTGTCTCTCTCCTACAGATTCACGCATCCCATCACAAGATTAGTTGGACTTCATGTCGTTCAGACACTTTGCGGCGGAGGTGATTGGTGGTTCCTGCAAATTAGCCACATAACATCAGTCCTGCAATGTGATGGTAAGATGGCATCTGCAAGCATACTGATTTTACCTTTTTGTTTTTGTACAAACATGATTTTTCTTGTTTTCCATACGAATTGACGAAATTATTAGGGTGGTTAATAATTATTTCATTGCTATTTGATTTGGATTATCTGTTGTAGGTAATGGTGAGGATCAATTTCCATTGTGTAGGCATGAAGAACGGGATTGCTTCACCATGCATATCTTATTAAGTGGATTGATGTTAGTCTCTTGCTCATAAACTTGCATGTGTTTATTTTTCTTACTAGCATTAGTATTCATGCATAATCGAAGTCTATCAATGGTGTGCCTTAAAAGGAAACTGATTGTTCTTGATCAATAGATCTTGTTTGGCTACAGAGTTATGACAAACATCGGTAAGTTTTAGTGGTGGTAGAGGTATTAACATTGCATCTTGCATACATTGTCCTCCACTCAGAATATACTCAAAAACATATCTTTTATAAGTCATTGGATACAAAGTTAAAAGGTAGAGAATGATAGTAAGGGAGGGATGGAATCCTCAATTCTATTCAGTGGATTAGCTTTTTTTGTTAATCATTATTTTGTTTAAGTGAATCCTCGGTTCTATTTTCTCTGAAATTCCATTTAGCATCCTGCATATATGGAAAAATTACCTCCTGCCTCTTAATTTGCATATGATTGAAAGTATGCAGAACCTCAAGGAAAGGGAAGTAAATGCAACAAGAACATAAAGTATAAAATACTCATAGAGAGTTCATAATGACTATCAACAATCATGTTCATGCATCATTAGCATTAACACATTCAAATTGTTTATTATGGTAATCTAGCGATTATTGAAGCATGCAATTAGTCAAACGTTTCAATTAAATAACCCTGTGAATCACAATTAAACAAGCATATCAAGGTTGATCTAATTTTCTAACACATTTTTAAATGCATGTATCAGAAACAACTGAAGCAAAGTAGGTTTTATGGTTAACTATAAGAGAGTGAGTTAGAGAGAGTGAATTGAGTTTATTAGTTGGGACAATGGCGCCTAATAAACAATTTATTTTTCAAGTCCTATCTGTCATAGTAATCTTAAGCAACAATGGCACCTAATCTCTCTACTATCACAATTTATATTTTTTATGCTCTTTTAAGCTCATGTTATGATTTCTATTACATATGTTTCACATATTTTTCAAGTTCTATCTATCAAAGTAATCTTAAGCAATTTTGTAAATTGATGAGCATAGACTAAAGACAGCCCACCCAAAGTTGTTCTTGTAGTATGGGAAATTGGAAAGAAGAGTGTATCCACATCAAAAGATCCAGGCATCAGTGTCATTTATAGCTTTCGGTTACCTCACATGTATCTGATAATGACATTTCATCGGCACTCCTCGAACACCTGCATGTTACCTCACATGTATCTGATAATGAGACTTCATCAGCACTCCTTGAACACCTGCTTGTTACCTCACGTGTCTCTGATAATGACACTTCATCGATATTTCTTACTTGCCTGTTAGATTGATAGGATATTGTACGCTACAAACAAGAGCTTTATAGTTCTTCTCTTCCTTTGTTTTAAATAAAAATTTTGTTGACTTTTGGAATGAAAAACTCAAATCTGTTATTAATTAATCACATAACAGAGTAAAGCAAACCGATCTCCAACAAATTTGGAGAAGGTGGGTTCCTAAATTGGCTAAAAGTGAAGGACGATTTCTCATCACCGTCAAATTAGAGGGAAAAAATCCTCTTTTTTGCCTTCCTTTTTTTTCCCTTCTTATAAATATTTTTTAGCAAATATATTAAAGCCTCTTTTTTTTAATATATATTTGATTTCAGGTATGAAGATAAAAAGAAGGGTGATGGGATAGGTTTGGGGCGGATCTGATTTGGAAAGGAGGAGGTATGTGTAGATGTTAACCAGAAGTGAAGGATCCTTGTAACCTAAATTTTCGTTTTGCACACCGATTTTAAAGCACTCTTCTTTTGATTTCTGGTTTGAAGACGGGACAGATTCGACATGGAACTGGATTGTCTCTGTTGGTGCGAGATTTGATGCTAGATTTGAGCAAGGGAAGGAGGTATATGTAAATTTAGCTAGAAATGTGCCAAAACTGAAAGTTATTTACTGATAACTTTATACGGAGTCTTCTTTCCTGACTGTTTACATTCCAATCACAAACCATGTTACTGTTTACTAGGAAGCATGGATCAGTATTATACACAGCAAAATTTGTATAAGTAGGATACTGGACAGGATCATAATATCATATAATATGACATTATACCCAAACTTAAGCATAAATTTAACTAAAAAAACTACGCCCCATAAGATAATTTAGGGCGCACACCCTAATTTGGCTTCTGTTTCAAATCATAAAGATCAGTTCCGTTCAGACGAAAACCCTAGTATGGGGCGATTGGGTTATTGATTTCTACTGCATTATTTCTCATGAAAACTCTATTTCCTCGATTTGCAGTCACCTACCTGATCCAAAAAATTGGGGATTTTAGAGGCCATGGTGGAAATTGGAATTTCAGGAAGCAAATAGATGAAGCAGATAAGATGAGGTAAGAGGGAATGTGATGTTGATGATATTTTGTAACTTTGTTTTGCTTTCTTCACACTTGCAAACACCTTACTTTTGTCTGTCCTGTTTATACACCGGAGCTAATCACAAAGGTCTTACTTAAAATAAGTCCTGCAATCTGAAGGCAAGATGACACCGTTAGTTTTTTTTCCTCCATATCCTTGGAAAAGGTGGGAATTTTAACTGCTTAATGAGTAATGTCTAGAATGTAAGGTCTGTGTTGGCGTGCAGTGCAGTTGAGGATGAAGGAGGACCTGCACAATGAGAAAAGAAGCAGAGGGATCAAACTATTCATCATATCTGCAAGGAAGGAGCATCGCATTGGTGCCACTGTCAACCACAACCTCATCAAGGCTAGCTATTTTGGGGTGGACTGAGCTCAACTTAAGGTCTCTATCTCTCTACTATAACAATTTTATATCTTTTTTAACGATTTCTGGCACATATATTACACGTACGCTTTGAGTCCTATTTGTCATACTAATCTTAAAGTGACTTTGGAAATTGACGAGCATAGATAAATAAAGCTCTTTACGGTCATATATACAATGGAGAGTTAGATTACCCGCCCAAAAGTTAATTATTAATTATTGAGTACAATCATGCAAGTTGACAGCCAGAAACCATTAAGTTGAGAAGCTTTGAACGGGGCAAACATTCCTGTAGTCAATAAATAGTATATTGTTGACAACTAGGAAATGTCCTTTGTATTAGAATTCAAAAGAGCTCAATCTTTGGTCATGGCTAAATTACCTGGAAAAAAGAAAGTTATCCCTAGTTATCAACTTAATTTTTTAAGACTTTGCTTAAAACTCCTTAGTTTAGCATTTTTGGGCTACGAATAATAGTTGGATGTGTAATCTATTCAATAGTCCATGCTTAGGAGCAATTATAACAAGGTGGGCTACAGTTGTAGCCGAATACCATATTTCTTGAACTCTAAAGCATGCCTGTGAGAGCATAAGTGCTCGTGAAGGAAGAGCTGGAAAAGAAAGTAGGAAGGAAACACTACCCTGAAAGTGATGCTTGAACATGTGACTTCCTTGAAAGATATTTGCGCAGGATTACTCTCTAAAGATCTTTTGTGTTTAGAATTAATCATAGAAACTAGATAGTTGAATATAGTGATCCCGCAGGAAAACAAAATTGTGTATCAACCTGGTTTTATGGTGAGATCTTAAATATGATCTAACTAACCTTCTAAAACTACTATAAGAAATTTTTGAGAAGAGAATAGTTAATCTAAAAGTTTTAATTAAAAAGAAGATTGGTACTTGATGATTATGTGGTAAGGTTTTGGAAAATAAATACATTACACTAGCTATATAGATGCGACACTGTACTTCATCCCTGGCTCGAACAGATGGCTGTGGACAGCCATTATCCATTTGTTTAAAAGTTACTAAGATATGCCCGAAATTTGGTATGGAGTTTAAAGTCTGTCTTGAAGTTGAATCTCTCTAGCAGTCCTAAATTTATATATTTCATGCATGAATCCACGTATTAAGCTATGTGAAACTTTCTTTTTGTGTTTCCAACTACTATGTAGTATGTACTAATAGTAGTACTATTAGCTTGACTAGTTGAGGGCGAGACGGTGAGATCTCTTCTACTGTCGAATTAGTCGATCCATTTCTAACGTTCTGAGCATTGAGCAAGTAAATTTGCTTCCATTTTTACGGCTGAATCCATGAACACTGTGCATTATTTTACAATTCCTGTGTATAGACATGCTTAGAGCATCTGTAGTCGTCTGCTATATATGCATATTATGCATATTTTGCCAAAAAAAATCGCTGCAGTCGTCCGCTAAATATGCTGCTAAATATGCATATTATGCATATTCTGATACACTAGATTGCTATATATGAGAGAGGATATAAGAATTATGCATATTATACAGGACACAACTTCTTGTTGCGTCGCTCAAAAAAATATTATTTTTAAATCGTCGGACGCAACTTCTAGTTTCGTCGCTCCAAAAAAAAATAGTTTTTGCAAATAAAAATTACCGAAAATCGAAAAAATCCCTCGGACGCAACTTGATGTTGTCATGTTGCGTCCCTCCTAGCGGCTTCCTCGGACGCAACAAGAAGTTGCGTCTGTTGGATTTTTTAAATAAAAATAAAATAAAATTGAATTACCTATTTCCCCTCTTCATTAATCCAATGGCTATTTTTTATTTTCCAACCTATATCCAACGGCTCTTCATTAATCAACGACTATTTTTTGGTTTTTTGGTTTTTTAATTTTTTTTCTCCTCCGATGCAATATGATCTTCCGTCATTTAAAAATTATATTTTCCCCTCCGACGCAACTTCGAGTTCCGTCTGATCTGAGATTTTTATTATTTTAAATTAAATTGCTAAAAATTAGCATTCTACGACTGCAGCACAATAGCCAAATGCTATATGCATTTATCCATATATGCATAATTTACACATTGACGCCTGTGGATGCTCTTATGTATGGATAAATTCATTTGTCTTACCTTTTGTTATTCTTTGTTATTCTTCTCATGGTCATTTGTGCTGATTACTTTACATTAGGTTTTTTTTCCCGCTAACTTGCTATAAAGTAGTACATAAATCAGAATGAATGCATTTTTTATTTTGTCAGCCCTATTGAAGTCTCAAAAATTTTGGGGGTTTGCAGGTTTTGTGAATGTTACCTGGCATTCAATCAAATTTTTTGCCTCTTCAAAATCGGTTTGAGTTTTGATGCCCAGGGAAGGCTAAATTTTGTTGGTTTCACAATTTGTGGTGATTTCCTTTAATTTCATACACTATTTTAAATTTTGGCCAATACGGCCGAAATTTCGTTTTGGTTAGCTTGCTGATACGAAATCATAGATTTTATATCCCATATCGTTTTGGACCGAAATGTGTAGATTTCGACAGAAATAGCCGAAATATCGGCCGAAATAGCCGAAAATTGACCGAAGTAGACATTAATGTTATTGTGAATATATAACATTTTTTTTGTTTTACTTTTTGCATGTAAGTCTTTCAATATATAACCTTAAGCTTAAGATAATGTGAGGATTTTGTCTCTCAATTGTTTGTGTATATGCAAAGTCAAGTAAGTCTATCAACTAATACATTTTTTTCTAGTTAATGCAAATTCAATTTAGTTATATACTTATATTACATTCTCTTTTATATTGTTAAATTTTGCGAATATTTACCGTGATTGATTCATGTCATTAGTTACATTATACTATATTTTATATGATACATGATATCTCTGATCCGAGATGAAACACCCCTTGCCGATACGAGTTCGAAATCCGAGATTTAAAACCTTGGTTTCATATTAGAAAGTACAAGAAGCATCGATCCCATATCCGAGCAGAATCATTAATTTCATATTTAGATAATGGTTGGGATTTTGTAGTTATTACTAGAACATGATATTGTTGTTTTTATATCAATAACGATGGGTCGAAGCCCCTCGCTTTCCATTAATAAGAGTTTAACGAAACAAACAACCAAAAATAAGGAGTGTAGCCCACATCCCCTTAGGGGAACCTGAAACTCCACCCACGCCAGAGAACCCACCCACAATAGTTCCCTCGCCCCAAAAACAAAACATAATTACACTAATAACAGCCAATCGGCTCCAAGTACACCAACCATACCCAAAAAATACTGACTGCAAAATACATACAAACTGACCCAAAAAATCAAAAGCTAGCAAGTGCGCTCAGTCCAACGCCATCTGTCGATCACTCCCCCTCAGAAGTCCCCAACCTATCCTTAGTATCTATCTCAGCTATTGGTGTCCCAACATCAGCATACATCTCCTCGATTTTTTTCGCCGTTTCCGCACTTGCTGTTTGAGCCCAGAAAGTGATGTTAGCAATAATGGAGTATTTGAGAAGTTGATGCATGCGGTGTTTGTGTTGTAGTGAAATTTTTTTACTTTTTCTTTTTAGCCATATAACCCAACATATAGCCGCTACTCCAATACCCCATATTTCCCTATAACCAATTTGAACATTGCTATTCCCCCACCCTCCCCAGGCACCTTGGACCGTTACCGGAGTCGTTCCAACGATACGTAACCTGTGAAGCAGATTCGCCCATATTGGCGCCACGTACGAGCAGTTGACAAAGAGATGGCCCACCGTTTCGTTATCCATTTTATTTAAATCCAAAGTTTCTCGAAAATGGCCGATAACTAAGAACTATAGCCCACAAAATCTGACAAAAACAGTGAACATCCAGAATTCCATGAAAACGGCCAAAACGGTGCACCTTTAAACCCATAAAATTGTCTGAAACAATAAAATACAAAATTTTACAAAATCAGGCAAAAACAATGCCTACAAGATTTGGCCAAAATAATTAAATCCATAACATCACAAAAACGACCAAACATTGTGGACTATATCCCCACCAGATTTGTCTAGGATAGCAAAACCCAGAGAATCTCAATAACGACCGAAAACTATGGTGAAATCCTAAATTTCTCAAATTGGCCGAAAATTGTGAAGCACACATAATTTGGCCAGAACATTGAATTCCATAATTTCACTAAAATCGCAAAAACATATTGTAGCCTAAAAAAATGGCGAAGCTGTTGAAGTCAAGAATTTCTCAAAATTGTCCGAACATAGTGCATTATAACCCACAAAATCTGGCAAAAATATTGAAATTAGGATATCACGAATCTGCCAAAAACTATGATTACGACCCACAAAATCAGGAAATCCTGTATTTCATGTAAACATCAGAAAACGATATACTAACCCGCAAAATCTGGAGAAAACATTGAAATTCGTAAATTCATGAAATCGGCCAAAACAATGGATATATATTGCTGACAAATTTGGCCAAAACTAAATTTAAAATTTGTTGAATTTGGCTCAAACGGTGCGACGATAGCCCCGCAAACAGATTTTACACATTACACAGTAACCCGGCCCCTGCCATTTTTGCCTAACCAGATTGTCCCAAGTGAGGATGGCATTTCTGCTAGCGAGCCAGCTGAACACTCGAATCTTTAACAGCACTTGAAACCTCCAGACCGGGTCCTTAACTCGCACGCCCCCGTCATTTAGCCACTTGTACGCCAACCTAACCGAGAACCTTCCATCCTTTTCCGCATCCTATTTGACCTTGTCCTCATACTTCTCTCATGCCAGCTTCCAGCTTTCTAAGTACTGTAACAGCTTAGTTTTTTCTCTTCGAGCTTCACTACTCAGCCTGCCCGCCAATCTTGGCCTCCATCCGTTGTTCCTCCACTGCTTAGCAACCCCGTCATTCTTGTCTGCTGCATACCTGTACGCTTTCGGGAATCTTCTTTTCAGAGTAATAAGGCCGCACCATCTATCTTTCCAGAAACTAATGGTCCTTCCGTTACCAATTACAAATGTAGTACCTGCCAAGAATGTCCTTTGTATGTGAAACACCCCTCCAGAATCCCGACATAGATGTCGTATTCTTATGTTTCATGCTCACACCACCCTTCATGATGTATGCCGCCCTCACCAGAGTAGCCCACATGGCCTTTGGCTTATGTTTGAGTTTCCACCACCACTTACGAGGTAGTGCTTGGTTCATTTGCCTAAGATTGACGACTCCCAATCCACCGAATTCCTTTCGTCTACATACCACCCCCCACTTGATTAGAAAAAATCCTTTCCCTTCTGACCCCGTCCCTTGCCATACGAACTGCCGCCTCAGTGTATCAATCTTCTTAATCGCCCAAGCCGGGATCTCAAAGAATGACCACAGGTATTGTCGGATCGAGTTAACAACCGAATTTACCAGGACCAGTCTTCCTCCTAGCGATAAGGACCTTCCCTTCCATCCCTGAAGTCTGCCTTCGATCTTCTCGATGAGTTCATTCCAATCGATCCTCCTGGGCCCCCTTTTTTTAATAGTCATACCTAGGTATTTGATTGGCATTTTCTGGATTGAACAATTTAGAATTCCAGCCACATTTTGTTCATCCTTCCTTATTTCCCCAAATTTGTGGAAGTTAACCTTAAGCCCCGACCAATCCTCAAACAGATAAAGGCCCCACTTTAAGTATGTCGCCCGAGCAGTGTCACTCCCCGAATATGACCGTGTCATCTGCGTATTGCACGTTCACGATCGCTGATACCCCCCCTT
Organism: Hemerocallis citrina; assembly: GCA_017893485.1. NCBI lineage: Eukaryota > Viridiplantae > Streptophyta > Magnoliopsida > Asparagales > Asphodelaceae > Hemerocallis > Hemerocallis citrina. The sequence goes on along the minus strand of CM030358.1, from coordinate 40,930,843 downwards.
CTCATTCCCAAACCATTGATGAGACTAATATCCCAGTACTTTTTAAGCATTCTATGCAATCCTCTGCCACCAAAGTGAATAACAGGGGTGATAACGGGACCCCTTTGCCGTAGACCCCGTCTACACCTAATTTCAATCCAGGCCCCTTCCCCAGAACCTCGTTAACAATAACCGAAACTTTGGCCGTTTCCAACCACATTTCAATCCAGGCAATCCATTTGTTCCCAAATCCCTGCCTTCAAAGAATCTCTATCAAACAGTTCCATTCTACTTTATCGTAAGACTTTTTAAAGTCCAATTTTAGCAAGAACCCCTCCTTACGCCTTCTGCAGTCCTATACGACCTCTTGTACTAGCGCCACTTCCTCAAGTATATTTCTGCCTACGATAAAACCAGTCCGGTATTCGTCTACTAAGTCCCCAATAAGTTTCCTCGGCCTGTTGGCCAGGACCTTTGGATATAATCTTCACAGAGGAGTTTAACAGGCTAATAGGGCGAAAGTCCCTAACCTCCTTCACGATTTTCTTCTTCGGAATCAGGCAAACATTGGCATAGTTTAACCTCCCCATGTCCAGCATTCCCTCATTGAAGGCACGCATTACATCCATAACACCAATCTTTACAATTTCCCAGAAATGCTTGTAAAAGAATATCGGAAACCCATCCGGACTAGGAGCCTTATCTTGACCTAGCCCTCCCACCGCCCTCTTGACCTCTTCCATGGTTAATGGATCTTGCAAAGCATTAATTCTTTCCTGGATATTCCCGTCTACCGCCTCCCACAGGTCCTCAGCCGATTCGCAACTACCGCCTTTCGTGCAGCCAAAAAGCTCCTTGTAAGCATCATGGACATGTAACGCAATGATATGCTCATCGGCCATCATTGACCCAGCAATATCCAAGGCATGAATGTAGTTGTTCCGACGGCGCATGTTGGCAACCATGTGAAAGAATTTGGTGTTGGCGTCCCCTTCAACCAGCCATTTCACTCTAGATCGCTGTCGCCACATGACCTCCTCCTTGTTATATGTGTCTTGTATCTCCTGTCTACATTTGGCCAATCTATCAAATTGGCTAAATGTTAGACCCTCTCCCTCCTCTCTTTTTTCCAACTCCTCAATTTCTTTGAGAATGGAATCCTTTTTTTGCATGATGTTCCCAAAATTTATCCTGTTCCATTTCTTCATTCTTTTCCTTAGCCTTGCTAGTTTCCTCATTAACCTATTAGCTGGTTCAATCTGTGTAGTTCCCCCTTCCCAGCTATCCTTAACGAGTTCATGGCACTCGTTGTTGATTAACCACATCTTTTCAAATATGAAGATCTTGTTTCTTCGCTTTCCCTCTTCTCCCGTGCTAATGATAATAGGGACATGATCCGAAGTATTGCGAATGCATGATCTAGCCAGTGCCAATGGGAACTTAAGCTCCCAATCCATAGAAACCAATATTATGTTCAGTTTAGCAAGAACTGGGGATCTACGTCGATTGGACCATGTGAAACACCGATCGTTCACCGGAATCTCAATCAACATAAGACTGGAGATCACCTGATTGAACATGGTTCTGTCATGACCATTGCCAACCCCACCCTTCCTTTCATGTGTGTAACGTACGATGTTCAAATCCCCCCTACTATCCATGGCAAGTTCCATCTACTTCTGATATGTAATAGCTCCTCCCAGAATGCTTGTCTATCCCTCCTGTCATTAGGGCCGTATACCGCTGTGACAGTCTCCTTCCATCCGTGTCTTCGTCGTTGCACCACCATCGAGATAGAAAATCTCCCTACCCAGCACTCCAGTAAATTGAAATTACTAGAGTTGACCCCTACCATAATCCTCTTGACGCTCCTTGAGTGACCTTACATCGCCATTCCCTAATGTGATGCAGCTTAAAACCCCATATAACCTTGTCCATTGGTTGAGACAATTTTGTCTCCTCCAAGCACACAATATCTATGTTACTCATAATGACCTCACCTACCATCCTTCGCTTGGCTGCCTGCCAAGCCCTCTAACGTTCCAAAAAATGACATTACACATTAACACTACCAATTCCCCCCTCCCCAACCGCCTTATTATAGGACAATGCACTAACCAGCAAGTTTTGGGAGACGCAATCATTCGTCTTCGTATCAAAACCTTGCTGAGCCATCTGAATATTGTCCAACTCCCTGACCATAATAATGTCAATAGTGCTACCTTGTGTACAATGATCATTATGCAAGTTAATACCATAAACATTGGCTAATTGAATTAACATGGAATCAGAAATTGAGCCAAAAATTGAAATAGCTGTGTGAATACCTGCAATGTTTTCATAGCTCTTTCTCTTCACCATCCGTTGGTAAATTTCCTTATCCGTCATCGGCTTCTCTCCCCTGCTCCGCTGTCTATCATTTCGCCTGTGACCCTCTAGACTTTTCTTATCCTTTCCTTTTGGATGCAGCTCCTCTTTATTGGCAATCCTAAGATCTGTAGCAATCCCCGCTTCGTGTCCAGTCTCTTGCTCCCCAGATTTGATGGACTCTACGTCCGAATCAGACGATTCCTCAGATTCCTTGTTTTTTGTCGTCACCCAGCTCCCTATCAAGACCTTCATCCTCTTTTTTACTTCTCTCTGAACTCTATTTTCGACCTCCACTTTCGTCATCTCCTCTGTCACCTTCAGAATCTTCGTGACTAGGTCCATGTACCCGACCAGTTAAAAAATTAGATCTGCATTCCATTAAAATCTCCTTGCCCGACCTGTTGCTCAAATCCCCCACTTGTTTTCCTTGTACATTATCCAATCCCACAGTTGACGGGCTTTCAACAATAATATGGCCCATTAAATTCAAATTTCCCCCTACTAATTTCCCTCCTTTGTAGCCTTCTCAATCCCAGTACCAGTTACTGCGACCCTACCCCTGCCCTCTGTGCATGCCTCCCTTATTCCTGTCGCCCTCGTACTTGGTCCACATCCCTCTGCACCTTGTTTTGCGTGAGAGCCGCGTCGACTCCCACTCCCGCCGCTGAAAACTCCTTTGCATTGGGCCCCACCCCGCTACTGAGTTGTCCCATCTTGATAGGCCGAATTTTCTGAGCTGCAAGCTGACCTGGCGCCTCAGTGGACCCCACGCTCACCTGTAGCAGCCTGATGCTTTTCCCAAATGAGAACTCCCTAACCGCTCGATCGCCTCCCGATTCCCGTGTTGCTTTGATTAAAGGGAGATGGGGCTCACTGTTCATCTTCTCCACCAATCCACCTCCACTAACGATCTCCGACCACTTCAATGGCACCCCTTCACTGTTCTCTTCTCAAAATAACCTTTTTCCACTGTTTGACTACCTTGCCCCTTCTCCCCTAACCTGCTGGCTCCCTCTTCGACCTCCGGAGTGATGTCGACGTTGAAGACCTGGTTCTCGACCATGGTTCGCACCGAGGTTGGCAAACCACTGCAGTCATGGCAGACTATCTTAACCCTGGCGAAACCACCTCTGTGCTTCGCCGTCATCGCATCCATTTCCACCACGTTGGCGAACTTCCTCACTAGGTCCTGAAAACCTCCAATTTCCCAACATTGCAACGGCAGCCCCATGATTTTGATCAAGATCGCTGCTGACGTTACATGCTCGACAGCTCCTTCGTTACCCGTCCACTGTTTGATACTCATACCATATCTTCCGCCGGCGATCCTTATAATATCCCTTCTTGCCAGCGCCACAACTCCTTCGACGGTCGGGAACTCCGCTATCCAATAATCTCTCACTTTGTATAGCTCCCAAGCTCGTCGACTAAAGGACTCCGACAAGTTCCTCAACCCGACCACCACTTCCGTCGTTGAGGGCTAGCCAGACACAACCCTGATAACTCCCAACCTATTTTTCAATGTTTCCTGGCTAGCTTTCATCGAGCTTTGCATGGCCCCATTCTTTCTTCGTCGTTAACGGCCACCACACCTCCGTCCTCCTACCTCTGATCTTCCCCTCCCTGACTAGGCAATTGTGTTCTTTGTGGCCTGTAACCTTACACTCGAAACACAAAAACCCCGTACGAGCACCTCTTTCCGATGATTGTCGCCGCAAAACATGCAGCTGACCGCATTAACCGTCATCCGAAGTTCTTGCTTCGCCGAGCGCGACTGGTAAACTTCCCATGGCGCTTCCAAGCCATCCTCCCTGACCTCGCTTTCCTTCCCCTTGCCCCTAATCTCCCTTAGTGCCGTCAACAGCTCTTGTTTTGACAGTTTGGACGTCGATTTAGGTGGCGTAGGGGTTCTCTCGATGGTGCGAGGTTGGTTGCGGAAACCCTGAGGCGGTTGATTGCTTTTGTTGATCATGATACGCTGCTCCTCCGATGTCATTCTTGTTGGACTCTGAATGATATGCGAGCGTGAATTCCGATGTCCTCTCCCCTACGTGAAGGCCCCATTTGGAGAGGATCGCTGGGGAGCATTAATAGTCTATGGTTGGTGTTAAAGTACAGCTTAGTTCTGTTCCACATCGTAAATTGTATTAGTTTACTTTTTGTTCTCTCCTATATTTAGGAGGCAGTGTACTCAGTTATAATAATTCAATAAAGTATTCTTTCTTTCTTTATACTATATATCAATATGGTATCAAAGCATAGAAATTATACACAAATTTACCACAAAAAATTAGGGTTCTTGATTCTGTTTTTTCTCAACAAAAAAGGAACAAAAAAGAAGGAAAAAAAGAAGAGAAAAAACATATCTAGCCCTTTCTCTCTTGCTCCCGACCTCTCTTCTTCTCTCACCGCCCTCTTCTAGCCGCCATCCCGCTCCAGCCACCCTCCCGCCCGCATGTCGCCTCCCTCTTGGCGCTCTCGCTGCCTATCCAGATCCACTCCACATTCACAGCTCGAAACCCAACATCCAGATCCACAACCTAAAATCCACATCCACTCCTCCTGCCTCCATCCAATTCCCAACATCCTGCCGCCGCCATCCCATCGCCATCAAACTGCCATCCCGTTGCCCGACAGCCGCCCTCCTCTAGATCCCCCCGCCCTACAATATATCAGCCGCTGTAACGCTCCGATTTTCGGTAACTGGAAAACCGTGACGCAACCAGAATCTTTGCCTTCAAATGCATCTCAACACAGTAAATAGCACGGAAATTTAAAATACTTTTATTGCCATCAGAGTTAATACATCAATAATTACGAATATCAATTTATCATATCAAACTGTAAAGCCCCCTCCCCCCCTTTTGACTCCAAATTCAATTCTTTCAATTTCTATTTCACTTTAAATATAAACTAAGATGGTTATATTTCAAAGAAAATTCGGGCAGAGTTTTCCCTGAAATTTCTGCCCCGAAACACAAAAAGCTTACGGAATTCTGCTCTAAATTTCGTAGCTCACATCACAGGCAATAATTTCACGGGCTCCCCAGGCCAAAATGAGCAGAATCACACAGGCAATATATATATGCTCTTGGGCCAAACTCATAATAGAATATCAAATATCAAATAAAAACCATAAATTCCTTTGAAAACGTAGTAAGGTTTTTAGAAAATAACTTATGAAACATACCACAGGGCCCGGTACTCCACAACGAGATGGGTACGGGTCAACAACATAACATGCCATTCCGCACTATACTCGTCATCATCATTCACATACTTATACATCAAAAATACAATTTAAATCATATATTTCACTATTCACATAAATAAACCTTAAACAACAATTGTAAAATGAAGCTCCATTCCACAGAACCATAAATCTACACCTCACCTCTGCACCGCTGAGGACCTGTAACAGTAGGGGATCTAGGGTAGTCCAGGGACTCCCTAACCCCCCAAATACTAAGAGGTTAGCCATTTCTGGTGTGAGTATAATCTATTAATAAGCAAATAAATTAAGCTTTACAAGTAAAACAGAACGAACTTACGAATACCAAGATAAACCTGAACATGTAAACATCATAAATGGAAATTCACATCAAATACTCTCCGAGTCATTTCCTGTATGCATAACCATACCTGCTCACAACATACTTATCTTTAGTTTGGAAATCATTTCCAAATAGTTGCTTAAGGCTCATCACATTACGTCTTATGCAATTATTCCTATAGCTTTATTTTCCCATAAAGCTTTACATTCACAAACAACTCTGATTCCACACAAACCGCACCTCCTTTACCATTCATTTGCAATTACAGACTCACGACTTATATTCTTTCCCAATCTCATATCACATAACATCGCATTCATTCATTCTTACAACATATATCATCCCGTCTCGCAATACATTGCTTTCGCACTCATTATACACTTCAACTATCACACTCACAATTCATCATGAATGAAAAATAAACGTGTATCTTGATTTGCTAGTATTCGTGTATGCCATGACTTGAAGTCTAATACAAACACAGAATGTAGAATAGATGCACTTAATCTAATGTCAGCAAGATTCTGGACACATATGCATCCCATACTACATGTGGCCCAGATCAAACTGTTTCTCCAGTTCAGGGATTTGAACCCTCGCTATGCATTGCATTCTAATTTGGTGTACTTCCTGTTCCCGATAGATCGTGGCAATGAGGTTGCAGTCAACGACCGTGACGAACTTAAAGATATACGGTCCCACCGTTCTGCAGTCAATGGTCCCACCGTTCTGCAATCAACAGCCATGACGAACTTAAAGATATACGGTCCCACCGTTCTGCAGTCAACCACCGTGGCGAACTTAAAGATATACCGCAGCATACCTATAGCGTTGTATCCCATACGACCCGTTCGTGTCCACCAGCATGTGCCCGAATCCCATCCATCCTTACCACGGTACCTCAGGAATCAACATTGCAAGATACGCTCGTAACACGTATCCCTAATGACAGGAAGAGACAACCCCATAGTATCACCACCTGTGCTAACTCTCAGAACGAGTTGGATTATCGGGAATTATCCCTAACACCAATTCGGTCTTCAAGCGAAACAATAAAAGAAAACCTAATCAATGCAGTTTACTGAAAACAAGTTGTTACCCAAATCACACTCGGTGTCGATCAACAATGTCGAGTCTGTCCGGTCTGTCAGACAACAATCATCACAAGAATCGCATCCTCTGATTTTCAATACCTTCACGGGTCCGCGACCAAATAATTCTGGCCCGTGACCCTCAACGAGTGGTCCAACGGCGCCCCAAGAATGCAATACAAATCAAATAAAGGTAAGCACACACATAACCATCAATTTCTGACCATTGACAGACTCAGGCATCGGGACACCAAACTCAATCGACCAGAGCTATATCCCAACTAACTCATGCCCACCATGAGTGCTAAGCATCCGAACTTATCTAAGTTCCAAATGAAAATGTTAAAACATCATTAAAAACCTGATAGCTCATGATCACCACACTGCGGTATGCAGAGAGTTCCTCATCAATTGTCCGATGAAATGGTTCAAGAAATAGCAGTAGTTGTGACCCAAGTTGCGCTCATCGGAGTTCAACACAATCAGACTTCTAGAAGGGTAGGGAGATCCACAGCAATCCCCTAGTGGACGACTCCCTCAAATATTTAAGAGCTCAAGTCCCCGAGTCAACTTAAACTTGAAGTTTGGTCTAAACAACAGGTTGCTATCTTGGAACGTCCATAACCTCGAACACACAATACAGAATTGCTTGATACTACCCATTTTGGGAAGATAAAACCTTAGTCTGCAACCTTCCAACTAACCATTTCCTCGAATTCAATCATCTTGATACTATAAAACCTCATATACTCTCAATAGTATATTCTTCTTACACTCCTGCATCTTTTCAATATCATAAGAGTTTGCTCACTCATCAGAAGTTCTCGATCCCGGGTCCTATGGGAAGGTGGGAGTGTCTACTTCAACTTCCTAGTTGAACACCTCTTTCAGACACTATCATTCGAGTTCTCGAAAACACAAGTTCCATCTTTGAAAAATCATAACTCTCAACCTATAAACTGGAATTACAAAACTCCAGATGGGTTAGAAGGCTATGACTCCCTACTACGACTCTCTAGCTGGTCAATCTCCCAAACTCTTAACAATAGTTCCCAAATTTCTCATCTACTCAAACTAGTCAACTTGTACTAGGCTGAACATAGCCCACTTTGAAAGTCAATAATAAATCAACCTTGAGTACAATGCTCATGAAATTTCAGATTCTCAATCTACACATATACCATTTCATTGTGTCCAAAATTCACATCTAGATTCATCTCACATAATGAGCTACGACTCTTCAAACATAGCACACAAATTCAGCCACTCTTTCAGCAGAGTGTTTACTACCCTTTAGCAAACAAACTCTAGAATTTCTAAAACTTGAGAATCGTCAAATAAACTCATTCTAAAAACTACTCTCAAAAGTTCATAGCAAGATCATACATATACAATTGGTTATGACCTTTTGGACTTCAGTCCAAAAGTAATCGGCTTCAGCTCTGCCCTTTCAGACCAGCTGCATTCCACAAATTTTTGCGGTATCAACAACCTCGAAAAATTATGAAATTTTAGACTATAGTTGTGGACACATACAAGAGTGTCCACACAAGTTCTTAGCTCAAAACACCCATGCTATACTAGGATACGAAATCGGAAATATACAGCAAATCGTAATTTAAAATCTTCATAACACACCATGTACATAAAATAAAAGAAATCATACTCACAAAATATTCCGCGAAGACTCGAAGCGCCACCACGTATCCAAAGTCGCTAGTATATCCTATCAACAAAATTCGAAGCAATCAAGGCTCAAGCATCCAAACCAGTTACGGGAAAATAATAATACTAACCCCAATACCACACAGGTATTTTATTGAACGCCTGGGATACACACGTGCTTTGCACGTAACATTCAAATTCCGACAAGATTCTTATTTTCAAACAATTACTAAAAGTACTCCCAAATTTTTCTAATAGTCCAACTACAATTTCTACTACCATACGAGAACTAATTCATACACACATAGTTCTCTTTTACAAACCCAAAACCCTAATTTATTAACAACTTACAAATTCTCTAACAACTTGCTAATTTCTCGCATCTACCCTTTCCAACATCTCCTAATCTTCTTACCATAATACTCCTACTCAATAGAAATTAACCACACTAAATTTTATACAATAAAACAATCTAGGGTTTACCTTCCTGAAATCCTTTCAAAAAACGGACACCGCCACGATGTAGCGAACCCTTCTATTAGTCTATCCCTCAATTTAATTTGAAAACGATGGAGAAATGGAGGGGATTTGGGCGGAGGGAGAGAGAGAGCCGATGGGTTCTGCTGGGTTTCTTTCGGCTGGGAAGGAAACGGGAGAGAAAAAAATGGAGAAGGAAGGAGAAGGGAATATTACATACAAGCCTCCAAGTCCCACGGGAGAGAAAAAAGAAATAAATAAATAAATAGATAAATAAATAATATAAAGGGAATATTACATACAAGCCTCCAAGTCCCAATATATTTCAAATAAACCCCAACTCTCACTCTCTAAAATACTAACAATCTAAAATACATAAAATTGTCTCATAATAACCCTTCAAAAGTATAAGGCAAAGTAGACAATAAATCTGATATTTCTCAATAACAATCAATTGTTATTAGAAAAATACATAATCGCGTGCAATTCTCAATTGTGCACAGATTACGATGCAAAATAGCCATATGCTATTTTTTGCGGGGTATTACAGCCGCCATCCTCCCCTAGATCAAAAAAAATCACAAGATGATGTGTACTGCTCTTTAATGCATATCTGTTTTTGATCCCCTCTCCAATGGCGATCTTGTCTTCAAATCCGTCTTCACCTTCAGATTTAATCTAGAACTGCTCCAATGGCGACTTTCTTTCCTCCAACGGCTAACGATCCTCTTTCTCTATTGAAAGCCGAATGCATGACCATCCAGAATCTCTCCGGCCGTACCAACTTCATGACATGGTCCCGATCTATAATGCGCTTCCACAAGGGGCACGAAATGTACCATCACCTCACTGAGAAAGCTCCTGCGTCTAAGGATCCGATGTTCAAAGTATGAGATTGCGATGACAACTTGATTGTCAGGATGATGACCAACTGCACGGACCGAGACGTCTATAACTCCACTTTTCTTGACACATCAAAGGAGATCTGGGATAGTCTTCATCTAATATGTTCCTCCACCAATAACATGCAAGCATGTACGATATATTCCACCATGTAATTGAGACCAAACAGGGCGACAACATTCATGCATCTCTCTCCAGATTTAATTAGGTAGAAGAGTGGATTATCTATCAGCCATACTCTGTCAATTTCGCTGTTCAGCAACGTGAGGCTCTTCTAGCCGTTCTTGCCTTGGGCAATATTTGCCTATATCTTGAAGATTTTCGTTCTCATATTCTCGCCACAAATGCCAATCCCTCCTCCTTCCTTATCTGACATTCAATATCATAGTCATGTAATTTGGAAGAATAGACTCTCTATCACACTCATGTAAGATGAAATCGGAGTTGGATAAGAGATCGTTGTCCTCACCATCATAATCCACCCTACTTCATTTTCATCTCAAGCAGCAATCACCTTCTCCCCAATACTCCCCTACCCTATTCCTCTTCTCCTGTATTCTCGAATTCAACTTCATTGTCAGTGACACATTTGGATTCTCAACAACCATCTTGACCCTACTACAGTCTAGCTACCAGGTCAAGTCCCTCGAATTGGTTAAATTAAATTTATTGTGTGTTCAACTCCCTATCTCCAACCCAGACCGTGTTCCTTTTCCTCATTATTTAAGAGTAAATCCCGATTAGAACGCTAAATTCACACCCGATTTTCTATCGCCATGCCAAAAAGTTAACCTTTAAAAGAAGAGACATTTAAATATTTTACATGGCCTAGATCAGAACTGGACCTCATGTGAATCCAAATTTATCCCAGATCCTTCTATAGCCCCTTACAATTTTAACAGAACATCTTCTCAAATAACCTTTAAAATAAGAGAGATTTAAATATTTTCTTAAATATTTTACATGGCCTAGATCAGAACTGGACCTCATGTGAATCCAAATTTATCCCAGATCATTCTATAGCCCCTTACAATTTTAACATAACATCTTCTCAAATAACTTTCCTACAATAATGTTTTCCTCATTGACCAGGAGTTCAAACTCATATCCTGGTCATCCTTCCCTCGAGAATCCCACAGCAGATTCATTGAACTTTCAAACGAAAATTTACATATGGTTTTGTATACTTAGGAAGGTAATTGTAACATCGGACTAAAGTCCAATAAGAAAAGAAATACTCCACTAACGGCCTGTAATTAATGCTTGTAGTCTTGGATAAAGGAGATTGTTATGCACTCAACTAATTCGCTTATAGCTGAAAGCAAAAGCTTTTTGTTGATTTGTGACTGTGTTTGCCTCACTCTAAACGAGGGTAAGTGTGAACATGATTGAAGCTTGATCATCCAGTGATACCCAACGTTCTAAGAGTTACTAAATGTGTATATTAGTAACAATTGCAGTATATTTATTTGAGTAATGCTATATCTACTACCCAATTTTACTACATTTCTCTTCTTCACTACCTTAGGGTGGCACACTCCAATAGGTGGGGGAAGTGAGAGTAGGTGGGAAAATTCTCCAATAGGAGTGTGGCACCTAAGATAGTGAAGAGAATGGTAGTGAAATTGGTAGTGGATGAAGCATTATTCTATTTATTTTGATTTGCAATTTGACAGAACGATTCCAATGACATGTGTTTGTCTTACTCTGAACGAGATTACGTGTGGACATGTTCAAGGCTTGATTATCCAGTGAATACCTTATCTTCCGAGAGTTAGCTCGTACAAATATTATCAATCATAATAGCAGTATCTTTATTTTGATCTTCCATTTGTAAAAGTTGGGTAATTTCCCATGAAGTAACAATAATTATTTTGAGGCTCAATGCATAGTAGTTATGTGACCATTACAGGTTTTGATAAATAAAATATTTGAATGCAGTTTCTGCCGACTTGTGATTTCGAGGGTTCCTAGAAATCTGAGTAACCATCCTAAGTTTTGTATTCAAAATTTTTTCTGTTGGAGTTGGCACTTTATCATTATCTTGCCTCTTGCAATTGATAATGACATTGTTGGAGTAACCAACAATGTCATGAACTATTTCTTTTTATTTTTGTAGGACATTGAATAGCTTTCCAAGATTGTGTGGAAATTTGAAATTTGATGTGAAGACCGTTTCAGTGTCTTCTTTGGATCAATCCAACCCCTTGGTTTAAAATAGTAGTTTGATGGCAGAAATTAGGTTGTGGTCTTCAAGGGAGTTTTCTGAAAATGTTACTTTTGACTCAATGCTTGTATGGCCATGACCAGCGGCTGTTGTTGATCGTTCAGATATATGACTTGATAATATTAGTTGTGAATATAGTACAAGAACACTCGTTGTAAATATGAAAATTTTCTGCTTGATTTTATCTGTCAGATGTTGGAATTGATCTTTATCTTACCTCCATGTTGTACTTGATGATGTTTGTATGAAAATAGCAAAATGTGGAAAGGACACTATCCATTTTGATCTGTGGACTGCTGCTGACACATGGTTCTGTAGTTCACATTGTTTGTTTACATTATTATATGATACTTTGAACAAACCTTTGCTGTATGCATGTTTTAGGGTATCAGAGTAGTGAGGGATTGAAATGGTTACTAATTTGAAATTCAACTAGCAAACCTTGCTTGCATATCTTTTCTTATACTATACATTTTATCGTCTTAATTTTATTGTCTTTTTTCGCCCTATTGAAGATAGTCACGTCTTTTCTGTCGTATTGATGATATTCTATTGTCACATTGTTTATGTTCTATGGTCCTTGCTTTTAGTGTCACATTGTTATCCTATAATTTACCTCTGCTAGTTAATCCCTGTACTATTGTCCTCTTCAGTTTATATAATTTATAAATTACTGTCATTTTGAAGTGTTGGTATTTGGTAAGGCTTTAGAAAATCATTACCCCGAAAGCAGCCCCTCTTACCTAGGGGTGTAAAATCAACAGAACGGTCTGATGTCCGTCCGAGTACGGCTCGAGAAATGGTCTGACCATGAACCGTCCGAACTGGTATACGAATCGAACTCGAACAAATTATTAGGTTCGATTCTTTACCGAGCACGAGCCGGATATAAGTCTGTCTGAGTATTATTGCGGTCCGATACTTTATCGAACCGAGTCCGGACTATAAAAATTTTGTCCGATCTAGACCGAGCTGGACATAAGCCCGTCCGAGTAAAATTTCGGTCCGAGTTTGAACGTATGGTTGTCCAATTCCGTCCGGTCCGATTTACGGTCCTACTCTTATACAATTGTAGAAATTATATTTACGGCCCTACTCTTACCTATACAATTGTAGAAATTATATGCTGCTAATATTTATACTGCTAGTAATTTTGAACTAGAGATCATCGTCCTCATTTCTCACCATCATGGTCCACCCTATCTCCTGCACCAATTTCATCTGAATCCGCAATCACCTCCTTGATATCCCTATCCTGTCCATAGCCTTCGCCAGTGACCTGTTTGGATTTGAGCAACCATCATGAATCTCAATGACCATGAACTAACAATATGACAAAGAATTCGCAATTGACATGTGAAAAACAGTAATACTTAAGTCAAAATATTGATTTGGCCCTGCAAGAGTCTCTAACTATCAGGTCAATTTTTTTTTTCTTTTTTTTTTATTTGCTCAAATTAATATTATTCTGTGTTCAGGTCCATGTCTCTGACCTAGTGCTTGTTCATCCGAATCCTGATTGGAAGGCCCAATTCACATCCAGATGTTTTCTAAAAGAGGTTGTTCGGTTGTTAAAAGGTGAGAAAGTTTTTAAAACTCAAATATAAAATTTCACTATTTATGGAATTATGGATGGTGTTGAAGATAAAATGTAGAGTGGCATTGATAACTTTTTCACATTTGGTTGTCGAAAGATTTTGATCATATAATAAATAGGTTAAAAGTATAAAAAATATGATTTAAAATTATTAATAAATTTATTTTAGTTGGTGGCCAATTCCAATTTTTTAATAATTAAAAGTACAAGTTCTGTCCTAAATCATAACTCGAGTCACTTCAAGTTGGTCTCTTTAATTTTATTTATTTATTTATTTATTTATTTTTAATTTTTTGTCATTTGGCAAAACCTCTCAATGAGCCTATTTGTACGCTTCACAAAGAATTGAGACTCCAAACAACCCTTAACAATATCCTCACTCTCACTGACACTAAAGCCCAAATGTTAATCTTTTGGCAAAGAAGAGAGAGAAGAGAGATTGATATATATATATATATATATATATATATATATATAGAGAGAGAGAGAGAGAGAGAGAGAGAGAGAGAGAGAGAGTTAGTCTATTAAGAGCTGGGAAGCTGGATTCCTTATCTGAAGCTGGAGATCTCAGCCATCCGATCGATCTTGATCGCGATCGGACGGCTGAGATCGGATGCCGCTTATCTTCAGATATAGTGAGGGGTAAAAGGGGTATAATTGATCAGCCCCTTTTATCTCTTATCTTCTCACGCTCTCTTCTCTCCCGCTCTCTATCTATCCAAACCCTAATCCCAGATCTTATCTTCTCGCGCTCTCTCTCCCGCTCTCGAAGATCGTCCCCCCCTATCTCCCTTGCTCTTATCTTCTTTCCCCTTCTCTCTTTCAGTCTACCTATCTCTCAGTCTACCCTCCAAATCCCGATCTATCTCCAGCATTGAAGCCCCAAATCTCGCAACCCTAGCTCCAAATATTCCCAAAACCTGAAATCGAAATCGAAACCCCGCTATACGCTCGAGTGCCTGGAAACCCTAGCTCCAAATTGATGCACCGACGCTCTCCTAAACACCGCGCTCGATCCACCCAATCTGAATACGACTCTCGAAACCCTAAACGATCTCCCCTCGACATCTCTAACTTGGATAGAGGTAAAATTCCAATGTTAAGTTTTTGTTTTTTTTTATTGTTTATATACATCCAAAATCAGTACTGTTTTGAATTTTTTTAGAATCCTGATTAGAAATATATGTTCTTTACGCCTAATTTATATAACTGTATGGTGTTTGTAGGTATATGGAAGTGCTAATACCATGGATAATCCTATAATTGATAATATGAATTAAGGAAAGTATTTGGTTTTGTCTAAATTTTTTGAGTTTTCCCCTTCGAATGAGGTGACAGTTCTCATTATGCTTTTATGCCTATATCTGGGCTGAAGATGAACTGCTTCTTTTGATGCTCATGCTTTGAATTCAATATTTTGGTTATGGCTGTGATGATTTTCACACTATTATGCTTTGAACTGAATATTATGATATTCACACTTTTGTGGATGTGATGATATTCAGACTCATTCTGCACCAAAGATGAACTCATTCAATAATTTCTGAAACTGGGCAATGACGAATTTAATTTGGTTATATATATGATATTCACACCATTATTGCGAGGTTCTAGTGATTGAAAAATTTCTAAATCTGAGCAATAATGAACTTGTCTCTTTTACTTTCGGAGTTGGTTTTGACATCTACAATTACAATATGGCATTGGTTTTGACATTGCGTCTCTGAATATGAAATTGGTTTTGACATGGGTATATTACGCTATTGGTGATGCATTCATTATGCTTCCTCAGAGAATTTTCTTAAGTTCATGAAATGTGATATTCAAAAATTTCTGAGCCTAGATAGTGAAGAAATTAGTTGTTCTGTATATACAGATTTGTGTTTCTTGCAAAATATCCTTATTGTTTTGTTTGTAAATACTTTAAGTAGACAACAAAATATTGTAGTTTCAACTACTTTCAATTAAATTTAGTAGAAGTTGTTTCTTCATAACTCAACATCTCGTAATAGCTCATTTTCAACTTGGGTGTTATAATTTTTCATTATTATCAACTTCAATCTTAGGAGTGAACTGGTTCACATAGGTGTGTACCTCTCCGCCATTCGTTGGATCTGCAATTTGATCATGATCTTGATCCAGTGGCTCACAATCGTTCCGCTCATCTCCCTTACAACGATGGCTATTTTGGTCATTTATCCTACCCCTCATCTTCAGCTCCTTCTTTCTTCTTTCTCTTATGGTTGTGATGATATTCACACTATTATGCTTCATGATGAGATTTAAATGTGATGGTATTACATTATTATTGTTATGACTGTGATGACATTACACTGTATGCTTCATTCATATTTTAGATATTGAATATTTTCTGAATCTGGGCAATGATGGACTTAATTTGAAACTCTTTTAGTTTTGCACTTGGTTTTGACATGGTGTATTACATTTCTGCTGCGTCTCTGAATATGAGATTGGTTTTGACATGGTATGTTACACTATTGGTTCTCATAGAATTACCTGAGAAGAGGTAGAGCATTATGCTTCCTCAGACATGGCATATTACATTATTGCTTCTCTGAATATTATGCTTCCTCTGAGATTTTTCTAACGTCCATGAAATGTGATATTCAAAAAGTTCTGAGCTTAGATAGTGAAGAAAATTAGTGTGATGCTGAGCCATACTGTGTTTCTTGCATCTTTGATAATTTGAATTTATCCCCTATTTTAACATCACACTTTTAACTATTAATGCCTATGAGTGTTTTATGAGTTTCAGCTTCCAGATAAGCATTTGATGATTTTGAGATGTGCTAGAGGCTAGAGCAATTGAGAAGTGGCAGAGCATCATCATCCGACAGTTACAAGCACAATACTACAAACAAAGACTTGACTTATTGTTGTTCTGAGCCTACAATGTTTAGAATTTTGTTTAATCTTTTGTATAATCTTTAGAATTTTGTATAAAGATGGAAAGTCCAAAGATGAGTAAGACATGTATGAGAATTTTTGAAGTTGTATCATTGAGTAAGCCTAATGTTATTTCAGTTATATCATTGATTGATATTTGTATACTTCTTGGATTGTTCTGGGCTTACAAAATCATGGATGTGTTTCTGTTTGTTCTGAGATTACTGATACTTCTTGGTCTGTCTCTGATTGTTCTAGGCTTACAAAATTTGATAATTCATGGTCTGTTTCTGTATGTTCCGAGCTTACAAAATTTTCATACTTCTTGGTCTGTTTGTGTTCTGAGCAAGGGCAAAATTTGATACTGCATGATCTGTTAGTGTTAGTTCTGAGCTTACAAAATTTGATAATTCATGGTCTGTTATTGTTGGTTCTGAGCTTACAAAATTTTCATACTTCATGTTCTGTTTGCGTTGGTTCTGAGCTTACAAAATCTGTATACATCATGCTCTGTTTGTGTTAGTTCTGAGCTTACAAAATTTTGATACTTCTTGGTCTGTTTCTGTCAGTTCTGAGCTTACAAAATTGTCATACTTCATGGTCTGTTACTGTTGGTTCTGAGCTTACAAAATTTGTACACATCATGCTCTGTTTTTGTTAGTTCTGAGCTTACAAAATTTTGATACTTCTTGGTCTGTTTCTGTCAGTTCTGAGCTTACAAAATTTTGATACTTCATGCTGCGTAATACACCAAAACAATCACAAAATTTCAATCATGACGCCAAAGCAATAATGAATTGAATATCTGGAAGAAATTCGATCTTCATAGAAATGTAAGGTAATACTTTACAAAAACATGTACAACGTAACAAATGTTCTTCACATCTGACACTTTACAAAAAACTGAAACTTAACACAAACTGTACAACGTAATACAATGTTCAGTAGTTTACTGCAAATGTCAACTTTTCGCGTAGTCCACTGTTCAATAGCTCCAAGAAGCACAAGAAGCACTTCATGTTGGAATCAACCTGAAATCAAAATCAAACATAACTCATTTAACCTGGAAACGACAAAATAATTACAAAATATAGTCGGCTCAGAACACAAAAAATCATGTACTAAATATGGTAGGCTCAGAAAAACAAACGCTGAACATGAAGTTCAAAATTTGTTACCTCGGCAAAAAACAGAAACTGAGAAACAAGTAGCTTGGGAGCAAACAGAAACAGATAATGAAGTATCAAATGGTTGTAAGCTCATAACAAACAGAGACAGAGTAATACAATGAAGTGTCACAATTTGTAAGCTCAGAACTAACACAAACAGATCATGAGGTTACAAATTTTGTAAGCTCAGAACTAACACAAACAGATCATGAAGCATCAAATTTTGCCCTTGCTCAGGACTAACACAAACAGACCATGAAGTATCAAATTTTGCAAGCTCATAAATAACACAAGCAGAGTCTGAAGTATCAAATTTTGTAAGCTCATAACCAACACAAACAGAGCATGTAGTATCAAATTTGGTAAACCAAGAACAAACAGAAACACATCATGAAGTATCAAATTTTGTTAACTCAGAACAAACAGAAAAATGAACTCTTCGAAACTAGACAGATAGTATCAAATTGTGTATGCTCAGGACAAACAGAAGCTGGGCATGAAGTTTCGAATTTTGTAAGATCAGAACAACAGACACTGAACATGGGGGTAATAAAAAACCAGTAGGCTCAGAACACACTATTCATAACTAGGGCTGCATTGGGGTGCCGCGCCAACTAGGATATGATAGATATATAATCAAGAATAAATACAACAAATTGAAATAATTATTCAGATCATAAAGTGTTTAGCATCACTGCCTACACCAACACACCATCACTGCCTAATATATAGTTTATTGTATAGTGTCAAGATCTGTTTGTGTTTCTTCTGAGCTGACAAAATTTGATACTTCATGATCTGTTTGTGTTGTTCGGAGCTTATCATCAACTGTCTTATATATATAGAGTAAGTCTATTAAGAGCTTGGGAGCTGAAATCCTTATCTAAAGCGGGGGTTTTTAGCCATTCGTTCGCGATTGATCGCGACGGAACGACTCATATTCGGTACCGCTTATCTTCAGAATGTTTGGGGGTAAAAGGGGTAAAATCAAAAACCCCTATCTCTTATCTTCTCACACTCAATCGACCAAGCACACAGAATAGACTTACTCATGAATATATATAGACTAAAAAAACCAGTAGGCTCAGAACACACTATTCATATGTAGGGCTGCATTGGAGTGCCGCGCCAACTAGGATATGATAGATATATAATCAAGAATACTTAAAACAGGATTGAAATAATTATTCAGATCATAAAGTGTTTAGCATCACTGCCTAACCCAACACACCGAAGGAGAGAATCAAACACCAAAAGGCGTAAATGAGTATCCACCACATACGTATCCAACGTTCTGAGCTAACAAAAATTATACTGATACTATCAATCATTGTGAGTCATCGGTGCATCAAAATTTGATGAATTGAGCTACTCTCAAGTCACATATTCAAAATCAATTTCATCATTGTCTACACACAAAACCGAATGAAAATGCAAGAAATTAAACAGAAATCATAAAAGCATTTATGAGAGTCAAACACTTCCCTCCGGAATCTGGGAGAGGCAGAACCCAATGAGCCGAGAAATCGAAACCCTTATCGCGGTTTGGGTTTTCCGTCAAAGAGAGAGAACGAACTTGTGAGAGCTCTTCTTTGGTGCTGAGACGACAAAGAACATATATTTCTAATCAAGATTCTAAAAAGATTCAAAACAGTACTGATTTTGGATGTATATAAACAATAAAAAAAAAACCTTAACATTGGAATTTTACCACTATCCAAGTTAGAGATGTCGAGAGGAGATCGTTTAGGGTTTCGAAAGTCGTATTCAGATTGGGTGGATCAAGCGCGGTGTCTAGGAGAGCGTCGGTGCATCAATTTGGAGCTAGGGTTTCCATGCACTCGAGCGTATAGCAGGGTTTCGATTTCGATTTCAGGTTTTGGGAATATTTGGAGCTAGGGTTGCGAGATTTGGGGCTTCGATGCTGGAGATAGATCGGGATTTGGAGGGTAGACTGAGAGAGAGAGAAGGGGAAAGAAGATAAGAGCAAGGGAGATGGGGGGGACGATCTTCGAGAGCGGGAGAGAGAGCGCGAGAAGATAAGATCTGGGATTAGGGTTTGGATAGATAGAGAGCGGGAGAGAAGAGAGCGTGAGAAGATAAGAGATAAAAGGGGCTGATCGATTATACCCCTTTTACCCCTCACTATATCTGAAGATAAGTGGCATCCGATCTCAGCCGTCCAATCGCGATCAAGATCGATCGGATGGCTGAGATCTCCAGCTCCCGATAAGGATACCAGCTTCCCAGCTCTTAATAGACTTACTCTCTCTCTCTCTCTCTCTCTCTCTCTATATATATATATATATATATATATTTCAATCATTTTGCATGGTCTACATCAGAACTGGACCCTGCATGTCAATCCAAATTTGTCCCAAATGCCGCCCCCACGTCCCCCCCCCCCTGTTAATTTCATTAATTCAAATGGAATTCATTACAAGCAGCACTCGAATGCTTCCCTTAGACGAATGGGAAATTCGTGATAGAAACCAGCTACAAAAAAGGTTAAGCCGTCAACAAAGTTTAGCAAGGGTGTGAGCCGCATTGTTCTTATCTCTCTTGACACTCGCAATGGAACATCCTGGAGCACTGGCAAATCTGTTTCTGCACGCATAAAACTAGGTGGGCAAGATGCCAAGCAGGCACGGCATTTGGATTCTTTATATATCCAGTTAACCATGTTGGTTGCATCTCCTTCAACGAATCCACTTTTTGTTTTGGTTATATATCTAACATTTGATATCAAGAAGTAGGGCATGAGCTTCCGCCCGTATCGGCGTAATGGTGTTGACTAGCCTGGCCTCCACAACAGTGACAGTTCCTTAAGCATGTTGGTAGTGGGTGGGCCACATTTTCGTTTCGCACAAGTATCAACCACGGCCTTATGGCCGGCTCGCACCTTGAGGCAAGTGAGGCGGCCGACTCAGGCCCCCGATTTTTTTGCAATTTTAGGAATCCCCAAATTTGTAATCCCCTTGTAAATATAGAGCACATATTTTATGCATTAAAAAAATTATATTGTAATTAGGGACCCAAAAAATAATTATTTGGACATTTCACCTTGGACTCCGGAAACTCAGGGCCGGCCCTGTACGGCCCTTTGCAAATTTGTGCTAATGTGAGAGATCAAATGCATTATTCTCGAAGACTAACTTGCATCTTGATTTCCAAACGAGCCACATGTACGCTGTCTGTACCTTGAGATCTTTTGATGTGCAAGTATTTTGGTCCATCCAATGTTGTATAGCCATGATGACCGACCCATTGGCCTCAAGGCGATGAGCAAAGTCTGATGTGTCCCATACTTGTGTGGAGACTTGACAATTCAGTAGGAGGTGGTCAATTGATTCGGGTTCTTCATGACAAAGTGGGCACATGTAATCTTCCGTAGTGCTCTCTTTTCTCGTTCATCATGACTGCATCATTGAGGGCTCTCCACACAAAGTGGCACACTCAGGTTGGACCTCCTTTCTAGCCCATAACTTCCTATAGATTCTGATGTGGGTAAAAAAAGAAAAAAATAGAGATCGTTCAAATCAGATACAAATTCAGGGGTAAAATGGTAAATTTCAGTAGATACAGACCCGATAGGAGTTAGACCACTTTTAGGACCATCAACCCAATCCGGCCTGCAGCAAGGGGCTGCCAAAGCAGCTCTAATGCAAAGGAGTCCAGGTTCATCTAAAAAACCTAGTTTAAACCCTATCTAAAGAGGCTAACCGCCTCTATCTCTCCATGCATAAGAAAGAGTTTGAAAACTCTCTTTATCAAGGGAAAAGTCTTAACTCGATTTCTTTACATGGGAGAGGGTAACAAACCTTATCAAAACACCGGAAAGCAAAGATAAATCAAATATCTTGAACCCTCTCACACACACACACAACGACTATAGATACCTCTCGACTTCTTCAGAAACCAGGTGATTGCAAATTTCGCTCTGGTCTGTCACTGGGGCTAATCCCGGTGTTTCAGGCTGTTTCGCAGGTCTACGGGAGCGATCACATCCGTTCCCGATAATCAGATCTCAGAGTCAGCAGCAGTTTGCTGTTATCAACATCGACGAAAGTAAAATGTTAAATCTTTGTTCTTGTCATTAAATTTTTTTTTACATATGTGTTTGCTCTCACACAGAAATTAGTAGCAGCAAAATCAATCCAGGTGAACATCAGGTGTGTGTGTTCAATGTGAACATCAGGTGTGTGTGTTCAATGAATGCTTTGATAGGCGGATCGGGTAGTGAACACAGCTCTTCTATCCGAAACCTACATGATTTTGTCCTTGCAGCAAGGGTCGAACTTATTGACGGGAGTTTTGAGGATCTCCTCTTCAGTGTAGCTATCAAAATCCCCTCTTATCAGGTTCATGTCCCATGACCTCAATGTCTGTTGAATAAGTTGGTCGACCGTTGTCAGCCTTGCAGTGAAAATGGATGGTTTATGAAGTGGTTCGGTGCTGCCACCAACCGAATTATTGCCAAGAATCCGGAATGAATGCCCATTGACAACAGACCATCGGATACGTTCACGGAACAAGCTTAAAATTGCTTGGATACCTCTCCAAAAGGCGAGCAAGAGTCTCGGGGTTTGTAGTCGATGAAGTTTAAGGAAGGGAAGTATTTTGCTTGAAGGAGTTTAACCCAAAGAGCCTCAGGGTTGGTTGCAATATGCTTACATTAGTCTTCTTCATATCTCTAAATCTCGTACCTCCAGCATTTTTTGGTCTTTCTACGTCTCTCAAGGCTTTCGGAAAGAAGTGTCTTCCCCCCGGTTCCAAGCCCCAAAAGAACTTGTTCTTCAATACACAACAATATATTATATCCCTAAATATAAAATCTCCATATATATGTATATATATATATATAAACCACTAACACCATTCTTCTTCTAATATTTAGTTCGAATCATCTTCTCGCTTCATTGTCTTCTTTTCACATCGAACCTAGTATACAAAACATAAACCCAACAATCTCCACCAGGACCGGTCCTGAGATATTTAGGGCCTTGTGCAAAAAAGGAAATGGGACCTTCTTTACATATTCCAATACTAATTTTACTTCATATTGGTTCCGACGTCATGTATATAAATTTATATATAGCATACGAATTCAATTGAAAATTATAAGTAGCGTACATTCTATATCAATCAAAATTTTATATGAAATTTCTTGATCTTTAAGAAATACTTAAAAGTTTTTAAGATTTATAGAATCGCAGATGCTAATTCTTGATATTCAATAAGATACTTTTCACGGAAACCTTCCTTCGAAAAGTCAGTTCCTTTTATTTCCTAAATTCAATGAAATCGCAGTGTTGAAAGACAGTTCCCGCTTGAGTTTACTAACATTCCAGAGTAAGACAGACTTCGATTCCTTCTTTTAAGTTGCTGTAGTTAACAAAGAATTTGATGAACAACCTATACATATATCTAGTTGTTCACATCTATCGACAATTTGTCCTTAAAATTAATATGTGCAAAAGAAAAGAAAATTGAGCTTTTCTTCTTTTTACAAGTGAGATTTCAATTTGACTACATAATAATTAAAATATACCCAGTCTTCAAAACTCTTTCAAAATCTATACCTTAAAATCATCACCCTACTCCACACTGACACAGACCCAAATCATATCTTCAATAGTTTCCATCCAAAATTGATAAATTAACATTCTTCTGCACAAAAATCACTCTCCTTTGAGTTGCAGAACAAAAAAAGGACCAAAATAAAAAATTTGGAAACACTATAAAACTGCTAAGCTATAACTCACAAGTAAGAAAGGAACCAGTTTACATTCGAAAAGATGCTGCCTTTTGAGTTGAGCGAAATTGAGTTTTTGGAAGATAAAGGCTGAGTAATAGACCAAGTCAAAGAAGATGGAGACTTTGAGTCTATTGAAGAATATGAAGAGTTTTTCTTGAAGAAGATCAATAGTTCTACTGTTCCAGATTTCCTAGGCCGGGGGGGGGGGGGGGGGGGGGGGGGGGGGGGGCTCTAATTACTAAGGGGGCCTGTGCAACCGCACAGGTTGCACAGGGCTAGGGCCGGCCCTGATCTCCACACTTGATTACATACTCATGCTTCCATACCTATGTGATTAATTGCCTCTAGACTGTCTTTCTCCTCTTGCAAATAACCAGATTCAGTGACTTCTTTTACTAATCAAATCTACCTCCACATGTTATTTCTTCTATCTTATGCCCCTTCAAAGCAATACCCTAGTAGGCGTCAACACGAAGACGCCACCCTCCGCATAAACTCCACCTCTGTCGAGGCACTCTCTACCTCCTGACGATATTCAGATGTATTGGTCTGGCTTCCGTGACTCGAGTGGCGGCAAACTAGATAATGCTTTAGGAACACAAACGCATGGCTTAGAAACACTTGATCAAGATTTCTCATTTTCACAAAGTTAATAGAGGTTGTGCTGACTCTGCCCAATACCCATCTTTCCCCCCATCACCTTACGACGACAATACCAAACCGATACAACTCCACCTCGAGCTGTGTACCTGTAGCCTCGTGCTTCCAGAGTTTCCAAGGATATCTGATTTTGTTTCATCAAAGGAATATGTTGACCTTAAGTTTGGTGTGCACAAAATATATCATCTACAACTAATATTTTCAGTTGAGATTTACAGGATCTACAGAAAAATGAAAACCAAAAGAAAAGATTCAAAGTGATTGGAAATCAAGCAAAAGAAGCATGAACCCAAAAATCAATGAAGATTGCACACAAGAAACATGTGCTTCAAATCATCAAGAAAGCCAACCAAAATAGATAATTTATATCTGTTTATGTGAGGAGAATATATGTAAAGTAGTGTTGATTGATAAATTAGTTTTGGAAAGAATATAAAGTGAAATTGCCATCTGCACGACAGCAGTCGACCGCACAAAGATGAATCAGTCGATCGGCCATCTCCCGACTTTCGAGTTAAAAGATAAAACGTTAATTGTTCATCATTGTGGTCAATCGTTCAAGTGCATATCTGACTATTTCGGAAATATCTTTTTATTTTCGAAAAGATACATTTCCTCACTCTATATATTGAGGCAAATTAAATTCTTCATCCATTGCTTGTTGGATCCTGTAGGCAAGGCAAGAAATACTAGAGGGGGGGGGGGGGGGGGGGTGAATACTGTTGTATAAAAAATAATAACGAAATTGAACTTTTTCTTACTGTCCAGTCAACTTGAAAAGGGAATACAATCGACTGGGGCGTCAGAATAGAAGAGTATTTTATACAAGTCTGATCAGTTGACTTATAGCGGAACTCAGTCGACTTGTCAGAAATTTTTTTGAAGATTATGTTATACCAGTCTGATCAGTCGACTTATAGAAGAGGGGCAATTGACTTCCCAGACAAGTTTCACAGAGAAATTAAAATACAAGTAAAGAAAATACAACCACAGAAAGAATCAACCACCGAGTACACCGCGATGTATTTTGGTTTGGTCCTCCCGACCTACATCCAGTCCCTAAGCAACCCACTTGAGATTTTCCACTATTCTTGAAAAAATACAAGAATACCCTACGGCATTAGACAACAACCTTGTCCAACCCATAGACCTATCTCACCACTAGAGAGAGCAAACCCACTCTTCAACCAAGAGTAAAAGCCCGACTCTACAACCTAGAGCCTTACTCTCCAACCGAGAGGACCACTCTCACAACCCGAGAGTGAAAGAAAACAATAAAAGAGTTACAACAACCTATAGCCTTGTTGTGATTGTCATTTTTGTATGGAGGCTAATAGGTGAACTTCCGAAATCAGTCTAACACGAATTCAATGTTATACTAGACTGATTTCAGAGAACCAAGACTTAGAAGATTATGAATGCTTGTTTGAATACTTTTTCTTTTTCAAAAGCAAAAACTTAAACATTTATCAAAAATGCTTGGAACATTTCCATGGTGATTCCTAGGCTCTATTTATAGAGAGGAATCACTAGGACATTGTAAAACAGTTTATAAAACTGATTAAAAACGGATATAAAACTTTGAATTCGAAAAACAAGTTTTAAATTCTGAAAACTGTCGAACCGACTTGAACAACTGATTGGGTTACCATGATGAGTCGACTGGCTAGAGTTTGAAAAAGTTCAGACAGTTTCGTACTAGTATAGTTGACTAGTGCCAAACGACAATCGACTGGTGCTCAACAGCTGATCTTAATCAAGCTTGTTTCGACCTTTAAACTTGTGAAAAACACTCAATTATAAAGATATGTGTGAGTGTGTGTGTGTGACAAGGCTATTACATCATTCTAAGACAGAAAAAAAATAAAATTACAATTGTTTACAAGATATTTAATAAAACACATTGAAGCACTGAATCTTGTCTTGATCTTGAGTCTTGAATTTGAGCTTGAGCCATTGTCTTTAGTTGTTGAAGCTTGCTTGATCAATCTTGTCCTGAACTTAGGACTTTGTAGTTTGATCAAATTTTCTTTGAGAGCTTCATTGGATCAACTTTGCCTTTGTGTATCACACATGGTATTGACATTGATACATCCTACAATATATAAGAAGTAGCACAACTTTGCATTGTGTTGTAGTCATCAAAACCAAGAAACAACATTGCTATCATAACTCTTCTGAACTAATCATTCAATCAACACTCCGAGTCTGAGAGATTTGATTGTCTTCTTTAGTCAATGTCTTTTTAGATCTTGAGAGTTTTTCTTTCTTCCACTTTGGGGAGTATTTGTAGAAGCCCTGCTGGTGTAATAGGTCTCTCGACCTGAATTTCGAGAATCACTTGACAAGGATTTAAAGTATAGTGGAACACTTGTGGCGGAGAATTGCTACAAGTAGGTGGTGTGGACGTAGACCTGGGGGTCGAACCACGTTATATCGATGTGTCTTTCTCGTTGCTCTATTTGCTTTCTCTTACTCTATCTTTTTTGCTTTACGCCTTTCATTTGAATTTTCAATTTCCGCACAATCACCCTGTTCACCCCCCTAGGATGATTTACAATGGTATCAGAGCGATGTGCTTATTAAAAGCTTAAAAGCTTGAGTAAAAGGTCCAATGGCTGAAATCCCTCCTCCCGAAAACCTGTACTCGTCGGAGCCATTTATTTCCAATGGGACAAGTCTAACACGTTCACCTTATTTTGATGGAAAATACTATGATGTTTGGAAAGTTCGTATGTCTCACTTTTTGCAGATGCTTGGAGAAGAAGTATGGAACATTTGCATAAACAAAACAGATATTTATGTTAGTAACGGAAAGAGGGCTTTCACAAAAGCTGAACTAGCATTAAAAACCGCAAACTCCAAAGCTATGACAGCACTCTATGTAAGTCTAAATAATGAAGAGTTGATGCGATGTGGGCGAAATTGCAAAATGGTCTATGAAATTTAGAACAACATGCTAAAACGACATGAAGGAACCGCATCTGAGGTAAAGGCAAAAATTAAATTATGTTTTTATAAGTTTGATATTTTTCGTATGTTGCTAGGAGAGAACGTAGATAAGATGCTTACCTACTTTGACATTATCACACATGAGCTTGAGAGCTTAGGTAAGGGGTTGGATGATGACCGAAAGGTCGGAAAACTCATAAGCTGTCTCACGCCTGAATGGGATGTTAAAGCTGCAGCAATGAGGGAGACACTTGAAGAAAAAGGGTTTGACTACTACAATTTCCAAAAAAAATTGAAGACGTATGAGATGGAGATGACCGAAACAAAGAGGTACCGGCAGAACATTGGTATTGAACCCAAAATTGAAGAAAAGACCACTGCCTTGAAAGCAGAAACTTCACGATCATCAAAATCAGAGTCAGATCATGAAGAATCAGATGAAGATATTGTGCTATTAACCAAACAATTCTGTAAGTATCTCAAACATAAAAAAGTATGGCAGGTCTCAAGGATGAAGAGAAAAGGACAAAGATGACATATGTTACAAATGCAAGAATGTGGGACATATTCGCGCAAACTTTCCTATCTCACAGGACAGGAACAAGGATCATTATCACTCCAACACAAGATTTAGAAAGAAGGCATTGAAGGCAACATGGCTAGATTCAGATTCCAATGATGAAGAGCAAGAACACAACAATTTTGGATTCATGGCTCTTGGGAATGGTGAGGTGCAATCACCACCTGAAGAAGAGGTAATCGAAGAACCCACCTATGATGATTTAGTTGACGTGTGTAATGGTTTAAGAGATTATGCAAAGAAATTAAGTTGTGAATTGAGACAATATAAACAAATGTCAAATGAATCACATGACTCTTGCATTGCCAAAAATCAAAAATTGAAAAACAAAAATTCGAGTCATTTAAGAAAGACCATGATGTGTTGATAGAGGAAAATGAGTATTTAAAACAATAGATTCAAAAACCCTTAGTAACACATGATAAAAATCTAAAAGAAATTCATGAGAAATCTATTTATATTGCTAAACTCACTAATGATTTAAATGACTGCAAAAGAAAATTTGATGAGGTAGTGGAAGGTTGTAAAAAAGCACTCGAACAAAATAGAATACTTGATGCTACCCTAGACACTCTTCGTTGGAACACCAAAGACGATGAGAAGACTAGAAAAAGACTTTGTAATAGAATAATTGGGCTCGAAAAAATGGTTGAAAAATATGAAGGGCCCAGTTATCTTATTACAAAGAGTTCAAGGTCATATAATGATAATCGAGGACTTGGTTACAATGAGCCAATACAACGTCAAAATTCTAACAATCTTGTCATACACATATGCATACCAAAATAGTTACAAAACAACACAAAACTATGCACATGTGCATGATCAAAGGCATAATCGCATTACATATCATTATTGCTGTAAATTAGGACATATATCTTATAATTTTTCATTAAAAAAGAATACTAATTTTGTTTGGGTGAGAGAATGTAAATGCAGGTTCAATACAAACTTGGGCACCCAAAATTACACCTACTAATCTTAATGTAGGTACATCAACATATCAAGACTAAAGATCGGTGATATCTTGATAGTGGATACTCAAACCATATGACATGTGACAATAAATATTTTGCATCACTATCAAGGGAAAGAGAGAATGACATCATCTTTGGAGATAACAACACTAGTCAGACCATCGGTAAAAGTAAAATAAACTTTGGTTCATCATGCTCCATTGAGGATGTACTTTTGTTCATCATGCTCCATTAAGCCTAAGAAAATGGTATCAACTGCTAGACCTCTTGAACTTTTGCACATGGATCTGTTTGGACCATCACGAACAAGTAGTAATGGAGGTGCACGATATGCCTTTGTAATTGTGGATGACTACAACAATTCACTTGGGTTACTTTTTTGTCACAAAAGGATGACACATCATATGTTTTTCAAAATCCTGTCGTAGAGTAGAAAATGAGAAAAGCCTTACCATCGTCACTATTCGTAGTGATCATAGTGGGGAATTTCAAAATGAACTCTTTACGTCATTTTTGTGACAAAAAGGAAATAAAACATGAGTTCGCTTGTCCTCGTACTCCCCAACAAAATGGGGTTGTTGAAAGGAAAAAAACGATCTCTTCAAGAAATGGCCCGCACATTGTTTAGTGAGAATGATTTTCCAAAGTTGTTTTTGGCCGAAGCTGTCAATACAGTATGTTATACCATTAACCAAGTAATCCTTAGGAAGTATCTTGAGAAAACACATTTTGAACTATATTATGGAAAAATTCTAAACTTAAGTTATTTTAATGTATTTGGATGCAAAGTGTTTATTTTTAATACCCTAGATAACTTGATAAAATTGATCGTAAAAGTGAAGAAGGCATATTCTTGGGATGTTCTCTAAGTAGCAAGGCATATCGTGTATTTATTAAAAAAAGATGCACAATTCAAGAATCTATTGATATTATATTTGATGAAACTAATCCTCTCACTAAAGAGAAATTACATGTTGTTGATGATGATGAGACATGCGTTCGTGTTGAAAAAAACATGTACATATTGAAAAGAGACCAAATATAGATTCTCAAAACAACGTGTCACATCAAGATGGAAACACATCTACCAATCAAAGTAGTAACAACTCCTTGATAGACGAGTTGCATACACAACAAATTGATGCCATGAAAGATGATCACATTCCGCCGCAAGCACAACCTCTACCTTCCACCAGCCAAAAGCGCCCTGCTTGAAAAATCATGTCTAGTCATCCACCAAATCTTATCCGAAGTGATATGTTAAAAGGGGAATTCTCTAAGCAAATGCAGGATAAAATTGAAATGAGTATGATGGGTGAATTAACCTACTTTCTTGGGCACCAAATACAACAACGAAAAGACGACATCTTCATAAACTAATCCAAGTATGCGAAAGAACTCGTCAAAAAGTCCGGCCTTGTCAGTGCAAACACATACAAAACTCCTATGGCAACTACCACTAAATTGTCCAAAGACGAATCTGGTAAAAATGTTGATATTTCTACTTATCATGGTATGATTGGTAGCTTACTTTATATTTCTGCTTCGCATCCCGATATTATGTTTAGTGTATGTTTGTGTGCTCGTTTTCAATCGTGTCCCAAAGAATCTCATTTGGTTGCAGTTAACCATATCATTCGATATCTTAAAGGCACACCAAATACTGGTCTTTGGTACTCGAAAAATAAAAAATTTCCTCTTATAGGCTATTCAGATGCCGACTATGCTGGGCGTTTGACAGATAGAAAAAGTAGTAGCGGTACATGTCATTTCTTGGGAGATTGTCTGGTCTCATGGACATCCAAGAAATAAAATTTTGTAACCTTGTCTACTGCCGAAGCCGAATACATAGCCGTCGGATCCTGTTGTGCGCAGGTATTATGGATGAAACATACTTTAAAGGACTACAAGGTATTCTTTGATCACATTCCCATTAAATGCAATAATACTAGCACTGTTCACATGACTAAAAACTCTGATCAACGGAGTCGTACAAAGCATATAGAAATTCGATATCACTTCATTAAAGATCACTTTCAAAAGGGAGATGTCATTCTTGAGTATGTTTCAACAGATTCCCAACTTGCTGATATTTTTACCAAACCTTTAGATGGAAAATGCTTCCATTTTCTGAAAGGTGAATTAAATGTTATTGATATTTCAGCATAATTGGTTTTCGGTCGACTGTCATCCTGTAAAGGAGTACAGTCGACCGGGCGGTCGACCGGTCCCCTCTCGGTTTTTCTTACAGTTGAACACACGCCTGTTCTGTTTTCTTCGGTCGACTGTGCAGTCGACCGCCCCCCTCTCTATTTTTTTTACAGTCGCACATAATTTCTCATTGGTCGACTGTGCAATCGACCGGGCTCTATTTTGTTTTCGGATTTCTGACAGTTGTGTTTTGTATCTTTTGGTGTGTTCCAAAAAGGGGGAGATTTTTTTTTCTTTCTTTCACTTAGAATTTGAAATCTATTATACCTAGAACTTGAAATCTATTTTAACTCAGAATTTGAATCTTTTCATCTATGTCTCTTCAATGTATTAGCGAAATATCAAATCTATGATACCATGTAGAGCTCTCAGTGTATATCAAAGAGTTTCGCAATCAACGATATCATGTAAGTAGATTTTCCTTTGATTTTCAAAAATGTAATATTCCCCAAAAATTACTTGATCCTCAAAATATATGTAAGCATGTCTTCAAACAAGTTTTGGTTTTTTACATATAGGTTGTATCATGAACACACATTTATTAAAATCTTACCATGCATGAATTTAGGGGGAGTATTGGTTTTAGGGGGAGCACTTGAATCTCTTCTAATTTTTTTAAGTATGATTACGCTTTTAAATTCTATGGTATGTTTTGTCCACACAAAAAGGGGATATTGTTGGCCTTAAGTTTGGTGTGCACAAAATGTATCATCTACAACTAATATTTTCAGTTGAGATTTATAGGATCCACAGAAAAAGGAAAACCAAAAGAAAAGATTCAAAGTAATTGGAAATCAAGCAAAAGAGGCATGAACCCAAAAATCAATGAGATTGAACACAAGAAACATGTGCTTTAAATCATCAAGAAAGCCAGCCAAAATAGATAATTTATTTCTGTTTATGTGAGGAGAATATATGTAAAGTAGTGTTGATTGATAAATTAGTTTTGGGAAGAATATAAAGTGAAATCGCCAATTAAAAGTCGAATCTGCATGACAGCGGTCGACCGCACAAAATGACGGTCGACCGACACAACCGTCGATCGATTATTTCTGTGAAAAAGATGAATCAGTCGACCGGTCATTTCTTAACTTTCAAGTTAAAAGATGAACGGTCGATTTTTCATCATTGCGGTCGACCATCCAAGTGCAGATCTAACTATTTTGGAAATATCTTTTCATTTTCGGAAAGATACATTTCCCCACTCTATATATTAAGGCGAATTCACAGTGTACTCTTCATCCCTTGCTATCATAACTCTTCTGAACTAATCATTCATTCAACACTCCGAGTGTGAGAGATTTTATTATCTTCTTCAGTCAAGGTCTTTTTAGATTTTGAGAGTTTTTCTTTTTTCCACTTTGGTGAGTGACTTATTTGTAGAAGCCCTGTGGGTGCAATAGGTCTCTCGACTTGAATTCCAAGAATCATTGTACAAGGATTTAAAGTATAGTGGAACGCTTGTGGCGGAGAATTGCTACAAGTAGGTGGTGTGGACGTAGACCTGGGGGTCGAACCACGTTATATCGCCGTGTCTTTCTCGTTGCTCTATTTGCTTTCTCTTAGTCTATCTTTTTTTACTTTACGTATTTCATTTGAATTTTTAATTTCCACACAATCACCCTATTCCCCCCCCCCCCCCGGGATTTACAGAATATGTATGACCTTCTCTAGTGTATCCTCATTTCCATCTGGCATCTTCAAGTTAACTATTCCTTCACCCACTACGTCACATATTTCACCAGTCCTCATTCTCACACAATGACATTTTGTAGACTTCTAAGTAGAAAGCATCCCCCTCTCGGAGAAAATATGATAAAAACTACCTGAATCAAGAAACCAACTAGAATTCACATCAAAAGTACTTGAAACAAGAAGACAGTCTAAGTTAATCACCTGATTCAGCAGTGCTTACTATGTTTGTTGGTTTTTCGCTACTCTCTCTCTCTCAACCCGCCTATCATTTTTTAGATTTTTTTTCACATGTACCTCCTATATTGTTTTTTATTTTTTCACATACACTACTAAAACACTAGAAGTCATTTTTTCACATATACTACTACAAACTATTTATCATGTCACGATCATGAGGTAGCGGCCATAGCCAAAGTGAACAAGATTCCACGTCAACCACCAACAATCCCACAATTAGAGACCGAACATAACTCTAACCATGACATAGGTTATGAAGATGTTCCTCCACACGATTATGATCCCGACACACAACAAGAAATGCATACTAGTGACACACAAACACATGAAACTGAATCCTCACAACCCACTTCTAGTAGAAAACATAGAAGGGAAACTAGTGATTGACACATATTTTGACTTTATCCTGGACGTGGAGAATTATAGTATAGGACATAAGATTTGTAAAACATGTAACAAAAACTACAAATGGAAGAAGGCTGAGGGGATGGGTACAATTAGACGACACATTACCTCTATATACCCCGCACTAGTCCAATACCAACAAACACAATATAAAATCAACCCTAGGACCGGGTAAATAGATAGCCACCCCTATGATCCCAAAACTGTTCATCGGGAAATGGTCAAAATAGTTATTAAGGATGAGTTAGCTTTTTTCCTATTCAGAGAGTAGGAATGTAGAGGCATTTAACCAAAATGCACTAAATCCATATTTTAAAACAGTTCCTTAAAATACACTCAAGGCCGATTATTTTAAACTTTACAATGAAATGAGAGACATTTTAATTGCACTTTTGTTTTCTTTAACTTGTACAGTATCGTTAACTTCCGATTGTTGGAAAGGTTGTAACGATATTTCGATGATGAGCATAACTTGTCATTTGATCGATAGTGATTGGATGATTCAAAAGAGAATCATATCACTCATCCCCATAGTGGTATGATTATCGCAACACATATTTTAGAAGTTTGTGGGGTTTTTTTTTCTAATTCGCAATAAAAATTTTACTATTAGTTTTGATAATGCCTCCAACAACAATAGTTCGATTAATGCATTAAGAGAACAATTAGCTCATCCATGTCGTGAAATTTTTCATGTTAGATGTGCATGTTATATTTTAAATTTATGTGTACAAGATGCTTTGAAAGTAGTCGATCCATATATGAATGCAATTAGAAATTGTGTATATTTTATCGCTTGAAGTGGAACTATGCTTCAACAATTTAAAGAATGATGTATTCTTAAGGGATTACATTTTTGAAAATTTTTCTAGAGATGTTAAACACCGATGAAACTCTAATTTCGACTTATTAAATGTTGTTATACAATACAAAGCGGTTGTAAATAATTTTTGTATTGAAAAAAACATGATTTTTTTTTAAAATGACTACCCAATCTCGGTTTTTTGCTGAAGCTTTGTTAAGATTTTTGGAACCTTTTAAAACTGTAACTGTGAAGTTTTTAGAATCTTATGATTCTACTTTTAGTAGTATTTTTATTTCAATAATTACGATGATACAAACTTTTCAAGACATAATTTCGGACTCTTACATTAGCCATATTATTATTCCCGCTTATACTAAAATTTTGAAGTATTTTAATCATTCTCTTATGTTGTATTGTATTGCTACTGTTATGGATCATCGTATCAAATTAACGGGTAAGAAGAGTTTGATTGAAATATATTTTACTTTACTTGGAGATTAATCTGAATATGATTGTAGTGAATTTTTAGCTAGCTTTGAGCCGACATTGAATAACGTATATGATTATTATGATAGAATTTATGCATCTAGTAGTAGAACATGTCAAACTAGTATATCAATTTCTTCTTCTTCTACTTCTAGAGGTAATGGTAAGAGTACATTAGAAGATGTCACTGCTAATTTATTTGCTCGTATTCAATCTAAAATACCTAGGACTAATGCACCTAATGAATTAAACTGGTATAATCAACAAGATAGTGAGAAATCTAGTTCTAAGATTGAAGTGTTACAATGATGGAAAGAACATGAAACTCTTTTTCCAATTCTTTCACATATGGCTAGAGATCTACTAACCTATCATGTGTCTACAATTGCATTATAAAGTGTTTTTTCTACAAGTGGCAGGGTTTTAACCGATTACAGGAATCGTTTGAAGCCAGATTCATTGGAGATGCTTGTGTGCACTGAAGATTGGATGAAAGCTGAAGACATGACTCAAGGAAAAGCAATCGACACCTCAACCAGTGGAAGCAACTCGCCTGAAGATCAACAACAATAGTAGGAAATTTAGGGCGATACGATCCTAGGTTTAATTAAGTAGAGGTGCATGACATTAGTCCAATGTCATCTTTTCAATCTAACTCTAGGCTATCAAGAACTTTAGATTAATCCCTTCAACATGTAAGTGAATAAATTTGTATGTTTTTTTAGATTTTTATTACATGTATTTGTATGTTAAAAAGTTGTAAAAACTTAATAGAAGTTGAAATGAATAATATATACAATTTTGTTTCGCTCTTATACTTGTTGTACATTTCTTTTTAAAACTTTTTGGAGTTAAAAAAAAATTAACCCCTGGCCAACCTGCGAATAGGCCCAACCCGAACCGAGTTCAACCCGTAAGGGTTCGAGGGTCGACCAGGTTGATTTTAAATTTCCCAATCTGGGCCGGGACTTGACCCAACCCGACCCAAGGCCGCCCCCTACCCAGGCAAACCCAACGAGTTTGGGCCCGACCCAGCCCACTCGACTTCACTCGCCATTCCTAGCCTTGATCATACTGGCCATCAAAAGTGTCTCCTTAGCAGAATTCTGTATAGCATGGTGTTTTCAAGTGCTCATATGAATCTGATAGTGAACCAAGTTGAAAGCTTTATCTTCTTCGCTTAGATTTTTTGTGTTTATCACCCTTAATTTAGATAACACATTGTTGAATTCTATTATATGATCTTGAAGAGC
This sequence comes from Hemerocallis citrina, assembly GCA_017893485.1. Lineage (NCBI taxonomy): Eukaryota > Viridiplantae > Streptophyta > Magnoliopsida > Asparagales > Asphodelaceae > Hemerocallis > Hemerocallis citrina. The sequence goes on along the minus strand of CM030358.1, from coordinate 40,894,885 downwards.
GGTACCTTTCTTCATTAAGAAACGAAATAATTTTCTCTTCCAGTGCATCCAATCCATTAACGACGATCCCCAGTAGTCAGTTTTGAGTCTCACCCATAGAATCGCTGTGCTTTTCTCTTTGAGGAAGTTACACTTAACTTCGTTCGCTAATTGTAGTCAGATTAAAACTCAAGGTTTTCAAATAAATCTCATTCTACTTCTCCTACTTTACGTCAGATTTCTTCCCTTTATCTTCATCTAGGGAAATATGCAAGTCCTTCTGAACCAGTACGTCCACCTTCCAGAGATTAAAGTTGATTTTACCGTCGAATTGCATGATCTTCGTGAAACTCTGATCTGCCATTCACTAAGGTTCTCTACCAACTTAGGCTCTGATACCAGTTGTTAGGAATTTAATTACCCGCAACAGAAGAGGTTGAGGAGAAGTCAATAACCGATCAATACAAACAATCAAACAAGTAGGCTAAACCAAACACACAAAGCACACAATTTTGTCCCGATTCGGATGACTAATCTGAGGGAGAATTATTAGAGATATATTCAACTAGAGAAGATACAAGAGTTACAATCACTCTCACCAAGAACATATCTATCTCTCAAGCCTCGTTAGAAGATACTTATTGTTTACAATGAAAACTTTCTGATGAAGTACTACCTTACAAAGGAGGCAAATACTATATTATATAGAGATTTAGAGAAACCATAAGTTGTAGTCTTGATACAATAACCGTCTGATATACCTTGAAGATATAGCCATAAGATAAGAGTCGTACGATCTAACTTGGAGAGAAAGTTGGGTTCTAACCAATTCCCCAAGAACCAGCCGAAAATAGCATTGGTCACCGCTTGCGGTTGACTACTAGAAAAAGCAATTGACTGCTTTAGACTGCTCCAAGTCAGAGAGCTCACCAAAGCTATTGTGGTCGACCGTTATTTTATGCAGTGGACTCCAACCTAGTTTTGCCTCTTTCTACTGTTGCTGTTGCTCCCGTCTTCTTCCAATATTCGCTTCGAATTATCTTCTCGCTTCATCGTCTTCTCTTCGCATCGAACCTAGTATGCAAGACATAAGCCTAACAAGCTCAAGCTATTGCTTGTTGATACCGAAAGTAAACTGAAATGGATGATTTGTCTTCCGAATAGCCAACCCTCTTTCAACTACTCTAAAGGAGCAAGAAAAGTATGGGTTGGAAAGCAATAATCTATTGCCATCACGAAGTCTTTGCTAGTAGGACTCTCCCTTGCCTGATCTTCGATCTTTAGCTTGTCAATGTCATCCCTAATCGAGGTTGGATGAACCGTTTCAACATGCTCAAGACCACGATAAAAATAAGGTTGAAACCTTGCATCATAGATTTCTAGTTATTGACCGACATGAAAGTTTGGCTACGGGAAATGAATGATATGTTCTGACATTCCAAATGCTACTTGAAAGCTCAACATCGAAAGGGAAGAGAGATAACAAATTCCTCCGCTTCTCTTCTTTAGTATGATGAAAAAGTAGTGATAGGAACCTTTTGGTCGAATGCTGGAAAGTGCCAACCAGGAAGCTAGAAAGCGCCAACCAGGAGCAGGATTTGAATAACTGGTTCTGCCAGTGTAAGCTTGCCCCACCCTTAGAATACGTTCATCGGAATGAAGCTTGACATTCAACTCAAGTGGCGTAGGAGATGTGTGAGTATTTACTACAGTAGCTCGATGTTAAGAGGGTCAAAGCACTGAGAAAGTCAGTATCCAAGGGAATAATAGTCAACCTCCACCAAGAAAGTAACGTGGAGCCCAGAGATCCTTCATGTCGAATTGCTGATGGAGGTGGCGCCTGATTTGCTGAATATGGTCAGGGTCATTGCTGGTATTGATCATATCATCCACATAAGCAATAAACTATTAAGATGATCACAGGATCTAAAGGTGAACATAAAAGGATCATTATCACTGGGAAGAAAGCCTGCCTCCTGAACTGCCTAAGTGAAGCAAGCAAATGAAGTGTGAGGAGCCTGCTTGAGGCAGTATAAAGCACGTCGGAGGTGACATACATGTCCTGGTGTGTGTGTGTGTGTAAGACCCAGTGGTGGATGCATGTAAATGTCTTTGGAGATGGAACAATGAAGAAAGGCATTAGTCACGTTGCAAGCAACAATCTAACATTGTGAAAGAGAGGTCGCTTAATTGCCATTTCATGTTAGGATTATTTCTTGAATACTCGTGGTTCTGATTAGAAGAATGTACGATGAAGCACGGAGGTCAAAGCGTCGAAGATAGAAGAGAAAGTAGCAACATCAGTTGTTAGAGAGGGGTGGTTGAATGGTCGGTCGACCGCACACCCGACCACAGTTGTACAGAGTTTTGTCCGAAAGGAGGTCAGTCGACTGGCCTTGTTGAACGGTCGACCATGCGCAACGCTGTGTTCTTTTTGGGCCTCGATTTGTTTGGACATTTCAGTCCAATCTTCAACTCCAAGTCAGATTGTACTTCTCATATTCAGTTATTTCTTTTACAGGTTATATCGGACGACTGAGAACCAAAATTAACCTAGGGTTCTCTCTATTCTTCTTCTATATATTGTAATCTTTTCCAATATGAGAGATGAGCACCTCATTGACATTTTCTCCATTGTAAAGAGATGCTTGAGAGAGATAGTTCTTGGTGAGTGAGTTTAATTTCTTGTATTGAATGAATCATTACCTCTTTGTAATCTCTTCTAGTTGAATATTATATCTCCCTATATTTCCCATCCGGATTAAGCAAAAGCTAACCGGGATAAATCATCATTGTGTTTGTGTGGATTGGTGGATCTATTTGTTTGCTTTCTCAATTGATTCGTCTCATCTACTTCGACTTCCTCATTGCTTTATTTAGTTCTGTTGCACCACCAATGTGTTTGTAGACACCCCATCTCAACAAAGTGGTATCAGAGCTTCAGGTTGCTGAGTCCTTTGGTTAAGATGACAGGTCACAGTCTTTTGAAGATCAAGCAGTTCAATGGAAAGATCAACTTCAATTTTTGGAAGGTAGATAATGTCCTAGTTCAAGAACGTCTATGGTTAGCCGTCAAGAAGAAGAAAAAGTCATCTGATATGAAGGAGGATGTTTGGATGATATTTGTGAAAGAGTCGTAAGTCTAATCCGACTATCATTGGCGGACGAGGTAAAGTGCAAGTTTATTGAAGAAGCTGGCACAGCGAGTTTGTGGGAAAAACTCATAGCTAACTACTCTGGTTTATCATTATTAGATTGGATGTATTGGAAGATGAAGTTATTCCGTTTCTCAATGAAGAAAGGTACCAATCTCCAAGACCACATCACAAAGTTCAACATGGAATTATCTGAACTCAAAGCGATCAATGCGGATGTGAGTGAGGAAGATAAAGATTTCAACTTGATATATTCACTGCCGGATTCGTCCAAGCATTTGATCACTACTATGCTATATGGTAAATCTACCATGGAGAGTATTATAGTGGATGGTGTAATCAATGCATTGAAGAAAAATCAACTTAGGAAGGAGACTCATAAATCATCGTCTAGTCCAAATTGTCTAGCAGTGGAAGGTCCTTCAGGTGGAAGAAAAAGTGTTATGCAAAAGGATTCAAGGACATATCAAGAAAGACTGTTGGAAATTACAAAATCAGAAGAGCACGAAGGATGAAAAATCTACCGCCTATGTGGTTAGTGATTGTGATTCAGGTGATTCGTGTCTTCTTGTTTCAAATTCTTTAGAAGTGGATTTAGTTGGTTTCTTGATTCAGGGAGTTCGTCTCATATTTACTCCGAGGGGGAGTTTTTTTCTACTAATAAGTCTACTACAGAGCGTTGTGTGATAACGGGAATTGTGGAGATTTGTGAATTAGTAGGTGGGGGTACAGTTGAATTGAAGATGTCAGGTCTAAACATGTTCACTCTAAGGGGAGTTTTTTATATTCATCTACTTAAACGATATCTGATTTTTTTGGGAACTCTTGAAGCACAGGGTCGTCGAAAGGTGATTAAAGGTATGATAGTGGTTGGCCTAAGCCAAAACAATCTCTACAAGATTTAGGGAATCAAAAATACCTATACATGTGTCATTACTTCTTTTCCCGTTATTCCCGCAATTTCATCTACTCTGCCGCAACTAGCACCATCAATTCGAGACCACGATGTTCGAATATCGTCGAGAGGTGGAAAGTGCCTCGATGTAGGTGGAGTTCATACAGAGGTTGGAAACTCCGTGACAATGCCTACTGAGGTGTACCCTTGAGGGAGTATACTGATCGGTGAGAATGGGTAGAAGGTCTGTTCAACTAGAAGAAGAAACTATTGTTCCAAGTATATTTACAAGTGGTGTTTAGTAGAGTTTGGAGATGAATAATCACATCATGTTGATAGCACTCGTATGCAATCCAAGGTGGAGATTATTAGGATTATGTCTTGAATACTCGTGGTTAAGATTAGAAGAAGGTATGATGAATCATGGAGGTCAAAGCGTTGAAGAGAGTAGAAGAGAAAACAGCAACAACAGCAATCAGAGAGGGGCGGTCAACTGGTCGGTCGATCGCACACCCGACCACAGTTGTACAGGGTTTTGGCCGAGAGGAGGTCGGTCAACCGGTCTTATTGGACGTCGACTGTGTGCGGTGCTGTGTTCTTTTTGGGCCTTGATTTGTTAGGTCGTTTCAACCCAATCTTTAACTCCAAGTCAGATCGTACGACTCATATTCAGTTAATTCCTCTACAGGTTATATTAGACGACTGAGAATCAAGATTAACTTGGGGTTCTCTTTATTCTTCTTCTATATATTGTAATCTTCTCAAATATGAGAGATGAGCACGCCATTGATATTTTCTCCATTGTAAAGAGAGACTTGAGAGAGAGAGAGTTTTTAGTGAGTGGGTTTAATTCATTGTATTGAGTAAATCATTAACTTCTTATAATCTCTTCTAGTTGAATATTATATCTCCCTATATTTCTCGTCCGAAGTAAGCGAAAGCTAACCGGAATAAATCCTCGTTGTGTTTGTGTTGGATTAGTGGATCTATTTGCTTGCTTCCTCAATTGATTCGTCTCATCTACTTCGACTTCCTCAGTCTCTATTTAGTTGTTGCGCCACCGGTATGTTTGTAAACACCCCATCCCAACAATTCATACGTAAAGCTCAAATAAATTCCCATTATTATTATTTCTTTGCTAGACAAGAGAATTTAAAACGAAATAAAAAACAGCTACAAAACAAGAGCATCCCTCAATCGGAAAACCCCTCTAGTTATCATCCTCAGCCAAAACAAGAAACTCAGGCTCAAGGAAGTTAATCTATAGAAAACTTTGACCACTACTACATCTTTTTTTTAGCAACACACTTAGAAAAAATATTACCCTCTTGATAAATATGTTGTATCCTACCAATATTCATATTTTCAAGCATGAGTAATATATCGTGAGAAATGATGTCCTGACTGCTTCTTGCACGAATCTGGTCGATAACGAGCTTTGATTATCCCTCAATAAAAATATGAACATTGTCAATTAGCCCATGATCAAAGACCACAAATTGACGAATATTATTTCAGAATCCATACAACAGTCCAATTAGTAGTTGGGCCTAAACTCTTTTTTTGATGAGTTGGGCCTAAACTCTTAAAGACTGAATTAGCCCAATATAAAGTTATCATCCAATCATCATTGACTACTGTATATATCTCAGAAGACTGTTTGTTGTTCTGAGCAGTTGCAGCCACAAAAATGGAGGAAGAGCAACAAAATGGAGGAAGAGGGTGCGGCCGCAACTGTCTCTCAAGATGCTGCCTCCTTCATCAGGGTATTTGTTTTCAATAATAGATAAAAATTTCATTATTAGTCTCCGAATAAGTTTATTTGAAGTGACAATTGATAGGTTTTTGGCTGATAGTTTGGTGATTGGATAATTGGCTCAGTGATCACAGCCATGTTTCAACATTGTTAATTTACTGATGAATTAGTATTACTTTCATACAAGAATTTAGTTTCATCTCACAAAGATCATAACTCAAATTTGTGCTTCTCGGGGTTCTAATTTGTTGGTTCATTGATAGGAGACCCATCACAGTCATTTGGGCTGGGGCTGAGCTGTATGTATAAACGTACATTGCATAAGCAAGTTCCCAAAGTTTTCTCAATTTAGATATTGTATTTGGATTAATTTAATGATGATGTAGTCTTTGGACTGTTACAGTCTGGATTCTTAGAAGTGTACTATTTCCTGCGTTTTCTGTAGAAAACATGTTCATGATGACTAGGTCAAGAACTCAAGATCCACAAATCCGCAAGCAAATTCACATATTATGGAGTTTGTATTAATAAAAGTGTTGAGCTTGTTGATCGAATAATAGTCCCACATGGAAAGGAAAAAAAAATTTGGTTGGATGGTTAAGTTAATTTAGACTTTGACTCAAATAAGGTATTTCTCTTTTGGGTCATATATATAGGGTTTTAGACTAATTTACCAAATACCCATCTCGGCTAACGTGCCAAAGTTAGTGGGCCTCTAGTCGCTGCTACAGAAAGAACATAAGAATTGTTGACAATGCCTTGTGATGAAATGGTGCTTTGTTATTTTAGGAGCTAGTCAGGAGGGATGAATAGAATGATTAAAGATAACACCTCAATGGAGTTTATTTTGAGTTTACTATAAGAAGCTAGTGTACTTCATTTCTTTGTAGAGATAATTCGCAGTCTTCCCTTAAATAGCTGATACAAAAATTGATTGTTCATGACATATAATTAGATAACTGAACTACTGCTGAGGTGCCTCTCCCCGTTTGTAGTAGTCAGAAAGTACCGCTACATAATCATCTTTAACATCAGAATGCTCACTTAAGCAACTCTTTTCTAGTAATAATAAGAAGTCGTCTACCTGTCAAGGACGCGTACTGTATCTCATTCTTTTGGGTGGTTGCATTGTAAACGTGATATTGTTAAGTTTTTCAATTGATATCTTTACAGGGTCGAAATTTCCTCTCTATTCTTTCACCAAGGTGGACAAGGATACCCGTGGCCCTCTTGAGTGTATAGAACCGCAATTATCTTTCCTTGACATACTTCTTAAGCAGGTCAGCAGTCTCACCTAAAAAGTTTTCTTTCAGTTATTAACATTATCTTACTAACATATTTGAGCAATTGCAGTGGGACGATAGAATGCATAGAGGGTTGTTCCACTATGATATTACTACCTATGAAAGGAAGGTCGGCTCTATTTTATTTTTTGACCCAATAATTCCATCCTTACTTACCTTGGTGAAAAAAGTAGTGTTTGTTAGCATTTATCTTCCGGACTCCCTTGTGCAGGTCATTCCTGGTGATTATGGTTTCATAGCGCAGCTGATTGAAGGCCGTGACCTCAAGAAGCGACCTACTGAGTTTAGAGTTGATAAGGTTCTCCAACCATTTGACGAGACAAAGTTCAACTTCATGAAAATTGGACAGGAAGAAGCACTCTTCAGGTTTGAAGAGAGTGAGAACAACTTAACCAAGTATTTGAACGATGCTCCTATCCCTGATTCTGACTCTCTAAATATAATTGCTATTAACGTGAGTGAAAATCTTGCGGATTTTTCAACTGATTCATAAACAGGGAATTATAGGATCTTTCTTGTTGCCTCAGGTGAGTCCTATTGGGTATGGCCATGTGCTTCTGATTCCTAGCATACTGAACATGCTGCCTCAGAGGATTGAACCAAAGAGTTTCTTGCTTGCTCTCTACCTATCAAAAGAGGCTGGGAATCCCTACTTCAAAGTTGGTTATAATAGTCTCGGTGCTTTTGCCACCATCAATCACCTCCATTTTCAGGTTGCTAATCATTTGATACCATCGTCTCAATAATTACCTAATTAGAAGCTTATCAATTGTCTACATGATCTATGATGGAAGCAGGCTTTTTATTTGCCGATGCTATTACCTGCGGAGAAAGCTTCCACTGAAACAATAACCACATTGCGGAACGGTGTGAATATACTCCGTCTTTTAAGCTATCCCGTAAAAGGCCTTGCTTTCGAGGTTGGTGGCAACAGTAACATGAAGGACTTAGCAGATGCTGCATCTAATGCTTGCAGTTTCTTACAAGAAAATAACCATCCGTACAATGTTCTAATTTCTAATTCAGGCAAGCGGGTTTTCCTGTTCTTGCAGGTAATTAACTTATTTCCATCACTAGTTAGCTTGCTTTATCATGATTTTGGAGTCAACTGAGATGGAAACTGATTTTGTTATGTTCTTAATGATGCTTAGAATTATGCTGAGAAAAGGTCTCAAGGGAAAGTGAGTCAGGAGATTATTGATAACCAAATGAGTCCAGCCGCATGGGAGATCAGTGGTTACATGGTACTCAAACGGAGGAAGGACTACGAAGAAGCATCAGAAGAGAGTATACTGAGCTTCCTATCTTTAGTATCTATATGCGAGGAGAGTTTCCAAGAGTTGCAGGCAAATATATTAGATGCTATCAAGCAAGGAGAAAGCTGATTGGAACTTTTATTAGCATGAATTGATAATGTACTTGCTAATGTGTATGAATCGGTCTCATGTTTTCAAATTGGATTGGAATTCCTGTGTGAACTTTTAAGAACAGAAATGTATTTTGTTGTTGTTGATCAATGAAATAAAATCACAGTTCAGGAAAGCTGTTCTCCACCTCGTACATTATGGTATTTCTGCAGTGTTGCGATCGTCCCTGATCTTGTTGACATGTGTGTCGTTGTTTAGATAGTGGTGATTTTCCCTTTGTTAATTAATGACATACCTTCTTGCATTGTATAACTGGAAATGTTATGCGCAACCCGCTGATTCCATGACAGGAGAGTGACTTTCAGAATTCTTTTGATTCAATCACTACAATTACTCAACAAACAAGTATATTATCGAAGAACAAAAAAGTGTCCGATTTGTTTGCTAGCAAATAGCAATGGCTTCATTAAAGCAGCTAAATTTCAATGGTATCCGACATTGCTATGAAGTTTTTTTTTTTTTTTTTATTTATAAAAAGATGACCCTGTCATCGCTTCATTAATGCGTAATTAAAGAAACATAATAGTACTAATTACAATAATATGAAAATACGACATTGCTATGAAGTTGTGTGTGTACTTCATCAGATTCTGAGGTACATGTGTTACTCGTTTTTCACAATTTTGTTGATTACTCCATGAATAAACTGACCCCATTATCAGTACTTGGAAGGAATTTAGAGACAGTTTTTGTCATCATATTCCTTCTCACTTATAAGAACCAGTAACTCAGACCTGAAACGAACCTAACTGATCCGAAGATCTCAGCTTTGAGTTGAAAGTTGAGAACATGCTCTGCTTTGCTTTCTCGAAAGTTGGATTCATCAAAAGACATGACACAAGAAACTTGTCGAATCAAATCGAATCAAAATGGAAATTGGTCTTGATCTGTTGAGAGTTTGTTAGTAGTCCACTCAATTAGGAGTTTGCTCTCATATTCTCTCAGAAAGCAACTTCTCTCTTCTGTTCAACATAAAAAACCATCCATACTCTTCATCTTCTTTCACCCAAAAGAACACTTTTTAGCTTACTTTTTTTTTGATCGAAAACGGTGGGCACTAGACCCCCACGCTTCATTAAAGAGATTTTAATCAAACATACAACCAAGAAGAAGAGATGATATTCATGAGGAGAGATGATATTCATGCATCCCAACAGTGGGTCATGATACTCATTCTCCGATCCAAAAAAGTACACCCATCCCGTACAGTGATATTCCCTTCCAAAAATGAAATAATTACAGGTGATACAAAAAGTATAAATATATCTTTTTAACATATACTATTAATGACATATTTCCACCATTAGTGGAGTTTATCACCCTCACTTAGCCGACTAAACCAATTTCTAAATATATCTTTCCAAGAGCAAATTAGGCCAGTGTCATACACACACTGTTAAATAAGTATAAATCAGGACATATAATCCAATAAACCTAATTTCAAGTTAATTGGCACAGCCACGCAAATACAAGGGGGACAAGCAATTGAACATTTAATACATTATTCATCCATCAAAAGTTACACTTGAGAAGATATAATATATGGTATTTTGCAATATGGTCCCTCAATTAGTGTGTATTTGCAATTTAGCTCCAAAATCACAGTATTTTTATTTTTAGCCTGTATTTTAATTTGAATGACTTAACTGATTCGTCCGTGATTTAAACTTAGGCTAAATTTGAAAGAAAAAAAAACCTTGAACTATTTCTTTTATGCAGAAAATCTTACTGAACTTTTTTTAACGTAGAAAACCACACTCAAGTATGGTTGCAAAAAACCACATCTAACTTTTCTTCTTGTATTAGATAATCTCATTCATCTTTGCAAGTTGGTTCAGAAAACATTATGCACCTTTCTCATTATTGTCAAAAAACCTCACTCAATTTTAGCAGAAAGCTCACACCATCGGTGTGGGTTTTTTACAACTATACTTGAGTGTGGTTTTCCGCACACAAAAAAGTTCAGTGAGTTTTTCTGCACAAAGATATAATTCAAGGGTTTTTTTTTTTTTCAAATTTAGCCTTAAACTTAGGAGACCTTTGGATCTCTTTAAAACTGCACCCGTCCGAGTTTGACCAACCGAAGGGGAATAAATTTGTCTGAGTCATTTAAATTAAGGGACTAAATTGTAAATATATGTTGAGGGACCAAATTGTTAAAAACACATAAAAATATTCATTCAAGTGCCTTAAATTTCCTTTGTTCCTTGAACGTAAAGGAAGTCTCATTATATGGCAGCTCTTACAAATGGGGAGTTCTTCGCCCCCCTCTCCGCATAAAAGGGCTCCAAAAACTCCCAAAACCCTCATAAACTAAGCCCACAATTTAAGTCTTAAGCAACTACTACTATATAGTATAAACTTCCACATAATACTGTTCAATTTTCAACACCCATTTGTACCCTTTAGTAGGCACAAAGCTGTCAATAGCTTCAAACTCCCTTAAACTCTCATCCCTTCTCAAACCTTGTTAATACCAAATCCCCATGTCTTCTTCTTCTTCCTCATCATATCCTCCTTCAAACCCTTCTTCTCATCCATTTGCATGGCTATGAGTAGGCCTCTTGTCGCGTCTCTTCTTCTCCTGTGGCTCACCTTCCTCTTCGTTCACGGATGGAGCTTTATGAACCCTCCTACTACTAGGAATGGCATTGCATTTCATTATCCTCTCTTGGTTGCTCGAAGGGCGCTATCGGCTAAGCTTCACCACCACCACCACCATCATCATCATGGTCACAACCACAAAGGCAAGCATTCAAATCCGGAAACAGAAGAATCTACATCGCCAAATAGCAATGAGATGACTACAAGCCCGAAGAACAAACCGATAGACGAGGGAGATGAGATTGATCCACGATATGGCGTTGAGAAGAGATTAGTACCTACTGGTCCAAACCCATTGCACCATTGAAATACTTGGAATTTTTACATCATGATTGATTTGTAATGAGATGGTGATCTGTATTTCAATAATTATATATTGTCTCATGGTTTGTATACATAATGTTGTGTTTATATTGGTTGATGAGTTACGAGTAAGATTTCATATGATTTTGTGTATGAGATTTGTTGGTGAAAAATGAGTTATATGAATAATGGATATAGGTATAGGTTTAATAATAATAATAATAATAATAATTTACATTATATTTGCTTAGTTGGTTGGTTGCATACTTTGAGATCTGTGTTGAGTTTTTTATGGGCTACGTTACATAATTACTGATACCTGAAATGGAAGCATATGAGTGCCTGTAACGGCACGTCGAGGCACAAATAAATTTGCTTCATAAATTAATGTATATAAAATGGTTGTTGACTAAATTATTTATAAATTTATTATCTATAGTTAGCTTATTAATTAATTTAGGGTTAGTTCTTCTTACTACTAAGATCGAGTATATATATATTCAGTTATTTTTGCTAAAATTTTATGTGTTTAGTGTACTGATTCGACTTGGAAACTCGATTATGATAGAGCATGTTGAATTGACTTCAAAGTTTCTTTGTAGTTGTAGATTAATTGTACGAAGTTTTAGTAGATTTGTAAGTGGATCTCTTTACAAATCCAATTTGAGAAAATCCGTACGTGTTCGTTGCTACCCAAAATGTGATGTGCACGAGAACATAGAAAGTTGTTGATTATAAACTTCTCATACCTAAAATTGTACTGATCAGTAATATATATTGAGAATTCTAGTTACAACTGAAGCTATGAAACTACAATTTGCAGTACGTTGCAGTGCAATTGTTTGCCTGCCAAATGCACCCACCCTTATACAGATTGTCATATCAGCCGACCACCTAAATTCTCTGAATGAGACCAGTCAACGCCGCAATCTGATTGCAACTCCGTCGCGTAGTTATTCGTCTTTGACTCCTCCGGTTTCCAGGGCTGGCCCCCACCTTGAGACAAGTGAGACGGCCGTGTCAGGTCCCCAATTTTTTTTACAATTTTAGGAACCCGAAATTTGTATTTCTCGCACATATTTTGCACATAAAAAAATTATATTGTAATTAGGGGTCCTCAAAATAATTAATTAGGCCCTTTGCCTTGGGCCCCTGAGAACTCAGGACCGGCCCGTGCCGGTTCCCCGGTAATTCTTTCATCTTTGACTCCTCCGGTTCCGGGTAATTCTTCGTGCGGGGCATGAGATCCGACAGCCCTCTGGCTACCGACCTATATGAAATCCTTTACACCATTTAGTATAGGATTTTCACAACTTCAAAAGTCAAAACTAGTCGGTGACAAAATTATTTATAATCAAGGTAAGGCCAAAGTCCTCATGCACCATTGTCAAAACTCAATATTTTTCTTCTCTCTTCTTATGTTAGGTGGTTGACCAAGAAGCTGAGATGGCACCGTTGACCTTTTTATATATATACATAATGTAGGTGGTGGTGGTGGTGGCTTTGTAGTGAGGCAACCACTCACTTCATGTGGTTGCTAAGAAGAAGAAGAAGAAAAGGTCATTAGTAGTGGAAAAGCATTGATGAGAGATATAGCACACACTATCAGTTGTCAACTGTCATTGCATCCAAATGGGATGGATCCATGTTCTCATTGTACTACTCTCACTACAAAATTTGAAAGAAATGATGGATGAGGAAAGAGCAACTCATTTTTTTATCATTCATTCGGTCGTAGCTGTTCACATAGAACGTTTCATAATCACAGTGTGTTGCATGCATGCATGCAGCAGATATGGATCCATCCATCATGGTACCGACGAAGTGAATGCAAATCTTGAAGTATCGGAAGATGACTGAATCGTTTGTACTGGATCATGCAAAACAAATCTGTTGACATGGTGTTCAAACAAGCTAAATTAACCAAACGAACTCAGCAGTCGAGTGACCACATATATTATTTTTGTCTATGTGGATCCATACTCAACAATCAATTATACATCAGTACATCTATATAGTCTAATTTTACAAAATTTTTCGCAAAAACCCGGGCTAGCTAAAAGGCCACAGTTATCTCCTGCATAAGTAACTTAAACAGAGGACTCAGTGATCTCCTACATATGACTGAATTCAATATATAGCAAAGTTTGCTAACTACCAAAACTGTATCAGTTCGACATTTCAGATACTGCTGCCCAGGACCGGTCCTGAGTTATTTGAGGCCTGGGCAAAAAAAAAAATTAGGCCCTTTATAGACACGCATGTATTTTTATATATATTAATAAATTATAATATATCGGCGGGGGCATAAAAACAATACCCAGAAAAATAAAAATTACCTTCATTTTGCTTTATGACACCAAATACTCCATATTTTTCATTAAGCATAGTGACTGCGACTCTTGCACCTACAAAAAAAAAATTACATCTCATCTAAAATATAAGGTCTAGGCCCCAGGAATCATGCTTATCATATAAATAAGCTTCAAATTTCAGTTGTTCACTAAACTTGCCTAACAACAAAAATCAATCAACCATACTATAGTTGGAGTGATTTCTACCTCAGTACCTCCTAAACCCACAAAAGAAATTCTCAGTTCTATTAATTAAAAAAAAACGACATGAGAGGGCTGAACTACCAGAGTAGTGCTAAGAAGACCAACAACCCCTGCAGTCCTGCTAAGAAGACTGACAACTCCAATTACGCCTCTGATACCCGAGACACCATGACTACAACTCCAACTACAACTTCTGTTTACAACATATTCAAAAATCAAGTAATAATTAGTGTACTACCGAACACCTTGGGCAAGATTAACTCTCTGTTGAGGAATAGTGATAACTGCCATAAGAGCATCCACAGTCATTTGCTAAAGCTATTCTAACTTTAGCAATGTAAAATTAGCATTTAGGAAATGTCGCTGCAGTCGTTATTTCTAATTTTAAAAAAAATATAGTATGAAACGGATCTTCTTCATCCGTCTAATATTTTTAAAAAAATTTAATTAAAAAAAAGAGAAGACGGCGCTTCTGCATCCGTTTTATGTAGAGGACGGAGTAACATCATCCGTCCCTATTTAATTTTTTTTTCCCGTTAAAAAAAAAAAACCCAGGTGAACAGAAATATTTCTTTATTTTGTCACCTTTAGGCCAATTACAAAAATACCCTTCAAAGCTTAAAAAGGCCAAAATTGAATGGAAGGATGAACTTCATCCATTTGTTGCTTTTCAATTTTTTTTTCTTTTTTTTTTAATAATAAAGTTGAATTGTGCATAGCCGTTGGATTTAAATTAAAAAAAAAAAAAAATCAAATTACATAACATTGTGCCGTTGGATACACAACGGTTAAATCCTTAGGGGTAAAAGGGTAAGTGTACATTATCAAAAGTGAGGGACGGATGAACTTCATCCGTCTCTCACTTTCAACTTTTTTTTTTTTAATAAACTTTACCTAGTTTATAAATTAATTTTATATATTAAAAATCAAATTAACGAATAGACGGAACAACTTCATCCGTTTTTCACATTTTTATTAAAAATCGAATTGAGACGGATGATCTTCATCCGTCCCAAACCTCAAACGGATTAACATCATCCGTCCTCTATATTTAGCAATCCTCTAAGTGGCCTTCTAACTTTAGCAATTTACTGTATATCCCTATTCTAAATTTTGAGTTTTTAGCGAACGACTACATGCCTATTTGCTAAAGCTATTTCTAATTTTTGAGTACTTAGCAAACAACTGTGGATGCTCTAAATGAGTTCAATTTTTTCCAAAGAAAAACACTAAAAGGGACCTCATGGACTATTTTGAAAGGATACCTGAGAAGTGAGAACCTTTCCAGATTTTGCATTAATATTTGAAATTTAATCTGAAACAGAAAAGGTGAGCAGGAGAAGACCACATGACTTAAATAGTTCAATTGTCAATTTCGTCAATAGGTGTTTAAAAGATAAAACCTATAAAGAATTTTATCACTCAACTAGCCCACCCCAAGATTTATTTACCTGTATTGCACCCCATGTGAGTCAAAGGTGATTCAGGGCCAGACTGAAATTTTTAAGTCAATTCTGCATTTGCCAACAACAGAATCATCATTAGATTTGTTCCCCTTGGAGACAGAATGTGTGCTGTCTGTCTCTGTGGTGGTGGTGGTAATGGTGGTTTGGATTGTGTTGCACGTCCGCATTTGACAAACACAAAAATCTTAAATGCAGTCTCTGCCTCACTTCTGACTCACCTATGTGGCATGGCATGTCAGAGGTCGATTCGAGTAATAATATTCTTTACACTGGCCATTCTAAAAAATTCCGTTAGAAGATATATGATCAAACAGCGATTGACTAAAACAGTAAGCATGTATTGAGGTTGATAACTGTGATTATTTTTGAATTTTGACCCAAACCAACTACAACAGTTGAAAGAACGGGGTTCGGATTTAAAATTAAATATTCCACTCGTGTTGGGTAGATATCATCACCTATTCCAAAACCAGCTCAAATACTAAGTATGTCTACTAGTTTTGATAGAGATTCGTAAAAGGAGTAGAAATGATGATGAATGTAGAGTCCCAATAATTCATGAAAAGTGGTTTTCCACACAAATACTGCACAAATTAAAAAAAAAATCCATTAGTCACCCAGAATTTGTTATTTCCATTAGTCCCTGGATCCACACCAAAAGTATTCAGTTTGAGACCATAGTGCAACATCATAAAAAGTTTGTTTTGTGAAGTGCCTTTGGGGATAGAAAAACTTAAGCATATAGGTCTCATTTGCAAAATCGTATTTATACCCTTGCATTCTTATTCTCTTTTAAACCCTTCTACTTAATATAGATTCTCTCAAGTTGGTCCAACGGATCAGAACTTCCATGCTGAACTTCCATGCTGTTGCAGTTGGGTCTCAGACTGATCAATTTTGATCACTTTTGAAGGAGATCAGGGATGAACTGGAAATAGCGATTTATTGACTTTTACTGAATTCCAAAATTTGTAGAGGCCTTGTGTGTAAAAAAACCTTCAAAAAGTTGCTCATTTTTGTGATTGTTGAAATTATGCTTTGTAATTAAATTACATGCAACTATGAGAAAAGGCTTTTTCTTCTCCTTTTCTTTCTGTCTTTCTATTCTTTTGTAAAAGTCTGTGAAGGCCCATTTTGTTTTCCAAATACAAGTTGCTAATATTACTGCAATTATCACTATATGACAGTCAAGAAAAATACTAAATTAGGGTGACCACTTAACTAGTTTACCTATCAAATTTAGTCACAATATTGCTACGTTAAGAAACCTAATTTCTAAAAATGTTGTAGATGAACCCAAGGTGATAGCATAGCATAACAAAAATCGAGAAGCATTAGACCAACATATACCTACTTAAAGGAAGAAATACCCTTCTGTAACATTTTTCCTTTCTCTTCATTGTAGATGATCCACTTATCTTGCAATGTCTCAGTCACCTTTTCCAACATCTGTATTAAACAATTGCTGAAGGTGATTAGTTGCAGTTTCATTTAATAGTGAAGAAATCAGGGGCAATAGGGTTAAAACCTCAGAGAAAAATGCTTGAACTGCTTGTATAAGCAATCAATTCCCAGAATATTTTCCCAGTGCTTCCCAACACCACTGGGACAGTTCCGACAGCATCAGAACTTTGATTCTCTATAATCATTTTGTACATGCAAAACAACAAAAGGATTGGAGTAATGTTAAGGGAAAAGTTATAGAGAAAAAGTATAAAGGAAAATGGACAACAAAGCAAGTTGAAAACTCTGTGCTCAATGCTGTGTACACTGCACATTATTTTAATTATATAAACATTAAGGCCTCTACTTCGCTGTTTGGGTTTATACTTCAAAGGCAAGCGTGAAGTGTTAAGTGTAATATATAGCCACTTTGTTCAAGAATATTTGTCTTAAATTAATTTAAAAATTGAGTAAATAAACTGGAAGAAGATAGCTAATAACATGAAACAAAATAAACCATGTATATATCGTCATTTCTAGATATAGAACATTCAAAAGAAAGCAGAGCAATAATTTTAGCTTAATTATAGCAGGACATTTTAGGTTCATTATTTTTGTAACTCTTATTTCAATAAATTAGTCATAGCTTCTATAACAAAGGGAACTTAAAGTCAAATTAAATAATATTTCTTACCTGATCAAATTGCTACAAAGATATAAAAGAAAAGATAATATATTAAAGCAAACCTACTCAAAATAACAAATACCATGCAATAATTGTAACAAAACAACAACAACAATATCATTATTATTATATATGAAAGTACCAATTAAGAATCCAAATTAAGATAAGATTGATGAGGACATCAATTCTGTTTTATTTTGTTTTGGCAATTATAGCCATATGTAGTAGTTTTACGATTTGTAATCTTTTTTTTATGCATTAGAATATTTTTGATATTTTAGAATATTTTGATATTTGTATCAAGATTAGTTTTCAGCCTATATATAGGCCTTGAGATTAATGAGAAATGATGTTATTCTTGATTAAAAAAATTATTGTGTTGAGTTTTAAACTTCATCTCTCTTTTTGTGTAATACAATTGAGATCTAATTATTAAGGTTTGTGATAAATCCTAATAAACTTTTAGGGTTTGTGATAAACTCTAAAACTACCCTCAAATCCAATACAAATTCCTAACCCTAATTTCCCAAATTAAAAAAATCAAACCCTAACCCTACTACAGCAGCCACCTACCTCACTCTCTCTCTCCTTTGTTTTCTTCTTCCTCCTTCCCTCTCCCGAAACCCAATGCCAACCCCCATCTACCGCTCAACTTCGACACCACAAATCCACTACCATCGCCATCGCCATCACCATCGCAACCCCGTCGCCACCCTACCCTCTCTCACCTCCACCATCAAAGCCGACCATCCCCAGATCCCCAAATCCATTCCCCCGAAACCCTAACTCCTCGACCTCAGCCCCATCGAACCCCGTTGTTTCCCTTTTCCTTCGGCGACAGCAACATACCCGACCCCAGGTCACTGCGCCGCTCGGCGCCATCTGACGCGCCATCAGCCACCGCCAGATCCAGCCACCCGCCATTCCAACAGTAGCTTCTTCTGCGATTGTCGCAACTATTCTTCGAACTCTCGGTATACTCTTTCCACTTTTCAAATATTTGTGTTATACTGCTTTATCATCTCTATTGTATTATCTAATTTATTTGTCGTCCACAAATATTGAGATTGAGTGTTCTACTTTTCTAATTAGAGTACAAATCAATATTGCTCCTTATACTTGCTAAAAACGCATAGGGATATAATTATTGATTGTTAGAACTGAATTATTAATTGGGCTTGTTAAACTTAATTCAATTCTTGAAAATCCATCAAACCAATTAACTGTTTAAAATTCTAACTTTGATCTGCACTACATGTTGGTAAAATTAATCCTTTAAGATTCATGGAAATTCTCTATTTAGAGTTAGTTTTACATCAAAGACTAATCCTACTAAGCATTATATTTGATGTACTTCACGTAAAAAGCAAGGTTGACGGAGCAATTTAGCACCACTGAAGTTCTGAAAACCTAAAACCCTGGCCTTTTGATTTATTTTTTACTTTCGACATAGGAATTCAAGTTAAAGCAAACTTGGAAAAAATTAATGACTGGTAGTTCATAGTAAATCCACAGTGTGTTGGTTTAAAAATTAATAGCCAATAAAGTATGACTAGGATAAAGTCAAATCCTAATACCTAAAGTACATTTTCTTTAAAAAGTAGATCTTCCCTTTAGTAAGCTATGCAATTTAAGATGGCTGAATTTTAAAAAAAAATTCTCCCCTCAACTATCCACTTTTCTTAAAAAAACCTCACGCGACTTTATTTTTCCATTAAGGACCCCCTCAACTCAATTTTTTTTGGAACAACCCTCAAAATGTATAAAGTTCAGAGGAGTCTTTTTTTAACATAAGAGAAAGTTCAAGGGTGTTTTTTTATCACAACTAAAACTACAGGGGTATTTTTTGTATCATGAATACAGTTTGGGGTTGTTTTTTAATAGGAAATTTGGTGGACCAGTTGAGAAAAAAAGTTGCTGAGATATTTTACAAAAAATAAAGTTGAAGGGAGTTTTATTCAAAAAGGCAGATAGTTCAAAGGTTTTTTTAATATAAAACAAAGCCATTGAAGCTCATGCAACTAAACTGCAATTTGGCATTAGGAAGCATAACTATCATTTTGCGGTTTCAATAAATGTCGTTATTTTAAACATCTTTCCGATCTAGGTGGATTTTTTTTTTAGTTTCAACAATCAACCATTTGCAAAAAATATATCTCGATGTTTGACACAGACAAAGTATTACTTATTTTAGGAATTGTGAATGACCATGCCACTATACGAATACTTTCAATTCAGACCAAAAACTAACATGCACCCGCAGCTCAAGCATCCTTTTTGCCACCTGACTCCTTGGCTAGAAATCATGGATTTGGATAATGGTATGAAACACAACATTGGTACGAGTACGGGACACTCCAAATTTGGAAAAAATAAGACATAGGAGCACGTTTATATATTATATACTATAAAGACAAACCTTCCGTTGTGCACTAGCCATGGTGTGCACTCCGTGTGCACTCGCCCTTCGGGCCTTTGTATCGACGATCCGAATCGTTCACACTGACCTACACGTCTAAATTAGTCTAAATATGTAAAATCAAATGATTGAAATGCATTTACTCATCCATCATGTCATTATGTAAAAAAAATGATATTCAGCCATACAATTTTGTAACACTTTAATGCATGGGCAAATGAATTTCAAATGACTTGATTTTACATATTTAGACTAATTTAGATGTGTAGATCAATGTGAACGGTTCGGATTGTTCGGATTGTTCGGATTGTCAATACGAATACCCAAAGGCCAAGTGCACACAGAGTGCACATCATGGTTAGTGCACAGCAGAAGGGGACTCTACTATAAATTAATATTACCTCATTTATGCATAAATTTAATCAAAATGAAGTTTAACAATATAATTTGGAGCTCAAAATCAAAATAAGAGATCTTCTTCACAAAAATTTAGTAATACTTTACCATATAGTGTGCAAAATAACTAGAATTCTTAGTACAAGAAATATAACAATTTACTTGAAAGTTGTTAATTATATGTTCTAAGATGTGTTGGGGAAGTGCCTAAGAAGAGTATGACATATAACATATATATAAAATTGGGACGTGCATAAGGACTGTCCGACAAGTGTCCTTGGAGTGTCCGTGTCCTTGGAGTGTCCATTAAGTGTCAGTGTTCGGCATGTGGATGAACCTGGGAGCCATAGAATTACCTGTGAAACATTGCACATGGGTTGTGCACAACAGTATTTTGTTTAATGTGTGATGGTGTGAGTTGAACCATAATTTGATCATATACTATGTGAAAAACCACACCACTAGACAAAACTCAAATTTGTAGTAAGGAAACTTTATTCTAACAGGAATAACTTCTTTCCTTTTAGTAAGAGTAAGTAGATATTAAGAAAAAAGGCTAGAAAAACTGATATGATCTTTGTCACTTGGGCTTATGCAATCATGCTCGCTTATTTAAACCTGGGTTGCTAAAAAACCATGTACACTGATATTCTAATATGTACTTATTTCCTTTTAGTGAGTGTAAGTTTGAGATTGACAAAAATAGTTAGGAAAATTAGTTAGATCTCTGTCGCTTATGCTTTTGCAATCACATTCTCATTTGCACTCTCTTATTCACTTAATTTCTTGCCCACCTCTCAATTGCTCATCTTGTCTCCTTTATATCGTCAATGGGACAAGATCTAGGATCTAGGATTTAAATTGCATACGAAAAACTATTTCTTGTATTGTTTCCCTGATCAATTTCAGTGATGAACAATCCTAAGCTTATGGCAAAAATATGACTAAATAAGCGAAAAGTTACCGTTGTACTATCTCGATCTCGGCCGATATTTTGAACCATGATTTAATTATTACACAAAAAGGTCTTCTAATTTCTTTACGAGCTAATTAAAGTGCATTTATATTTCTACGTAAAAGGATAATGAAATTGGAATCAAGACGATCATCTATTTCTTTCACTTAATTGTAAGCAATTGCTAAAACATGGAAATATAAACCCAAAAAAAAAATCCTATTCTAAGGTAGGCCTTGTCAAGGGGTTTGTTGAAATGAGAAATTTGACTTTCGTCCTCAACCTTTATCATGCTCATGACACTAGTATTTTGTGTGATCTGGTTCGAGTTATGACATTAAAATGGTGGTTCATAGTTTAGTCATACTGTCCAAAACAGAGGGTGAATTTTCACAAGAGTTAGATCATTTTCTTAGCAATATTGGCCATTTCGCCTATTTGTGGCATCTATCCTCAACTTTTCGTTATATTACCTAGTGTTGTGAATTCTACTAGAAAAATTGCCCAATCATGAAAGAAATGGCCTTATTGAGAAAAAAAGGAAAAGAAGCCCCATAGATGAAAAGGTATATTGTTGCCCTTGAGAGGGTTCAACACTGTTGGGTTTATATGTCTTGCATACTTATTCAATGGGAAGAGAAAACGGTGTTGCGACGAGAAGGAATTGAAACGAATAGTAGATGAAGAAGCGGCAGCAGCAGAGAAGAACAACAGCGTTTGGACAATCAACTACCGCTGCTCTCTGACTTGAGGTGGGGCATGGCAGTCGACCGCATCGTGGCTGAAGCAGTAGATGGGCCTGGGTCTTGGTGATTCAACTGAAGCGTAACTTGTTCTCCAGGTTACATTGTACGACTCTCATCGTATGATTATCTCTTCAGTATACATCGAATGATTATTGTATCACGAATAGTAAACTATGATTTCTCTAGATCTCTATATAATCAATATAACGGCTCAAAAAAAAAGATTTGATTCTATTGAGTGCCGAATAGAAAAAGAGAGTACTTCATCTGAGAGGTGAGTAAATTCTCCATTGTAAACAACAAATATTTCCAATTAGGCTTGAGATTGAGTCGTGATGAGAGTTGTAACTCTTGTGTCTTCTCTAGTTGAATAATATCTCAGTTTTTTCTCCCCGGGATTAGGGCTTTCCCAAACTGGGACAAATATAGTGTGCTTTGTGTGTTTGGGATGATTTACTTGGTGGTTTGTATTGACCGTGTCGAAGACTCAACAAGATCCGACGCATAATTCCTAACAAACACAGTGGTTCAAACTCTACCTATGTACTACCTCTGATTCTTTAAGATACTTACATGGGTACATGGGTTAGACTTAAGATCGACAAAATTAGGAGATTACTTTGGGACAAATTAGGAAATGGAATCAGAATGTGCAACTATATAACTTGTTCTATTATATAGTTAGTTACTTACTGCTCATGAATAATGGTTCTCTTGAAGCACTTCAGTAACCTGCCTATGTCTCATCATTGCTCGGACTCCAGTACCAAGACCATGATCTGCATATATACAGGTGAAAATTAGCTCTGAAACGTGGAATAGCTTCCAACATTTTGATGTATCAAATATGAGAAAGAGACAAGTATGAACATCCAAACTACGAAAAAGGAGACATTCCCATCAGATGCCAACTACAGCATTTGCTTGAATCATAAATGGTTGTTTTCGTATGAATAAATTCTTTTAAATTCAACAATTTGAGGAGCAAGAAATAAATGTTTCAACCACACAGAGGGTCAAATTGCTCTGTAATGTACTGATCTCAAATAGGAAATATAAAAAAGCATAGAAATATAAAGAAAGATTCAACTTAAATAGATATGAAGATGAAATAAAAAATCAGTTCATATCGGGAATCATACCAGAAGCCCATTGAGTTCTTCACAACAACAAGCCTCTAAATATTCCTGATTGTCTAGCAGTAGATAGGAGTAACATCAATTAGCACAATGTTGGGAACAAGCTATAAATTTTGACTAAAAATTATAACTTTATAAATCTAGAAATCTAACTAAGATTAAACTTTAAGCATGAACACTTCTTAACGAGAATTGCCTTCTATTTGGGGGAATCGCAAATTAGCACCCTCACATAAGATCCGCTAAGAACTGCCTTTACTAATAGCCTAGTCCGTGGCTCTGGTATCATTCCTTTTGACCTCATCTTGTTGTAATATTCAAGAGCCTCATCCAGCTTCCCTTGACAGTGAAGTCCATAAACAGTAATGGTATAAGAACACTGATCTAGACCGAATCCATTGTTCTCCATTTCTTCCCACACATTCCACCCAAATATAGATTCAGTATCAAATTATAAACATCACCATTTTTTACATCCACATCTTCCCACACAGATTGAATGCCCCTCACAGTTTTCAATATATAACCGTAAGTCCTAGCATTTGGTGTGCAGTGCTTGTGTTCCATCTAATTCAAAGGTGTTTTTATAAGGGAATTATAGGTGGTCACTCAGATAGGAAGCCTAGCTCATTCATTTCCCCAAAAATTGCTAGTGCTCTGGAATTTTCTTCTTAAGACATCAATAGCTTCTTGTATCTTATGAGCAGCCGCATATATATTCATCATTACAGCAAAAGTTCTCGCGTTGATGCTTGAGTCACTTCTCTCTTTAGGCATCTCATCCAGCACTTGCCTCATCAATTTGATAGACTAAATCAGTGTCCTCGCACAACTCACACTGATGCCAGCTGGCTATCATTTACATGAGTCTTCGAGAAAATTTTAAATAATAGCAGCATCCCTACTACTCGAATCACTTGGTTCAACTTGGGAGTCTTGATCACTATCCTCGTTTCTCTCCGAATGTAATTGCCGGCATGGAAAATAACTAGTTTGCAAGTGAAATTGCGAATGCTCGGATCAGAAATTGAAATGGGTCAGTCCAATGTGAGAAAAAGATGTAATATTTGCAACCGGAATAATGAAAATAAGATGTGCCCAAGTTGATGATGGTCCGAAACAATGGAAAAATTATTGGGTTCAGCAATTTAACAAACACATTGTGGGCATTTCACATTTCCATAAAAGAAACAACCTACAAATAGAGATATCAAATAACAAACAGTAAGAAACAACACGATGCAAGATTCTTGAATGAAAGAGATGAATCATTATATGAATAAATAAGTAGGTAAATAAATAATGCTACATATTCAGTAAAATTAACAGCAGATGGAACTCACAGAGGATGGAGGCGGCGAAGGAAATGGAGAGGGACTACTACTGTCCCCCAAAATCATTGATCGAGACGCCGCCATGGCCCACAGAATAGCAAGGGAATGACCCACCCGATCGCTTTCTTCCACAACCCCGATAATCTTGTCCTCCACTAACAGGGCTCCTCCTCCTCCTCCTACGTTGTCTTCTTCGGCCGTCACCGTCACCATCACCGTCACCGTCACTATCCTTTTGAGTTTTTTCTGACTAGAGGGATAATTAAGACATACGGTATATATTCTTGAGGACAAATAAGAATGACATATATGATATTCACTCTTTTAAAGGGGCATACATGTTAAAACCCAAAAAAAGGATAACATTATCGGACTGATGATCACTACATTTCAAAGTAAAGTATTTTTTCTTACATACTCACAATATATGCTTATAGTCTTTCCTTCTCTAAAAAAAAGATTACTCCAACATCATTGTCCAAAAAAACCCTAAAATATTTGTAAGGGACATATATGATGTTTACTTATTTGTTATGGACATACATGTTAAAAACGATAAGAATGTATCATGACTATATGAGAAAAAATGCTACCGTTTAGAATGTAGTGGTCAACATTCTGACAATAACATTATCCACAAGAGACATCTTTATGAGCTCCATGGATCAAACGTGGTCAAGGCCAAGGTTGAAGACCATTCAGGAGAAGAGGGCTCTCTACGAGAGTGATAGGACTGAACGGTTTCGATATGGGGATGGTGTCTCTAGATGAGAATTCGTTCAGGCTATGATGATGAAGTAATTTTATTTTATTTTTTTGATGAGGGAGGGGACTATAAGCATGTATTGTGAGTATGTGAGAGAAAATGTTACAGTTTGAATGTAGTAGTCAAGATTCTAACAAAGTTTTTTTTTTTTTTTTTTTTTTTTTTTTTTTGGGGGGGGGGGGGGGGGGGGGGGGGGGGGGGGGGGGGTTAACATGTATGTACATAACAACATAACAAATAAGTAAATATCATATTTGCCCCCCTCACAAATATGTATTATGGATTTTTTTGGGCTATGATGTTGGAGTAATCTTTTTTGGGAGAAGGGGGCTATAAGCATGTATTGTGAGTATGCGAGAGAAAATGATATATGGATTTTTTTGGGCTATGATGTTGGAGTAATCTTTTTTGGGAGAGGGGGGCTATAAGGATGTATTGTGAGTATGCGAGAGAAAATGCTACAGTTTGAAATGTAGTGGTCAGCAGTCTGACAATGATTTTTTTTAACTATCGAAATGTATTGTGAGTATGTGAGAGAAAATGTCACAGTTTGGAATGTAGTTGTTAGCATTCCGTTAAGGTTCCCTTTTGGGTTTTAACATGTATGCCCATAACAAATAAGTAAATATCATATTTGCCCCTCGCAAATATATTTGCCCCTCGCAAATATGTATTTTGGGTTTTCTTTGGCTATAATGTTTTAGCAATCTTTTTTAAGGGCGAGCGGACTATAAACATGTATTGTGAGTATGTGAAAGAAAATGCTACAGTTTGAAATGTAGTGGTCAGTATTCTGACAATGTTTTTTTTAAACTATACGAATGTATTATGAGTATGTGAGAGAAAATACCACAGTTTGAAATATGGTGGTCGGCATTCCACAAATGTTCTCTTTTTGGAGGTTTTTAAGCCATGGTTGAGTTTGGGGTTTTAACATGTATGCCCATAATAAATAAGTAAATATCATATTTGCCCCTCGCAAATATGTATTTTGGGTTTTCTTTGGCTATAATGTTTTAGTAATCTTTTTAAGGGCGAGCGGACTATAAACATGTATTGTGAGTATGTGAGAGAAAATGCTACAGTTTGAAATGTAGTGGTCAGTATTCTGACAATGTTTTTTTAAACTATACGAATGTATTATGAGTATGTGAGAGAAAATACCACAGTTTGAAATATGGTGGTCAGCATTCCACAATTGTTCTCTTTTTGGAGGTTTTTAAGCCATGGTTGAGTTTGAAGGAAAGAGGATGTTCCAGAGAGTTACGGGCTCAACACTATGATGAAAGATCCTCTCTAGTGACAAGGAGATGTCATTTTCTCAATCATAATCGTCTATTAGTCATCACTCAATCTCAGTCATCTGTTGTTTAAAACTAGCTGTCATTTGTGCATGCACACGTGTTCACTTTTACAATTTTAAGAAAGTAATTAGTCTTAACATTATTTACATGGGAGTATGGTTGTATTGGCATTTAACTATGTTTTTCATTTTTCAAAAGAAGTTTGGTTCAGATACCTATGGGTTGATTAGCGTCAACTTTTATAGCTGCATCTAATTTTTGAACTAGTTTTGAATATTGATGGAGAAACAAAGCATACAACACAAGATCTGTTAATGAAAGTTTATTTCACATGCATTACACGCTCTTTATTTAGTTGTAATGTAGTATAAAGTAACACGTAAAAAGTAGTACGCTGATTATTTTCAATTTGGTTATGACAATACTAGCTTTACATGAAATTGTAGTTAAATGGAACACCTTTTTTAGTGAAAAAATATGAATGAAGAACCATTGTATATTTCACGTAGATTAAGAGGTCCACTTAAGAATAGTGAAAAATAATGAATGGAGCACCATCGTATATTTCACGTAGATTAGTATATTTCACGTAGATTAAGAGGTCCACGTAGATTAGGATATAAAAGGTTATATTATATATTTTGATTAAAAAATATTTAACCAACATATTTTTCATTTAAGAGTATTTCATAACTATTGATATTGTTATCGATAAATTTGTTTTATATAAATGAGTACTTCTTCCTTGTATGTAACTTCTTCCTTGTATGTAATAATCTTGAGCATAATACAACTGTTATTGCATACAAGTCGCAATTGCAAATCTTTAATTAATTATCATCATAATTACAATTACACAAGTTACATTTCACACTACTTGAATCCATTGTCTAGGTGTATTGTACAGACTAAGAGCCCAATAACATTCGGCTCATTAGTTAAAATGGATATTTGGTAAACTTGTCTAAAACCCAATATGACCCAACATGGAAAAACTCTACTGGACTCAAGTTATCTCCTACATAAGAAACTTAAACAGAGGACTCAGTGATCTCCTACATAAGACTGAATTCAATATATAGCGAAGTTTGCTAACTACCAAAACTGTATCAGTTCGACATTTAGGATACAGCTGCCTTGTAGAAAAAAGATTACAACATACATAGCAGCTCCTAAAAATTTATAGTATTCAAAATAATTGGGATAATTTCAGTTGAAACTAGAGAACTGAAGCATCAAAAAAATAAATAAATAAATAAATAAAAAATGCTTCGGTAGGTGTAGGTATCAATGGTAGAACGGCAATGCCTTTGTATAAGACTCCTCTGATGCTGAAGTATCAACTAGTCAGCTCTTACTTCCTCAACTTGCATAGCCTCTTTCCCTTTGTTGGCGCACCTGTTTCTTCTGCAAAGTCATACACGACAACTGCACATCAAATCAAATTTCTGACTATTATACTCGGTATGGTTTTGATATCTTAGATCTGACACAATTTCAATTTGTTTTACCCTTAAAGCTGTTTAATAGCTTGTATGCATTAAGCCAAAATAGTAAGACAGCTGAACTCTCAAATGCAGAATATCAACTTGAAAAAGACTCAAAAAAGATAACTTAAACTATTTATTTCTGCATGATAAATTTATAAGAAGAAGGTTTTGTGCCATCGGCAAAAATGAGAGAGACAAGATTTCAGCAGTTGAGAGAGACAAGATTTCAGCAGTGAAAAAAGTAATGAGATGTGAATAATACCTTCAGAGAAGGACAAGCACTATTTCCTTTGGCAACTCAGAATCGGTCTCTTCTTTCACCTTGCCTGGATTATCATCATCCCTTCGAGAAGAAGATGTATCATCATTTGTTTCTTTAACATAACCAGGCCTAACACCGTCTGTTTGTGAAGAGGATTTAAGATCCAATTCTTTGATATCACCAGGATCGAAGTCTGGAAGTCCTTTATTTGTGAAAGAGATTATTTTTTTCCTTTTTCAAACAGACGGTGGGATAGGCCCCCTGTTAATTGACAAGATTTTAACGAAAGATTACTTAGAATGATGTTCATACTGACCAACAAACTAGCGGTATGATGCTCTATCCCCCCAAAAGAGAACTTGGGCGATACCCAAAAACCGCAAAATACATACAGTAAGGTATACTAACTCCCAAACCCAAAAACTACGAAAAGTATACTCTCACCAGCCCATGTAGACAATGTTTCCCGCCAACAAAATATGACTCCCCAAACGGGTTATCACCCAGAAAATACCACTAAACAAGGTCAGCGGTGGTGTAACTGCAGTGAAAGATCACTCCCCACTTGCCTGGTACCCATCCTCGTCTGACTCGGCCTCGTAGGTGGAAGTAGCAATATCCGCAATTCTCTTCTCAACCTTCTTTCTAACCGGCTGACTGGAGTCCCTGTGATTGCTTTATAACTTTTCCTCTTTCCAACTGTGATAAATTTTTCGCTCACAGTAAGCGCCTTCCCACTTATAAGCCACGGTCCTGGCCTTTCTTCCCCTCTTCGTTGGTTTCC
Source organism: Hemerocallis citrina (assembly GCA_017893485.1). NCBI lineage: Eukaryota > Viridiplantae > Streptophyta > Magnoliopsida > Asparagales > Asphodelaceae > Hemerocallis > Hemerocallis citrina. The sequence goes on along the minus strand of CM030358.1, from coordinate 40,865,715 downwards.
TCTCCTTGTTAGTCTGAATACTCACGACAGGGACGTGTTTTTCAAGTGTTGGGCTCCTTCTCCTTTCTATTCTTCAGCTCTTGGCCCATAGAAAGAGGGTATTTAATTGCTGAGCCTGGTCTTTCTATGATGGCCTTCGGCTGCCTAATATTCTGCTGCTTCTGCTGTTTGTTCTGAATATTTTCAGTTGGCCCATCCAAACTCCCCATCAGTGAAGAAGATTTAACATTCTCCATTTCTTGAACATCACTGGATTTAACACCATCTATTTCAACGGCACCTGGTTTAACATCATCCAGTTTATACCATCTTCGCTTCTGACTTCTACAGGAAAATAAGAAGACTCGTGACAATCCTATTTTCAGATTCACAACTGTTTCAAAAATGACTAGGAGCAGTATTTCTAAACCCACAAACATGTGAAAAGATAACATGATATGCACACGAAACAACACCCCGTTTTAACAATATTTTTTATAATCTCATCATGGAATGAGAAAACACAACTTGTTTTAGCATGATATGCAAAAAGAAGAAAAACAACCTGCTTCAACAAACACAACCTGTTTTCAGCACACATATAACTGTTTTAGCATAATATGCACACGGAACAAATACAACCTGTTTCAACGATGTTTTTAAGAATTATCATCATGGAATTAGATAATATACACACATACACACAGAACTCTAACAACAATATTTTTAAGAACCATCATAATGGAATTAGAAAACACATACACACACATTCGCAAATACACACAAAGTGAGCAAAAAGGCTATGATGCACCCACCCTCTCTTTCTAGAGGAGTGATGCTTGGTGGAGAGAAACATCAAACAATATGATATTCCTTCCTGTTAGAATTAGGGATGTGAAGGAATACTTTATTGATTATTGATTGAATAAACAGAGTACAATATGTCTCCTATATATAGGAGAGAATGGAATACTAAACCAATACATTTATTCAATATGAGACAAAACTAATCTCTCTCATACTATAATATCTAACACCCCCTCTCAAACTCAAGTTGGTTCAAACAACATGAATTTGAAATATTAACGATGTTCATGTGGCAGGGACGGCAAACTGTGATGCAGGAACAATGCTCAAGTAGATGGTGCAGGGAAGGCGCTCAATGGCGCATGTGTTGGGATCTCACCCGAACTTGAGAATAGTAGTAGTAGAGGAAGGAAGTAGTGGTGACATACTGTTGGGATCTCACTCTATATCCTGAACTGTGGCGGAATCTCCATATCCTGAATTATTGGGATCTCACCCCGAACTGAGAAGTAGTAGTTGCAGTAGTGGAAGGAAGTAGTGATGGAGCACTGTTGGGATCTTCATATCCCAAACTGTGTTGGGATCTCACCCCTAACTTGAAATGTAGTAGTATGTTGTAATGGCGCACTATTGGCGCATGTTGGGATCTCACCCCTGACTTGAGGCGTAGTAGTATGTTGTAGTGGCGCACTATTGGCGCATGTTGGGATCTCACCCGTGACTTGAGACGTAGTAGTATATTATAGGAAGGAAGTAGTATGTTGTTGAATAGGAGTTGAAGGGGATTGTTGCTGTTGAAGAGTAGTTGAAGAGGGAGTTGTGGCAGCCGTTGAAAGTAGTGGGTGATGTCAGAAACTTCTTTCAAACTCATGATGGATTAATCAATGTGAGTTTGTAGCGGTATCTGAATGCGGACGCGGGACTGTAGAAATTGAAGAACCTGCAAGATTTTTTTTTTTTGGGAACAGAAAAGGGTTTTGGAAGTTTCGGGTTGCGGGTAAGAAAGTTTTAGGGTGTGGAATGGTTCGGGTTTCGGGTATAAAGGGTTAGGGTTTGGAGTATTGGGTTCGGGTAGTAGCTAAACAGGTATTAGGGTCGGGTTTGTGGTTTCGGGTAGTAGAAATTTTGGTGGAGTGGATAGAGGGTCAGTTGGCGACTAGGGTTTTGGAAAAGTAGGAGAAGGAGGCAGCTAGGATCTGGATAGGGTCGTGAGGGGAGTTCAACAGCGGCGTGGCGGTCGGATGTTGCAGGCGACAGGGAGGTGAGTCAGGGTTTGGAGTGTGGGGATTTGAAGCAGCTTTGGGTTTGGATTGGGAGGTGAATTCAGTGGCGACGGGGGGGGGGGGGGGGGGATCGGCGACGGGGAGGTGATTTGAGGGAGACGTCGGCGACGGGGAAAGGGAATTTTGGATTTTGGTTGCTCGCTGATTGAGGAGATGCAGAGGGTCATCGAGAATTGGTAGTCGACGAGGAAGACAATGTTTACAGTCGGGGTTCAGGGGTGACGCTGATGGGTTCTTCGGGATTGGGCATAGGGTTTGTTGTTGATGGGTTTGCTGATCGGGATGCAGCGATGATGATGATGATGATGATGACGATGATGATGATTGTTGTCGGAGTTGTTGTTGTTGTTGTTGTTTGTTGCCGGAGTTGTTGATGTAGGGGCTCTTGTTGTTGTGGATTAAGGTTAGGGTTTGGCGGCTGATTTAATTAGTGGGGAGAGAAGACATCGGAAATTAGAGTTTTGAGATTTCATTGAGAGAGGAAGAGGGATGTCGAGAGGTGGAGTGATTCCGATGAATGCGAGAACAACTCCACCTCGACGACGAGGACA
>CM030358.1:40667823-40862595 GCA_017893485.1 Hemerocallis citrina | reverse complement strand
ATAAATTGTTGAATTGTAATTATTAGAATGTTGGACATCACCTACATTAATACCATGTTCACATAAGGTTGGTTCGCTGTGATTATGATTAATTAAACTCCAATTTTCTATCCTTAATTTTTTTAACCATTTTATTTAAAATGAACATGTAGACCATTCTGGAATTTACACTAACCTGAACCTTAATGTGCTGTTTCGACCTAAATAACTTCGTTAAAATCAGAAATTTCCTGAAAGTGAATCGTAGCCCTATCTGTCTAGATGTCAATAGACACCAGAACTTTCGAATTCCGACTTATACTGCCCCAGTTATGAACCTTTTGCTACAGCTGCGCTGAAATTACAGATTCACGTACATAACAAGTTAGGCTAATGAATTAGGTGAACTATTAATCACATATGGCCAAGATAAATTCCAGATCTGTAGATAACATGTTTAGGGTGTTAAAAATTATTTTTACTGATTTTTGGAATGATTATTTACTGCCCTTATGATTAAAATTAGTCAACATCTACACCCAGCCAGGAACTAAAATCTATAAAGATTATTGAATTTCACCTAGCTATCGTTGTCGGAATGTAACTTTTAAGTATGCGTTGGAACCGGGCAGGAGTCTAGTTTCTAGACCACCTGACGGATCCACTTTTGCTGTCCTGTAGCAACGGGAATTCTGATTTTGGTACAGCAACCTACTGCTGTCCAGAATTGGGATTTCATATTTTTATAATGTACAATTATGTTTATAATGTCATATTCGGTGCATTTAATTGTATAGAGTATATTGCATGATCCCAGGGTTGTTGTCACCTTTTTCTGGCGTCCCTTATTAATTGCATTAATGTGTGTTAATTGAATAAAGGAAATAAATCAAAGCCGGGGTTAAGGGTTGATTAGGGTAGTTGACAATATAGTAAGTGTACTCGGATGATGGCCAGTGTTTTGTCGTTATCGGTATCGTGTAAGAAATTACACATGTCCAGTGTTTATCATTATCGGCATCGTGTAAGAAATTACACATGTCCAGTGTTTATCGTTATCGGCATCGTGTAAGAAATTACACATGTCCAGTGTTTATCGTTATCGGCATCGTGTAAGAAATTACACATGTCCAGTGTTTATCGTTATCGTCATCATACCCCGTACATGAACTATAGAGTCTACCATCTTAATCTAAACGAAATTGATTGTATGCATCGAACCTGTGGTACGGCACACATGGGACACAGTAGTACATGCATTAGTTAGGATTAAAAAAATGAATAATAGACTTAAGGCTCTCATCACATTATCATTGCATATTGTTATCTTAAGGAACAGTGTTATCGTTGTTATTGCCATTATTGATATTGTTTATCGTTATCGTGGTAAATCATATTTAATGCATATTATACTGTTATCTCTTTTACACTGTTCAACACTATTGATTTCATCACTTATTTGAATTCATTGCTATACCACTATTGCCATTGGTTCACTGTTTCTCCACTTGCATGTCCACGACTTGCTCTAAGGACCTTCTTTTTCCTCTTTTTAGATGAGCAACTTACAGGTACCTAAGGAGATTTACCTGATGGAATAGGAGAGCAGCATTGGTGAAGGAAATGTTTACTGCGCCGCTAAAATAAATGTCGTTTTAGTTTATGACTTTAATAAATTTGGACAAATATTATTTCTTGTATTTGTGGGCTTCGACCCGAATATTGTTTGTTAAAATTTCCAGATGTTGAGTTATTTGATGTTGGTTATTTTTATGCATTAATTTTCAATATTGTTATTTATGTGATTATTCTTTCATTACATGCGTGGTTGTTTTATTACTTGTTATATTGTTGAGTTGGATCATTAACAGCCTATGGGTGACGTAAGTCATTCGCTGGGCCGTGTCACGTGCTTGCATTCCGTGTTTTGGGAAGCGAGGCGTGACAACTATCAAGGGAAAGAGAGAATGACATCATCTTTGGAGATAACAACACTAGTCAGACCATCGGTAAAAGTAAAATAAACTTTGGTTCATCATGCTCCATTGAGGATGTACTTTTGTTCATCATGCTCCATTAAGCCTAAGAAAATGGTATCAACTGCTAGACCTCTTGAACTTTTGCACATGGATCTGTTTGGACCATCACGAACAAGTAGTAATGCAGGTGCACGACATGTCTTTGTAATTGTGGATGACTACAACAGATTCACGTGAGTTACTTTTTTGTCACAAAAGGATGGCATCATATGTTTTTCAAAATTTTGTCGTAGAGTAGAAAATGAGAAAAGCCTTACCATCGTTACTATTCGTAGTGATCATAGTAAGGAATTTCAAAATGAACTCTTTACGTCATTTTGTGACAAAAAGGAAATAAAACATGAGTTCGCTTGTCTTCGTACTCCCCAACAAAATGGGGTTTTTGAAAGGAAAAAAACGATCTCTTCAAGAAATCGCCCGCAGATTGTTTAGTGAGTGATTTTCCAAAGTTGTTTTTGGCCGAAGCTGTCAATACAGTATGTTATACCATTAACCAAGTAATCATTAGGAAGTATATTGAGAAAACACATTTTGAACTATATTATGGAAAATTTCTAAACTTAAGTTATTTTCATGTATTTGGATGCAAAGTGTTTATTTTTAATACCCTAGATAACTTGAGAAAATTGATCGTAAAAGTGAAGAAGGCATATTCTTGGGATGTTCTCTAAGTAGCAAGGCATATCGTGTATTTATTAAAAAAAATGCACAATTTAAGAATCTATTGATATTATATTTGATGAAACTAATCCTCTCATAGAAGAGAAATTACATGTTGATGATGATGAGACATGCGTTCGCGTTGAAAAAAACATGTACATACTGAAAAGAGACCAAATATAGATTCTCAAAACAACGTGTCACATCAAGATGGAAACACATCCACCAATCAAAGTAGTAACAACTTCTTGATAGACGAGATGCATACACAACAAATTGATGCCATGAAAGAGGATCACATTCCGCCGCAAGCACAACCTCTACCTTCCACCAGCCAAAAGTGCCCTGCTTGAAAAATCATGTCTAGTCATCCACCAAATCTTATCCGAAGTGATATGTTAAAAGGGGAATTCTCTAAGCAAATGCAGGATAAATTTGAAATGAGTATGATGGGTGAATTAACCTACTTTCTTGGGCACCAAATACAACAACGAAAAGACGACATCTTCATAAACTAATCCAAGTATGCGAAAGAACTTGTCAAAAAGTCCGGCCTTGTCAGTGCAAACACATACAAAACTCCTATGGCAACTACCACTAAATTGTCCAAAGACGAATCTGGTAAAAATGTTGATATTTCTACTTATCATGGTATGATTGGTAGCTTACTTTATATTTCTGCTTCGCGTCTCGATATTATGTTTAGTGTATGTTTGTGTGCTCGTTTCCAATCATGTCCCAAAGAATCTCATTTGGTTGCAGTTAACCATATCATTCGATATCTTAAAGGCACACCAAATACTGGTCTTTGGTACCCGAAAAATAGAAAATTTCCTCTTATAGGCTATTCAGATGCCGACTATGCCGGGCGTTTGACAGATAGAAAAAGTAGTAGCGGTACATGTCATTTCTTGGGAGATTGTCTGGTCTCATGGACATCCAAGAAATAAAATTTTGTAACCTTGTCTACTGCCGAAGCCGAATACATAGCCGCCGGATCCTGTTGTGCGCAGGTATTATGGATGAAACATACTTTAAAGGACTACAAGGTATTCTTTGATCACATTCCCATTAAATGCAATAATACTAGCACTGTTCACATGACTAAAAACTCTGATCAACGTAGTCGTACTAAGCATATAGAAATTCGATATCACTTCATTAAAGATCACTTTCAAAAGGGAGATGTCATTCTTGAGTATGTTTCAACAGATTCCCAACTTGCTGATATTTGTACCAAACCTTTATATGGAAAACGCTTCCATTTTCTGAAAGGTGAATTAAATGTTATTGATATTTCAGCATAATTGGTTTTCGGTCGACTGTCATCCTGTAAGGGTGTACAGTCGACCGGGCGGTCGACCGGTCCCCTCTCGAATTTTCTTACAGTCGAACACACGCCTGTTCTGTTTTCTTCGGTCGACTGTGCGGTCGACCACCCCCCTCTATATTTTTTTTACAGTCGCACATAATTTCTCATTGGTCGACTGTGCAATTGACCGAGCTCTATTTTGTTTTTGAATTTCTAACAGTTGTATTTTGTATCTTTTGGTGTGTTCCAAAAAGGGGGGAGATTTTTTTTTCTTTCTTTCACTTAGAATTTGAAATCTATTATACTTAGAACTTGAAATCTATTTTCACTCAGAATTTGAATCTTTTCATCTATGTCTCCTCTATGTATTAGCGAAATATCAACTCTATGATACCATGTAGAGCTCTCAGTGTATATCAAAGAGTTTCGCAATCAATGGTATCATGTAAGTAGATTTTAGGGGGAGCACTTGAATCTCTTCTAATTTTTTTAAGTATGATTACGCTTTTAAATTCTAAGATATGTTTTGTCCACACAAAAAGGGGATATTGTTGGCCTTAAGTTTGGTGTGCACAAAATGTATCATCTACAACTAATATTTTCAGTTGAGATTTATAGGATCTACAGAAAAAGGAAAACCAAAAGAAAAGATTCAAAGTAATTGGAAATCAAGCAAAAGAGGCATGAACCCAAAAATCATTGAAGATTGCACACAAGAAACATATGCTTCAAATCATCAAGAAAGCCAGCCAAAATAGATAATTTATTTCTGTTTATGTGAGGAGAATATATGTAAAGTAGTGTTGATTGATAAATTAGTTTTGGAAAGAATATAAAGTGAAATCGCCAATTAAAAGTCGAATCTACATGACAGCGGTCAACCGCACAAAATGACGGTCGACCGACACAACCGTCGATCGATTATTTCTGTGAAAAAGATGAATCAGTCGACCGGTCATTTCTCAACTTTCAAGTTAAAAGATGAACGGTCGATTTTTCATCCTTGCGGTCGACCATCCAAGTGCAGATCTAACTATTTCGGAAATATCTTTTCATTTTCGGAAAGATACATTTCCCCACTCTATATATTAAGGCGAATTCACAGTGTACTCTTCATCCCTTGCTATCATAACTCTTCTGAACTAATCATTCAATCAACACTCCGAGTGTGAGAGATTTTATTATCTTCTTCAGTCAAGGTCTTTTTAGATTTTGAGAGTTTTTCTTTTTTCCACTTTGGTGAGTGACTTATTTGTAAAAGTCCTGCGGGTGCAATAGGTCTCTCGGCTTGAATTCCAAGAATCATTGTACAAGGGTTTAAAGTATAGTGGAACGCTTGTGGCGGAGAATTGCTACAAGTAGGTGGTGTGGACGTAGACCTGGGGGTCGAACCACGTTATATCGCCGTGTCTTTCTCGTTGCTCTATTTGCTTTCTCTTAGTCTATCTTTTTTACTTTACGTATTTCATTCGAATTTTTAATTTCCACACAATCACCCTATTCCCCCCCCCCCCCCCCCCCCCCCCCCCCCCCCCCCCCCCCCGCGGGATTTACTGAATATGTATGACCTTCTCTAGTGTGTCCTCATTTCCATCTGGCATCTTCAAGTTAACTATTCCTTCACCCATTACGTCACATATTTCACCAGTCCTCATTCTCACACGACGACATTTTGTAGACTTCTAAGTAGAAAGCATCCCCCTCTCGGAGAAAATATGATAAAAACTACCTGAATCAAGAAACCAACCAGAATTCACATCAAAAGTACTTGAAACAAGAAGACAGTCTAAGTTAATCACCTGATTCAGCAGTGCGTACTATGTTTGTTGGTTTTTCGCTACTCTCTCTCTCTCTCTCTCAACCCGCCTATCATTTTTTAGATTTTTTTTCACATGTACCTCCTATATTGTTTTTTATTTTTTCACATACACTACTAAAACACTTGAAGACATTTTTTCACATATACTACTACAAACTATTTATCATGTCACGATCACGAGGTAGCGGCCATAGCCAAAGTGAACAAGATTCCACGTCAACCACCAACAATCCCACAATTAGAGACCGAACATAACTCTAACCATGACATAGGTTATGAAGATGTTCCTCCACACGATTATGATCCCGACACACAACAAGAAATGCATACTAGTGACACACAAACACATGAAACCGAATCCTCACAACCCACTTCTAGTAGAAAACATAGAAGGGAAACTAATGATTGACACATATTTTGACTTTATCCTGGATGTGGAGAATTATAGTATAGGACATAAGATTTGTAAAACATGTATCAAAAACTACAAATGGAAGAAGGGTGAGGGGATGGGTACAATTAGACGACACATTACCTCTATATACCCCGTACTAGTCCAAGACCAACAAACACAATATAAAATCAACCCTATGACCGGGTAAATAGATAGCCACCCCTATGATCCCAAAACAGTTCATCGAGAAATGGTCAAAATAGTTATTAAGGATGAGTTAGCTTTTTTCCTATTCAGAGAGTAGGAATGTAGAGGCATTTAACCAAAATGCACTAAATCCATATTTTAATACAGTTCCTAAAAATACACTCAAGGCCTATTATTTTAAACTTTACAACGAAATGAGAGACATTTTAATTGCACTTTTGTTTTCTTTAACTTGTACAGTATCGTTAACTTCCGATTGTTGGAAAGGTTATAACGATATTTCGATGATGGGCATAACTTGTCATTTGATCAATAGTGATTGGATGATTCAAAAGAGAATCATATCACTCATCCCCATAGTGGTATGTATTGAAATTAAACTTAATTTTGAGTTAAGCTTAATTATGGGTTCATAATCCAAACCCAAAATTAAGCCCAAGTTCTAGAGATTCTCTAGAAACATCATAAAATATTATCACCTCCTCTATATGTTCTAGAGAATTCTATAAAATAATTATCTAAAGATTGTGTAGAAAATTCTAGGAATTGTAAGACATAAAATCTAGATATTATGGTAGAGAGTTCTAGAAAGATATTTTGTAATCTTGGAGCCTATAAATAGCTCATTCCTCTCCCATTTGTAAACAAGTTGAACAAATAAATAAAAAGCAAGTTAAAGAAAGAGTGTTCTTCATAAGTTCTCTAATTCTCTCTAAAAATCTTTCAAGTATTTTCTAAGTATTCTTCCATATCATTCTTCATACTTAGAGGGTTTCTTCTCTTGGTTTCGCTCGGGTTTCTCGGGTATTACGGTCTTGGGCTAGTGCTAAGCACTATCGGAGTTTCTCTACATGGTATCAGAGCCATTTTAATCTTGTGCTCATCAAGATCGGGGTTTAAGAGAGCTCGGTTTATTCTAAGTATGGAATCAATGGGTCGTGTCGTTGGATTGGGAATGGAGATCTTAAACCAATCTAACTACCGGTTATGGAAGTCATGTATGGAGTCATACTTGGTTAGTGAGGACTTATGGGATGTCGTCGGCGGTAGTAGCACAACACCACCAAGGGGAGATGCTGCAACAGCAGAAGCGACAAAGGAGTGGACACGGAAAAATGCCAAGGCGGAATTTTCTTTGAAGAGGTCAATATCCTCGGGAGTATTTGAGCATGTCTCAAGGTGTAAATCCGCTAGTTCGATTTGGCAAGCGTTAGATCAATTGTTCAACAAGAAGAACGAGGCTCGGCTACAATTATTAGAGAACGAGTTGGCGAATGCGAAGCAGAGGGAGTCTTCAATCTCAGAGTTCTTTATCAAGGTAAAAAATCTTTGCTCAGAGATTAGTACTCTTAATCCGGAGGAGTCAATTTCAGAAGCTCGGATGAAGCGGTCTATTATTCGTGGTTTACGACCCGAATATACACCGTTTGTTACTTCAATTCAAGGATGGACTACACAACCTTCCTTGGAGGAGTTCGAAAATCTACTAGCTTCGCAAGAATCACTAGCCATGCAAATGGCGGGAGTTAAAGTCAATGATGACTCGGGGAGCGCGTTTGTAGCTCGGAGGCAGCAAAGTTTTAGAGCCAAGTTCAAGGATAGTGATACAAAAAATAATGATGGACGAGAAAGATCTTCTATGGGAGACAAGAAGCGATTCAAGTGCTACCGGTGTGGGAAACTTGGGCACTTCAAAAAGGATTGCCGAGTTAAGTTGAAAGAAACAAATATTGCGGAATCAAAGGGTCACACTGAAGACGAAGCATGGGGAAAATGTTTCACGGTGGAGGCTGCATCTTTAGGTACATCCACAACTAAAAATCTTGGAAATGATTGGATTGTGAATTCTGGTTGTAGCCATCATATTACCGGAGACGAGAAGTTATTTTCTAGTCTTCAGTGTCATGACGGGAAAGAAGCCATCATTACCGCGGATAATTCAATCCACCGCGTTGAGAAGAAAGGGACTGTTGTCATTAAAGGAGATGATGGAAGCCCAATAACTCTCAAGAATGTATATCATGTTCCTGGAGTAAGGAAGAATCTTCTCTCTGTGGTAAATGCGGTGGACTCAGGTAACTACGTTTTATTTGGCCCAAGTGACGTCAAATTCTTAAAGAATATTAAAGAGTTAAAGGCGGATGTGGTTCACACCGGAGCACGAGTTAAAGATCTATATGTTTTATCGGCCTCCAACTCATATGTTGAGAAGATGAGCACCAATGATAATGTCTTTATATGGCATGCTAGACTTGGTCATATAAATATGACTAAGCTCAAAGTTATGGTAAATAAGGATTTGGTTAATGGGCTCCCAAGGTTGAAGATTCAAGATGAAGGAAAACTTTGTGAAGGTTGTTAATATGGAAAATCACATAGGCTTCCATTTGACAACTCCACTTCACGATGCAGCGCTCCGTTGGAGAGGATCCATAGCGATTTGATGGGTCCAACAAGAACACCCTCCTATTCCGGGTTTCGTTACATGTTGTTCGTTGATGATTTCTCACGGTACACCTGGGTATACTTTGTGAAGGAAAAATCAGAAGTATTTTCAAGATTTCAAGAATTCAAGGTTACCGTGGAAGGCGAGTTATGTCGGAAGATCAAGACCCTAAGGACGGACAATGGAGGAGAGTTTATGTCAAAGGAGTTCCTCTCTTTTTGTCAAGAGCATGGTATCAAGAGGGAATTTACATGCCCATATACACCTCAACAAAATGGAGTAGCAGAAAGGAAGATCCGACATCTAAGCGAAACGTGTAGAAGCTGGCTACATGACAAGAATTTGCCTAAAGCCTTATGGGCGGAAGGCATGAGATGTGCAGCATATGTCATCAATCGAATGCCACTAAGTCCGAATAACATGAAGTCTCCTTATGAGATGGTTCATGGGAAGAAGCCAACGGTGAAACATCTCAGGATATTTGGATCAATCTGCTACGTCCATGTGTTCGACTCTCAGAGAACAAAGTTGGAGGCAAAGGCGAAGAAATGCATATTTGTCGGTTATGATGAACAAAGAAAAGGGTGGAGGTGCATGGATCCTGAGACACATAGGTACGTCGTGTCTCGTGATGTTGTCTTTGACGAAGTTTCCTCATATTATGGACAACCTCAAGTCTTGGTCGAACAAGAAGGTGGAGATTCCTTCAAGGTTGATGAACCAGTTCCTCAAATGCCAAGTGAGAGCGGAAGTCTTGAAAAAGAGACGCAAGGTGAAAGGGGGAGCACAAATCAAGAGGAAGATGATGATGAAGATCATGGTTCCATGGCTAATCAAAGGCCTAAAAGGAACATTGTTAAGCCTGCCCGGTTCAGAGATGAAAGGTTTGTCACTACTTACTCATGTTATTTTGCCGCTCCATTAGATGAAGAAGAGCCATCATCTTATGATGAAGCTAAAGGTGTTCAAGAGTGGGAGACCGCAATGGAAGAGGAGATGAATGCCCTTATAAAGAATGAAACTTGGGATTTGGTTCCGAAAACCAAGGATGTTCAACCCGTTTCATGTAAATGGGTATATCGAATTAAGCGGAAAGCGGATGGAAGCATTGATAGATTTAAAGCAAGGTTGGTTGCTCGGGGGTTCTCTCAGAAGTATGGAGAAGATTATGATGAGACTTTCAGTCCTGTGGCTAAGAAGACTACAGTACGTTTACTTCTATCTTTAGCCGCAAGCTTTGGTTGGAAGTTATGGCAACTAGATGTGAAGAATGCGTTTCTATACGGTGAGCTTGATAAGAGTATCTTCATGGAGCAACCACTTGGTTTCAAATCACGAGAGCATCCTGATTATGTGTGTAAGCTTAAGAAGGCCTTGTACGGGTTAAAACAAGCTCCTCGAGCATGGTATGGAAAACTTGCTCAATTCCTTCAGTTTTGCGGTTATAGACCATCAAATTCGGATCCAAGTCTATTCTTCAAGAAGAATGGAGGAGTCCACGTGGTAGTTCTTCTTTACGTGGATGATATGATAATCACCGGGAACGATGATGCTGAAATTGCTCGTCTACAAGAGGATATGTCGGTGAGGTTTGAGATGAAGAAGTTAGGTGAGTTGAATAACTTTCTTGGTTTGGAGGTTGAAAGGGTAAAGGATGGAATCTTCATCGGTCAACAAAGCTATGCAAAAAGGATTGTTGAGAAGTTCAGGGTACACGAAGGAAAGACACGTACTACTCCGATGGATGTGAACATAAGGCTTAAGCACGATGAAGGGTCCTTGCTACCTGATCCTCGACCTTATCGTTCTCTTGTGGGAAGTCTTCTATATTTAACCATTACAAGACCTGACATTGCCTTCGCGGTAGGTCTCATAAGCCGTTTTATGCAAGAACCAAGGAAACCACATTTAGAAGCAGCAAAGAAAATCTTGAAGTATGTGAAGACAACTCTTGGCATGGGTTTGGTGTACAAGTACAATGCCAAGGTTTCTCTTTATGGTTTCACCGATGCTGACTTTGGTGGAGATTTAGATGATCGAAAATCAACATCAGGTTATGTGTTTTTATGTGGAGACACAAGCGTGTCGTGGTGTAGCAAGAAACAAGGAACGGTGTCATTGTCTACCACTGAAGCAGAGTATAAAGCTTCAACACTCGTAGCTCAAGAGTGTACATGGCTTCGAAGACTCCTTGAAGATTTGTTCGAGCCAATCAATAAGTCGGTTGCAATTTATGGAGATAATCAAAGTGCTATCAAGTTGGCTAATAATCCGGTGTTTCATGCAAGGACGAAACATATCGAGTTAGAGCATCACTTCATAAGGGAGAAGGTGCTTGATGGAACAATTGAAGCCTTGGAAGTTCGAAGCGATGACAACGTTGCAGATATCTTCACAAAGTCATTACCAAAAGGTAAATTCGAGTTACTTCGCTCGAAGCTCGGTATGGTTGACAAAATCAAGTTTAAGGGGGAGTATTGAAATTAAACTTGATTTTGAGTTAAGCTTAATTATGGGTTCATAATCCAAACCCAAAATTAAGCCCAAGTTCTAGAGATTCTCTAGAAACATCATAAAATATTATCACCTCCTCTATATGTTCTAGAGAATTCTATAAAATAATTATCTAAAGATTGTGTAGAAAATTCTAGGAATTGTAAGACATAAAATCTAGATATTATGGTAGAGAGTTCTAGAAAGATATTTTGTAATCTTGGAGCCTATAAATAGCTCCTTCATCTCCCATTTGTAAACAAGTTGAACAAATAAATAAAAAGCAAGTTAACGAAAGAGTGTTCTTCATAAGTTCTCTAATTCTCTCTAAAAATCTTTCAAGTATTTTCTAAGTATTCTTCCATATCATTCTTCATACTTAGAGGGTTTCTTCTCTTGGTTTCGCTCGGGTTTCTCGGGTATTACGGTCTTGGGCTAGTGCTAAGCACTATCGGAGTTTCTCTACAGTATGATTATCGCAACACTTATTTTAGAAGTTTGTGGGGTTTTTTTTTCTAATTCGCAATAAAAATTTTACTGTTAGTTTTGATAATGCCTCCAACAACAATAGTTCGATTAATGCATTAAGAGAACAATTAGCTCATCCATGTCGTGAAATTTTTCATGTTAGATGTGCATGTTATATTTTAAATTTATGTGTACAAGATGCTTTGAAAGTAGTCGATCCATATATAAATGCAATTAGAAATTGTGTATATTTTATCGCTTGAAGTGGAACTATGCTTCAACAATTTAAAGAATGATGTATTCTTAAGGGATTACATTTTTGAAAATTTTTCTAGAGATATTAAACACCGATGAAACTCTAATTTCGACTTATTAAATGTTGTTATACAATACAAAGCGGTTGTAAATAATTTTTGTATTGAAAAAAACATGATTTTTTTAAAAAAAAATGACTACCCAATCTCAGTTTTTTGCTGAAGCTTTGTTAAGATTTTTGGAACCTTTTAAAACTGTAACTGTGAAGTTTTTAAAATCTTATGATTCTACTTTTAGTAGTATTTTTATTTCAATAATTACGATGATGCAAACTTTTCAAGACATAATTTCGGACTCTTACATTAGCCATATTGTTATTCCCGCTTATACTAAAATTTTGAAGTATTTTAATCATCCTCTTATGTTGTATTGTATTGCTACTGTTATGGATCATCGTATCAAATTAACAGGTACGAAGAGTTTGATTGAAATATATTTTACTTTACTTGGAGATTAATCTGAATATGATTGTAGTGAATTTTTAGCTAGCTTTGAGCTGACATTGAATAACGTATATGATTATTATGATAGAATTTATGCATCTAGTAGTAGAACATGTCAAACTAGTATATCAATTTCTTCTTCTTCTACTTCTAGAGGTAATGGTAAGAGTACATTAGAAGATGTCACTGCTAATT
The DNA here is from genome assembly GCA_017893485.1 of Hemerocallis citrina. Classification (NCBI taxonomy): domain Eukaryota; kingdom Viridiplantae; phylum Streptophyta; class Magnoliopsida; order Asparagales; family Asphodelaceae; genus Hemerocallis; species Hemerocallis citrina. The sequence continues at coordinate 40,849,825 of CM030358.1, read as the reverse complement.
TATTTGCTCATATTCAATCTAAAATACCTAGGACTAATGCACCTAATGAATTAAACTGGTATAATCAACAAGATAGTGAGAAATCTAGTTCTAAGATTGAAGTGTTACAATGATGGAAAGAACATGAAACTCTTTTTCCAATTCTTTCACATATGGCTAGAGATCTACTAACCTATCATGTGTCTACAATTGCATTATAAAGTGTTTTTTCTACAAGTGGCAGGGTTTTAACCGATTACAAGAATCGTTTGAAGCCAGATTCATTGGAGATGCCTGTGTGCACTGAAGATTGGATGAAAGCTGAAGACATGACTCAAGGAAAAGCAATCGACACCTCAACCAGTGGAAGCAACTCGCCTGAAGATCAACAACAATAGTAGGGAATTTAGGGCGATACGATCCTAGGTTTAATTAAGTAGAGGTGCATGACATTAGTCCAATGTCATCTCTTCAATCTAACTCTAGGCTATCAAGAACTCTAGATTAATCCCTTCAACATGTAAGTGAATAAATTTGTATGTTTTTTTAGATTTTTATTACATGTATTTGTATGTTAAAAAGTTGTAAAAACTTAATAGAAGTTGAAATGAATAATATATACAATTTTGTTTCGCTCTTTTACTTGTTGTACATTTCTTTTTAAAACTTTTTGGAGTTAAAAAAAAAATTAACCCCTGGCCAACCTGCGAATAGGCCCAACACAAATCGAGTTCAACCCGTAAGGGTTCGAGGGTCGACCAGATTGATTTTAAATTTCCCAATCCGGGCCGGGTCTTGACCCAACCCAACCCAAGGCCGCCCCCTACCCAGGCAAACCCGACGAGTTTGGGCCCGACCCAGCCCACTCGACTTCGCTCGCCATCCCTACCCTTGATCATACTGGCCACCGAAAGTGTCTCCTTGGCAGAATTCTGTATAGCATGGTGTTTTCAAGTGCTCATATGAATCTGGTAGCGGACCAAGTTGAAAGCTTGATCCTCTTCGCTTAGATTTTTTGTGTTTATCACCCTTAATTCAGATAACACATTGTTGAATTCTATTATATGATCTTGAAGAGCAGTACCTTTCTTCATTAAGAAAAATAATTTTCTCTTCCAGTACATCCAATCCATTAACGACGATCCCCAGTAGTCACTTTTAGGTCTCACCCATAGAATCGCTGTGCTTTTCTCTTTGAGGAAGTTACACTTAACTTCGTTCGCCAATTGTAGTCAGATTAAAACTCAAGGCTTTCAAATAAATCTCATCCTACTTCTCCTACTTCACGTCGGATTTCTTCCCTTTATCTTCATCTAGGGAAATATGCAAGTCCTTCTGAACCAGTACGTCCACCTTCCAGAGATTAAAGTTGATTTTACCGTCGAATTGCATGATCTTTGTGAAACTCTGATTTGCCATTCACTAAGGTTCTCTACCAACTTAGGCTCTGATACCAGTTGTTAGGAATTTAATTACCCGCAACTAAAGAGGTTGAGGAGAAGTCAATAACTGATCAATACAAACAATCAAACAAGTAGGCTAAACCAAACACACAAAGCACACAATTTTATCCCGATTCGGATGACTAATCCGAGGGAGAATTATTAGAAATATATTTAACTAGAGAAGATACAAGAGTTACAATCACTCTCACCAAGAACATATCTATCTCTCAAGCCCCGTTAGAAGATACTTATTGTTTACAATAAAAACTTTCTGATGAAGTACTACCTCACAATGGAGGCCATTACTATTTTATATAGAGATTTAGAGAAACCATAGGTTGTAGTCTTGATACAATAACCGTCTGATATACCTTGAAGATATAGCCATAAGATAAGAGTCGTACGATCTAACTTGGAGAGGAAGTTGGGTTCTAACCAATTCCCCAAGAACCAGCCAAAAATAGCATTGGTCACCGCTTGCGGTCGACTGCTAGAAAAAGCAATTGACTGCTTTAGACTGCTCCAAGTCAGAGAGCTCACCAAAGCTATTGTGGTCGACCGTTATTTTATGCAGTGGACTCCAACCTAGTTTTGCCTCTTTCTACTGTTGCTGTTGCTCCCTTCTTCTTCCAATATTCGCTTCGAATTATCTTCTCGCTTCATCGTCTTCTCTTCACATCGAACCTAGTATGCAAGACATAAGCCCAACAAGCTCAAGCTATTGCTTGTTGATACCGAAAGTAAACTGAAATGGATGATTTGTCTTCCGAATAGCCAACCCTCTTTCAACTACTCTAAAGGAGCAAGAAAAGTATGGGTTGGAAAGCAATAATCTATCGCCATCACGAAGTCTTTGCTAGTAGGACTCTCCCTTGCCTGATCTTCGATCTTTAGCTTGTCAATGTCATCCCTAATCGAGGTTGGATGAACCGTTTCAACATGCTCAAGACCACGATAAAAATAAGGTTGAAACCTTGCATCATAGATTTCTAGTTATTGACCGACATCAAAGTTTGGCTACGTGAAATGAATGATATGTTCTGACATTCCAAATGCTACTTGAAAGCTCGACATCGAAAGCGAAGAGAGATAACAAATTCCTCCGCTTCTCTTCTTTAGTATGATGAAAAAGTAGTGATAGGAACCTTTTGGTCGAATGCTGGAAAGCGCCAACCAGGATGCTAGAAAGCGCCAACCAGGAGCAGGATTTGAATAACTAGTTCTGCCAGTGTAAGCTTGCCCCACCCTTAGAATACGTTCATCAGAATGAAGCTTGACATTCAACTCAAGTAGCGTAGGAGATGTGTGAGTATTTACTACAGCAGCTCGACATTAAGAGGGTCAAAGCACTGAGAAAGTCAGTATCCAAGGGAATAATAGTCAACCTCCACCGAGAAAGTAACGTGGAGCCCAGAGATCCTTCATGTCGAATTGCTGATGAAGGTGGCACCTGATTTGCTGAATATGGTCAGGGTCATTGCTGGTATTGATCATATCATCCACATAAGCAATAAACTATTAAGATGATCACAGGATCTGAAGGTGAACATAGAAGGATCATTATCACTGGGAAGAAAGCCTGCCTCCTGAACTGCCTAAGTGAAGCAAGCAAATGAAGTGTGAGGAGCCTGCTTAAGGCAGTATAAAGCACGTCAGAGGTGACATACATGTCCTGGTGTGTGTGTGTGTGTAAGACCCAGTGGTGGATGCATGTAAATGTCTTTGGAGATGGAACAATGAAGAAAGGCATTAGTCACGTTGCAAGCAACAATCTAACATTGTGCAAGAGAGGTCGCTTACTTGCCATTTCATGTTAGGATTATTTCTTGAATACTCGTGGTTTAGATTAGAAGAATGTACGATGAAGCACGGAGGTCGAAGTGTCGAAGATAGTAGAAGAGAAAGTAGCAACATCAGTTGTTAGAGAGGGGTGGTCGAATGGTCGGTCAACCGCACACCCGACCACAGTTGTACAGGGTTTTGTCCGAAAGGAGGTCAGTCGACCGGTCTTGTTGAACTGTCGATCGTGCGCAACGCTGTGTTCTTTTTGGGCCTCGATTTGTTTGGACATTTCAGTCCAATCTTCAACTCCAAGTCAGATTGTACTTCTCATATTCAGTTACTTCTTCTACAGGTTATATCGGACGACTGAGAACCAAAATTAACCTAGGGTTCTCTCTATTCTTCTTCTATATATTGTAATCTTTTCCAATATAAGAGATGAGCACCTCATTGACATTTTCTCCATTGTAAAGAGATGCTTGAGAGAGATAGTTCTTGGTGAGTGAGTTTAATTTCTTGTATTGAGTGAATCATTAACTTTTTGTAATCTCTTCTAGTTGAATATTATATCTCCCTATATTTCCCATCCGGTTTAAGCGAAAGCTAACCGGAATAAATCATCATTGTGTTTGTGTGGATTGGTGGATCTATTTGCTTGCTTTCTCAATTGATTTGTCTCATCTACTTCGATTTCCTCATTGCTCTATTTAGTTCTGTTGCACCACCGATGTGTTTGTAGACACCCCATCTCAACAAAGTGGTATCAGAGCTTCAGGTTGCTGAGTCCTTTGGTTAAGATGACAGGTCACAGTCTTTTGAAGATCAAGCAGTTCAATGGAAAGATCAACTTCAATTTTTGGAAGGTAGATGATGTCCTAGTTCAAGAACGTCTACGGTTAGCCGTCAAGAAGAAGAAAAAGTCATCCGATATGAAGGAGGATGTTTGGATGATATTTGTGAAAGAGTCGTAAGTCTAATCCGACTATCATTGGCGGACGAGGTAAAGTGCAAGTTTATTGAAGAAGCTGGCACATCGAGTTTGTGGGAAAAACTCATAGCTAACTACTCTGGTTTATCATTATTAGATTGGATGCATTGGAAGATGAAGTTATTCCGTTTCTCAATAAAGAAAGGTACCAATCTCCAAGACCACATCACAGAGTTCAACATGGAATTATCTTAACTCAAAGCGATCAATGCGGATGTGAGTGAGGAAGATAAAGATTTCAACTTGATATATTTACTGCCGGATTCGTCCAAGCATTTGATCACTACTATGCTATATGGTAAATCTACCATGGAGAGTATTACAGTGGATGGTGTAATCAATGCATTGAAGGAAAATCAACTTAGGAAGGAGACTCAGAAATCATCGTCTAGTCCAAATTGTCTAGCAGTGGAAGGTCCTTCAGGTGGAAGAAAAAGTGTTATGCAAAAGGATTCAATTTGTTGCTGATCTTGTAAAAGATCAGGACATATCAAGAAAGACTGTTGGAAATTACAAAATCAGAAGAGCATGAAGGATGAAAAGTCTACCGCCTATGTGGTTAGTGATTGTGATTCAGGTGATTCGTGTCTTCTTGTTTCAAATTCTTTAGAAGTGGATTTAGTTGGTTTCTTGATTCAGGGAGTTCGTCTCATATTTACTCCGAGGGGGAGTTTTTTTCTACTTATAAGTCTACTACAGGCTGTTGTGTGATAACGGGAATTGTGGAGATTTGTGAATTAGTAGGTGGGGGTACAGTTGAATTGAAGATGTCAGGTCTAAACATGTTCACTCTAAGGGAAGTTTTGTATATTCATCTGCTTAAACAATATCTGATTTTTTTGGGAACTCTTGAAGCACAAGGTCGTCGAAAGGTGATTAAAAGTATGAGAGTGGTTGGCCTAAGCCAAAACAATCTCTGCAAGATTTAGGGAATCAGAAATACCTATACATGTGTCATTACTTCTTTTCCTGTTATTCCCGCAATTTCATCTACTCTGCCGCAACTAGCACCATCAATTCGAGACCACGATGTTCGAATATCGTCGAGAGGTGGAGAGTGCCTAGATGTAGGTGGAGTTCGTACAGAGGTTGGAAACTCCGTGATAATGCCTACTGAGGTGTACCCTTGAGGGAGTATACTGATCGGTGAGATTGGGTAGAAGATCTGTTCAACTAGAAGAAGAAACTATTGTTCCAAGTATATTTACAAGTGGTGTTTAGTAGAGTTTGGAGATGAATAATCACATCATGTTGATAGCACTCGTATGCAATCCAAGGTGGAGATTATTAGGATTATGTCTTGAATACTCGTGGTTAAAATTAGAAGAAGGTATGATGAATCATGGAGGTCAAAGCGTTGAAGAGAGTAGAAGAGAAAACAGCAACAACAGCAATCAGAGAGGGGTGGTTGACTGGTCGGTCGATCGCACACCCGACCACAGTTGTACAGGGTTTTGGCCGAGAGGAGGTCGGTCAACCGGTCTTGTTGGACGTCGACTGTGTGCGGTGCTGTGTTCTTTTTGGGTCTTGATTTGTTAGGTCGTTTCAACCCAATCTTTAACTCCAAGTCAGATCGTACGACTCATATTTAGTTAATTCTTTTACAGGTTATATTAGATGACTGAGAATCAAGATTAACTTAGGGTTCTCTTTATTCTTCTTCTATATATTGTAATCTTCTCAAATATGAGAGATGTGCACGTCATTGATATTTTCTCCATTGTAAAGAGAGACTTGAGAGAGAGAGAGAGAGAGAGAGAGAGAGTTTTTAGTGAGTGGGTTTAATTCATTGTATTGAGTAAATCATTAACTCCTTATAATCTCTTCTAGTTGAATATTATATCTCCCTATATTTCTCGTATGAAGTAAGCGAAAGCTAACCGGAATAAATCCTCGTTGTGTTTGTGTTGGATTAGTGGATCTATTTGCTTGCTTGCTCAATTGATTCGTCTCATCTACTTCGACTTCCTCAGTCTCTATTTAGTTGTTGCGCCACCGGTATGTTTGTAAACACCCCATCCCAACAATTCATACGTAAAGCTCAAATAAATTCCCATTATTATTATTTCTTTGCTAGACAAGAGAATTAAAAACGAAATAAAAAACATCTACAAAACAAGAGCATCCCTCAATTGGAAAACCCCTCTAGTTATCATCCTCAGCCAAAACAAGAAACTCAGGCTCAAGGAAGTTAATCTACAGAAAACTTTGACCACTACTACATCCTTTTTTTTTAGCAACACACTTAGAAAAAATATTACCCTCTTGATAAATATATTGCATCCTACCAATATTCACATTTTCAAGCATGAGTAATATATCGTGAAAAATGATGTCCTGACTGCTTCTTGCTCGAATCTGGTCGATAACGAGCTTTGAGCATCCCTCAATAAGAATATGAACATTGTCAATTAGCCGATGATCAAAGACCACAAATTGACGAATATTATTTCAGAATCCATACAACAGTCCAATTAGTAGTTGGGCCTAAACTCTTAAAGACTGAATTAGCCCAATATAAAGTTATCATCCAATCATCATTGACAACTGTATATATCTCAGAAGACTGTTTGTTGTTCTGAGCAGCTGCAGCCACAAAAATGGATGAAGAGCAACAAAATGGAGGAAGAGGGTGCGGCCGCAACTGTCTCTCAAGATGCTGCCTCCTTCATCAGGGTATTTGTTTTCAATAATAGATAAAAAAATTACATTATTAGTCTCCGAATAAGTTCATTTGAAGTGACAATTGATAGGTTTTTGGCTGATAGTTTGGTGATTGGATAATTGATTCAGTGATCACAGCCATGTTTCAACATTGTTAATTTACTGATGCATTAGTATTACTTTCATACAAGGATTTAGTTTCATCTCACAAAGATCATAACTCAAATTTGTGCTTCTCGGGGTTCTAATTTGTTGGTTCATTGATAGGAGACCCATCACAGTCATTTGGGCTGGGGGTGAGCTGTATGTATAAACGTACATTGCATAAGCAAGTTCCCGAAGTTTTCTCAATTTAGATATTGTATTTGGATTAATTTAATGATGATGTAGTCTTTGGACTGTTACAGTCTGGATTCTTAGAAAATTTGGATGTTTTGACATCATGTGTACTATTTCCTGCGTTTTCTGTAGAAAACATGTTCATGATGACTAGGTCAAGAACTCAAGATCCACAAATCCGCAAGCACATTCACATATTATGGAGTTTGTATGAATAAAAGTGTTGAGCTTGTTGCTCGAATAATAGTCCCACGTGGAAAGAAAAAAAAAATTGGTTGGATGGTTAAGTTAATTTAGGTATTTCTCTTTTGGGTCATATATTTAGGGCTTTAGACTAATTTACCAAATACCCATCTCAACTAGCGCGCCAAAGTTAGTGGGCCTCTAGTCGCTACAGAAAGAACATAAGCATTGTTGACAATGCCTTATGATGAAATGGTGCTTTGTTATTTTAGGAGCTAGTCAGGAGGGATGAATAGAATGATTAAAGATAACACCTCAATGGAGTTTATTTTGAGTTTACTATAAGAAGCTAGTGTACTTCATTTCTTTGTAGAGATAATTCGCAGTCTTCCCTTAAATAGCTGATACAAAAATTGATTGTTCATGACATATAATTAGATAACTGAACTACTGCTGAGGTGCCTCTCCCCGTTTCTAGTAGTCAGAAAGTACCCCTACATAATCATCTTTAACATCAGAATGCTCACTTAAGCAACTCTTTTCTAGTAATAATAAGAAGTCGTCTACCTGTCAAGGACGCATACTGTATCTCATTCTTTTGGGTGGTTGCATTGTAAACGTGATATTGTTAAGTTTTTCAATTGATATCTTTACAGGGTCGAAATTTCCTCTCTATTCTTTCACCAAGGTGGACAAGGATACCCGTGGCCCTCTTGAGTGTATAGAACCGCAATTATCTTTCCTTGACATACTTCTTAAGCAGGTCAGCATTCTCACCTAAAAAGTTTTCTTTCAGTTATTAACATTATCTTACTAACATATTTGAGCAATTGCAGTGGGATGATAGAATGCATAGAGGGTTGTTCCACTATGATATCACTACCTATGAAAGGAAGGTCGGCTCTATTTTATTTTTTGACCCAATAATTCCGTCCTTACTTACCTTGGTGAAAAAAGTAGTGTTTGTTAGCATTTATCTTCCTGACTTCCTTGTGCAGGTCATTCCTGGTGATTATGGTTTCATAGCGCAGCTGATTGAAGGCCGTGACCTCAAGAAGCGACCTACTGAGTTTAGAGTTGATAAGGTTCTCCAACCATTTGACGAGACAAAGTTCAACTTCATGAAAATTGGACAGGAAGAAGCACTCTTCAGGTTTGAAGAGAGTGAGAACAACTTAACCAAGTATTTGAACGATGCTCCTATCCCTGATTCTGACTCTCTAAATATAATTGCTATTAACGTGAGTGAAAATCTTGCGGATTTTTCAACTGATTCATAAACAGGGAATTATAGGATCTTTCTTGTTGCCTCAGGTGAGTCCTATTGGGTATGGCCATGTGCTTCTGATTCCTAGCATACTGAACATGCTGCCTCAGAGGATTGAACCAAAGAGTTTCTTGCTTGCTCTCTACCTATCAAAAGAGGCTGGGAATCCCTACTTCAAAGTTGGTTATAATAGTCTCGGTGCTTTTGCCACCATCAATCACCTCCATTTCCAGGTTGCCAATCATTTGATACCATTGTCTCAATAATTACCTAATTAGAAGCTTATCAATTGTCTACATGATGTATGATGGAAGCAGGCTTTTTATTTGCCGATGCTATTACCAGCGGAGAAAGTTTCCACTGAAACAATAACCACATTGCGGAACGGTGTGAATATACTCCGTCTTTTAAGCTATCCCGTAAAAGGCCTTGCTTTCGAGGTTGGTGGCAACAGTAACATAAAGGACTTAGCAGATGCTGCATCTAATGCTTGCAGTTTCTTACAAGAAAATAACCATCCTTACAATGTTCTGATTTCTAATTCAGGCAAGCGAGTTTTCCTGTTCTTGCAGGTAATTAACTTATTTCCATCCCTAGTTAGTTTGCTTAATGCTTAATCATGATTTTGGAGTCAATTGAGATGGAAACTGATTTTGTTATGTTCTTAATGATGCTTAGAATTATGCTGAGAAAAGGTCTCAAGGGAAAGTGAGTCAGGAGATTATTGATAACCAAATGAGTCCAGCCGCATGGGAGATCAGTGGTTACATGGTACTCAAACGGAGGAAGGACTACGAAGAAGCATCAGAAGAGAGTATACTGAGCTTCCTATCTTTAGTATCTATATGCGAGGAGAGTTTCCAAGAGTTACAGGCAAATATATTAGATGCTATCAAGCAAGGAGAAAGCTGATTGGAACTTTTATTAGCATGAATTGATAATGTTCTTGCTAATGCGTATGAATCGGTCTCATGTTTTCAAATTGGATTGGAATTCCTGTGTGAACTTTTCAGAACAGAAATGTATTTTGTTGTTGTTGATCAATGAAATAAAATCACAGTTTAGGAAAGCTGTTCTCCACCTCGTACATTATGGTATTTTTGCAGTATTGCGATCGTCCCTGATTTTGTTGAGATGTGTGTCATTGTTTAGATAGTGGTGATTTTCCCTTTGTTAATTAATGACATACCTTCTTGCATTGTATAACAGGAAATGTTATGCGCAACCCGCTGATTCCATGACAGGAGAGTGACTTTCAGAATTCTTTTGATTCAATCACTACAAATACTCAACAAACAAGTATATTATCGAAGAACAAAAAAGTGTCCGATTGGTTTGCTAGCAAATAGCAATGGCTTCATTAAAGCAGCTAAATTTCAATGATATCCAACATTGGTATGAAGTTGTGTGTGTACTTCATCAGATTCTGAGGTACATGTGTTACTCGTTTTTTTACAATTTTGTTGATTACTCCATGAATAAACTGACCACATTATCAGTACTTGGAAGGAATTTAGAGACAGTTTTTGTCATCATATTCCTTCTCACTTATAAGAACCAGTAACTCAGACCTGAAACGAACCTAACTGATCCGAAGATCTCAGCTTTGAGTTGAAAGTTGAGAACATGCTCTGCTTTGCTTTCTCGAAAGTTGGATTCATCAAAAGACATGACACAAGAAACTTGTCGAATCAAATCGAATCAAAATGGAAATTGGTCTTCATCTGTTGAGAGTTTGTTAGTAGTCCACTCAATTAGGAGTTTGCTCTCATATTCTCTCAGAAAGCAACTTATCTCTTTTGTTCGACCATAAAAAACCATCCATACTCTTCATCTTCTTTCACCCAAAAGAACACTTTTTAGCTTACTTTTTTTTTTTTTGATCGAAAACGGTGGGCACTAAACCCCCACGCTTCATTAAAGAGATTTTAATCAAATATACAACCAAGAAGAAGAGATGATATTCATGAGGAGAGATGATATTCATGCATTCCAACAGTGGGTCAGTCAGGGTCATGATACTCATTCTCCGATCCAAAAAAGTACACCCATCCCGTACAGTGATATTCCCTTCCAAAAATGAAATAATTACAGGTGATACAAAAAGTATAAATATATCTTTTTAACATATACTATTAATGACATATTTCCACCATTAGTGGAGTTTATCACCCTCACTTAGCCGGCTAAACCAATTTCTAAATATATCTTTCCAAGAGCAAATTAGGCCAGTGTCGTACACACAGTGTGTTAAATAAGTATAAATCATGACATATAATCCAATAAACCTAATTTCAAGTTAATTGGCACAGCCACGCAAATACAAGGGGGACAAGCAATTGAACATTTAATACATTATTCACCCATCAAAAGCTACACTTGAGAAGATATAATATATGGTATTTTGCAATATGGTCCCTCAATTAGTGTGTATTTGCAATTTAGCTCCCAAATCACGGTATTTTTATTTTTAGCCTGTATTTTAATTTGAATGACCTAACTGATTCGTCCATGATTTAAACTTAGGCTAAATTTGAAAGAAAAATAAAAAAATAAAAAAAAAATAAAAATAAAAATAAATCCTTGAGCTATCCACTTTATGCAGTAAATCTCAATGAACTTTTTTTAACGTAGAAAACCACACTCAAGCATAGTTGCAACTTAAAAACCCCTGAAGAATATTTTCAAAAAACCACTTCTAACTTTTCTGCTTATATTAGATAATCTCATTCATCTTTGCAAGTTGGTTCAGAAAACATCATGTACCTTTCTCATTATTGTCAAAAAATCTCACTCAACTTTAGCAGAAAGCTCACACCATCGGTGTAGGTTTTTTACAACTATACTTGAGTGTGGTTTTCCGCACATAAAAAAGTTCAGTGAGTTTTTCTGCACAAATGATATAATTCAAGGGTTTTTTTTTTCTTTCAAATCTAGCCTTAAACTTAGGAGACCTTTGGATCTCTCTAAAACTGCACCCGTCCGAGTTTGACCAACCGAAGGGGAATAAATTTGTTTGAGTCATTTAAATTAAGGGACTAAATTGTAAATATAAGTTGAGGGACCAAATTGTTAAAAACACATAAAAATATTCATTCAAATGCCTTAAATTTCCTTTGTTCCTTGAACGTAAAGGAAGTCTCATTATATGGCAGCTCTTACAAATGGGGAGTTCTTCGCCCCCCTCTCCGCATAAAAGGGCTCCAAAAACTCCCAAAACCCTCATAAACTAAGCCCACAATTTAAGTCTTAAGCAACTCCTACTATATAGTATAAACTTCCACATAATACTGTTCAATTTTCAACACCCATTTGTACCTTTTAGTAGGCACAAAGCTGTCAATAGCTTCAAACTCCCTTAAACTCTCATCCCTTCTCAAACCTTGTTAATACCAAATCCCCATGTCTTCTTCTTCTTCCTCCTCATCATATCCTCCTTCAAACCCTTCTTCTCATCCATTTGCATGGCTATGAGTAGGCCTCTTGTCGCGTCTCTTCTCCTCTTGTGGCTCACCTTCCTCTTCGTTCACGGATGGAGCTTTATGAACCCTCCTACTACTAGGAATGGCATTGCATTTCATTATCCTCTCTTGGTTGCTCGAAGGGCGCTATCGGCTAAGCTTCACCACCACCACCACCACCATCATCATGGTCACAACCACAAAGGCAAGCATTCAAATCCGGAAACAGAAGAATCTACATCGCCAAACAGCAATGAGATGACTACAAGCCCGAAGAACAAACCGATAGACGAGGGAGATGAGATTGATCCACGATATGGCATTGAGAAGAGATTAGTACCTACTGGTCCAAACCCATTGCACCATTGAAATACTTGGAATTTTTACATCATGATTGATTTGTAATGAGATGGTGATCTGTATTTCAATAATTATATATTGTCTCATGGTTTGTATACATAATGTTGTGTTTATATTGGTTGATGAGTTACGAGTAAGATTTCATATGATTTTGTGTATGAGATTTGTTGGTGAAAAATGAGTTATATGAATAATGGATATAGGTATAGGTTTAATAATAATAATAATAATTTACATTATATTTGCTTAGTTGGTTGGTTGCATACTTTGAGATCTGTGTTGAGTTTTTTATGGGCTACGTTACATAATTACTGATACCTGAAATGGAAGCATATGAGTGCCTGTAACGGCACGTCGAGGCACAAATAAATTTGCTTCATAAATTAATGTATATAAAATGGTTGTTGACTAAATTATTTATAAATTAATTATCTATAGTTAGCTTATTAATTAATTTAATGTTAGTTGTTCTTACTACTAAGATCGAGTATATATATATTCAGTTATTTTTGCTAAAATTTTATGTGTTTAGTGTACTGATTCGACTTGGAAACTCGATTATGATAGAGCAAGTTGAATTGACTTCAAAGTTTCTTTGTAGTTGTAGATTAATTGTACGAAGTTTTAGTAGATTTGTAAGTGGATCTCTTTTACAAATCCAATTTGAGAAAATCCGTACGTGTTCGTTGCTACCCAAAATGTGATGTGCACGAGAACATAGAAAGTTGTTGATTATAAACTTCTCATACCTAAAATTGTACTGATCAGTAATATATATTGAGAATTCTAGTTACAACTGAAGCTATGAAACTACAATTTGCAGTACGTTGCAGTGCAATTGTTTGCCTGCCAAATGCACCCACCCTTATACATATTGTCATATCAGCCGACCACCTAAATTCTCTGAGTGAGACCAGTCAACGCCGCAATCTGATTGCAACTCCGTCGCGCAGTTATTCGTCTTTGACTCCTCCGGTTTCCAGGGCTGGCCCCCACCTTGAGACAAGTGAGACGGCCGTCTCAATTCCCAATTTTTTTTTACAATTTTAGGAACTCGAAATTTGTATTTCTCGCACATATTTTGCACATAAAAAAATTATATTGTAATTAGGGGCCCTCAAAATAATTAATTAGGCCCTTTGCCTTGGGCCCCTGAGAACTCAGGACCGGCCCGTGCCGGTTCCCCGGTAATTCTTTCATCTTTGACTTCTCCCGTTCCGGGTAATTCTTCGTGAGGGGCATGAGATCCGACAGCCCTCTGGCTACCGACCTATATGAAATCCTTTACACCATTTAGTATAGGATTTTCACAACTTCAAAAGTCAAAACTAGTCGGTGACAAAATTATTTATAATCAAGGTAAGGCCAAAGTCCTCATGCACCATTGTCAAAACTCAATATTTTTCTTCTCTCTACTTAGGTTAGGTGGTTGACCAAGAAGCTGAGATGGCACCGTTGACCCTTTTAGATATATACATAATGTAGGTGATGGTGGTGGTGGCTTTGTAGTGAGGCAACCACTCACTTCATGTGGTTGCTAAGAAGAAGAAGAAGAAAAGGTCATTAGTAGTGGAAAAGCATTGATGAGAGATATAGCACACACTATCAGTTGTCAACTGTCATTGCATCCAAATGGGATGGATCCATGTTCTCATTGTACTACTCTCACTACAAAATTTGAAAGAAATGATGGATGAGGAAAGAGCAACTCATTTTTTTATCATTCATTCGGTCGTAGCTGTTCACATAGAACGTTTCATAATCACAGTGTGTTGCATGCATGCATGCAGCAGATATGGATCCATCCATCATGGTACCGACGAAGTGAATGCAAATCTTGAAGTATCGGAAGATGACTGAATCGTTTGTACTGGATCATGCAAAACAAATCTGTTGACATGGTGTTCAAACAAGCTAAATTAACCAAACGAACTCAGCAGTCGAGTGACCACATATATTATTTTTGTCTATGTGGATCCATACTCAACAATCAATTATACATCAGTACATCTATATAGTCTAATTTTACAAAAATTTTCGCAAAAACCCGGGCTAGCTAAAAGGCCACAGTTATCTCCTGCATAAGTAACTTAAACAGAGGACTCAGTGATCTCCTACATATGACTGAATTCAATATATAGCAAAGTTTGCTAACTACCAAAACTGTATCAGTTCGACATTTCAGATACTGCTGCCCAGGACCGGTCCTGAGTTATTTGAGGCCTGGGCAAAAAAAAAAATTAGGCCCTTTATAGACACGCATGTATTTTTATATATATTAATAAATTATAATATATCGGCGGGGGCATAAAAACAATACCCAGAAAAATAAAAATTACCTTCATTTTGCTTTATCACCAAATACTCCATATTTTTCATTAAGCATAGTGACTGCGACTCTTGCACCTACAAAAAAAAAATTACATCTCATCTAAAATATAAGGTCTAGGCCCCAGGAATCATGCTTATCATATAAATAAGCTTCAAATTTCAGTTGTTCACTAAACTTGCCTAACAACAAAAATCAATCAACCATACTATAGTTGGAGTGATTTCTACCTCAGTACCTCCTAAACCCACAAAAGAAATTCTCAGTTCTATTAATTAAAAAAAAACGACATGAGAGGGCTGAACTACCAGAGTAGTGCTAAGAAGACCAACAACCCCTGCAGTCCTGCTAAGAAGACTGACAACTCCAATTACGCCTCTGATACCCGAGACACCATGACTACAACTCCAACTACAACTTCTGTTTACAACATATTCAAAAATCAAGTAATAATTAGTGTACTACCGAACACCTTGGGCAAGATTAACTCTCTGTTGAGGAATAGTGATAACTGCCATAAGAGCATCCACAGTCATTTGCCAAAGCTATTCTAACTTTAGCAATGTAAAATTAGCATTTAGGAAATGTCGCTGCAGTCGTTATTTCTAATTTTAAAAAAAATATAGTATGAAACGGATCTTCTTCATCCGTCTAATATTTTAAAAAAAATTTAATTAAAAAAAAGAGAAGACGGCGCTTCTGCATCCGTTTTATGTAGAGGACGGAGTAACATCATCCGTCCCTATTTAATTTTTTTTTCCCGTTAAAAAAAAAAAAACCCAGGTGAACAGAAATATTTCTTTATTTTGTCACCTTTAGGCCAATTACAAAAATACCCTTCAAAGCTTAAAAAGGCCAAAATTGAATGGAAGGATGAACTTCATCCATTTGTTGCTTTTCAATTTTTTTTTCTTTTTTTTTTAATAATAAAGTTGAATTGTGCATAGCCGTTGGATTTAAATTAAAAAAAAAAAAAAATCAAATTACATAACATTGTGCCGTTGGATACACAACGGTTAAATCCTTAGGGGTAAAAGGGTAAGTGTACATTATCAAAAGTGAGGGACGGATGAACTTCATCCGTCTCTCACTTTCAACTTTTTTTTTTTTAATAAACTTTACCTAGTTTATAAATTAATTTTATATATTAAAAATCAAATTAACGAATAGACGGAACAACTTCATCCGTTTTTCACATTTTTATTAAAAATCGAATTGAGACGGATGATCTTCATCCGTCCCAAACCTCAAACGGATTAACATCATCCGTCCTCTATATTTAGCAATCCTCTAAGCGGCCTTCTAACTTTAGCAATTTACTGTATATCCCTATTCTAAATTTTGAGTTTTTAGCGAACGACTACATGCCTATTTGCTAAAGCTATTTCTAATTTTTGAGTACTTAGCAAACAACTGTGGATGCTCTAAATGAGTTCAATTTTTTCCAAAGAAAAACACTAAAAGGGACCTCATGGACTATTTTGAAAGGATACCTGAGAAGTGAGAACCTTTCCAGATTTTGCATTAATATTTGAAATTTAATCTGAAACAGAAAAGGTGAGCAGGAGAAGACCACATGACTTAAATAGTTCAATTGTCAATTTCGTCAATAGGTGTTTAAAAGATAAAACCTATAAAGAATTTTATCACTCAACTAGCCCACCCCAAGATTTATTTACCTGTATTGCACCCCATGTGAGTCAAAGGTGATTCAGGGCCAGACTGAAATTTTTAAGTCAATTCTGCATTTGCCGACAACAGAATCATCATTAGATTTGTTCCCCTTGGAGACAGAATGTGTGCTGTCTGTCTCTGTGGTGGTGGTGGTAATGGTGGTTTGGATTGTGTTGCACGTCCGCATTTGACAAACACAAAAATCTTAAATGCAGTCTCTGCCTCACTTCTGACTCACCTATGTGGCATGGCATGTCAGAGGTCGATTCGAGTAATAATATTCTTTACACTGGCCATTCTAAAAAATTCCGTTAGAAGATATATGATCAAACAGCGATTGACTAAAACAGTAAGCATGTATTGAGGTTGATAACTGTGATTATTTTTGAATTTTGACCCAAACCAACTACAACAGTTGAAAGAACGGGGTTCGGATTTAAAATTAAATATTCCACTCTTGTGTTGGGTAGATATCATCACCTATTCCAAAACCAGCTCAAATACTAAGTGTGTCTACTAGTTTTGATAGAGATTCGTAAAAGGAGTAGAAATGATGATGAATGTAGAGTCCCAATAATTCATGAAAAGTGGTTTTCCACACAAATACTGCACAAATTAAAAAAAAAATCCATTAGTCACCCAGAATTTGTTATTTCCATTAGTCCCTGGATCCACACCAAAAGTATTCAGTTTGAGACCATAGTGCAACATCATAAAAAGTTTGTTTTGTGAAGTGCCTTTGGGGATAGAAAAACTTAAGCATATAGGTCTCATTTGCAAAATCGTATTTATACCCTTGCATTCTTATTCTCTTTTAAACCCTTCTACTTAATATAGATTCTCTCAAGTTGGTCCAACGGATCAGAACTTCCATGCTGAACTTCCATGCTGTTGCAGTTGGGTCTCAGACTGATCAATTTTGATCACTTTTGAAGGAGATCAGGGATGAACTGGAAATAGCGATTTATTGACTTTTACTGAATTCCAAAATTTGTAGAGGCCTTGTGTGTAAAAAAACCTTCAAAAAGTTGCTCATTTTTGTGATTGTTGAAATTATGCTTTGTAATTAAATTACATGCAACTATGAGAAAAGGCTTTTTCTTCTCCTTTTCTTTCTGTCTTTCTATTCTTTTGTAAAAGTCTGTGAAGGCCCATTTTGTTTTACAAATACAAGTTGCTAATATTACTGCAATTATCACTATATGACAGTCAAGAAAAATACTAAATTAGGGTGACCACTTAACTAGTTTACCTATCAAATTTAGTCACAATATTGCTACGTTAAGAAACCTAATTTCTAAAAATGTTGTAGATGAACCCAAGGTGATAGCATAGCATAACAAAAATCGAGAAGCATTAGACCAACATATACCTACTTAAAGGAAGAAATACCCTTCTGTAACATTTTTCCTTTCTCTTCATTGTAGATGATCCACTTATCTTGCAATGTCTCAGTCACCTTTTCCAACATCTGTATTAAACAATTGCTGAAGGTGATTAGTTGCAGTTTCATTTAATAGTGAAGAAATCAGGGGCAATAGGGTTAAAACCTCAGAGAAAAATGCTTGAACTGCTTGTATAAGCAATCAATTCCCAGAATATTTTCCCAGTGCTTCCCAACACCACTGGGACAGTTCCGACAGCATCAGAACTTTGATTCTCTATAATCATTTTGTACATGCAAAACAACAAAAGGATTGGAGTAATGTTAAGGGAAAAGTTATAGAGAAAAAGTATAAAGGAAAATGGACAACAAAGCAAGTTGAAAACTCTGTGCTCAATGCTGTGTACACTGCACATTATTTTAATTATATAAACATTAAGGCCTCTACTTCGCTGTTTGGGTTTATACTTCAAAGGCAAGCGTGAAGTGTTAAGTGTAATATATAGCCACTTTGTTCAAGAATATTTGTCTTAAATTAATTT
Source organism: Hemerocallis citrina (assembly GCA_017893485.1). Classification (NCBI taxonomy): domain Eukaryota; kingdom Viridiplantae; phylum Streptophyta; class Magnoliopsida; order Asparagales; family Asphodelaceae; genus Hemerocallis; species Hemerocallis citrina. The sequence goes on along the minus strand of CM030358.1, from coordinate 40,831,428 downwards.
AAAAATTGAGTAAATAAACTGGAAGAAGATAGCTAATAACATGAAACAAAATAAACCATGTATATATCGTCATTTCTAGATATAGAACATTCAAAAGAAAGCAGAGCAATAATTTTAGCTTAATTATAGCAGGACATTTTAGGTTCATTATTTTTGTAACTCTTATTTCAATAAATTAGTCATAGCTTCTATAACAAAGGGAACTTAAAGTCAAATTAAATAATATTTCTTACCTGATCAAATTGCTACAAAGATATAAAAGAAAAGATAATATATTAAAGCAAACCTACTCAAAATAACAAATACCATGCAATAATTGTAACAAAACAACAACAACAATATCATTATTATTATATATGAAAGTACCAATTAAGAATCCAAATTAAGATAAGATTGATGAGGACATCAATTCTGTTTTATTTTGTTTTGGCAATTATAGCCATATGTAGTAGTTTTACGATTTGTAATCTTTTTTTTATGCATTAGAATATTTTTGATATTTTAGAATATTTTGATATTTGTATCAAGATTAGTTTTCAGCCTATATATAGGCCTTGAGATTAATGAGAAATGATGCTATTCTTGATTAAAAAAATTATTGTGTTGAGTTTTACACTTCATCTCTCTTTTTGTGTAATACAATTGAGATCTAATTATTAAGGTTTGTGATAAATCCTAATAAACTTTTAGGGTTTGTGATAAACTCTAAAACTACCCTCAAATCCAATACAAATTCCTAACCCTAATTTCCCAAATTAAAAAAATCAAACCCTAACCCTACTACAGCAGCCACCTACCTCACTCTCTCTCTCCTTTGTTTTCTTCTTCCTCCTTCCCTCTCCCGAAACCCAATGCCAACCCCCATCTCCCGCTCAACTTCGACACCACAAATCCACTACCATCGCCATCGCCATCACCATCGCAACCCCGTCGCCACCCTACCCTCTCTCACCTCCACCATCAAAGCCGACCATCCCCAGATCCCCAAATCCATTCCCCCGAAACCCTAACTCCTCGACCTCAGCCCCATCGAACCCCGTTGTTTCCCTTTTCCTTCGGCGACAGCAACATACCCGACCCCAGGTCACTGCGCCGCTCGGCGCCATCTGACGCGCCATCAGCCACCGCCAGATCCAGCCACCCGCCATTCCAACAGTAGCTTCTTCTGCGATTGTCGCAACTATTCTTCGAACTCTCGGTATACTCTTTCCACTTTTCAAATATTTGTGTTATACTGCTTTATCATCTCTATTGTATTATCTAATTTATTTGTCGTCCACAAATATTGAGATTGAGTGTTCTACTTTTCTAATTAGAGTACAAATCAATATTGCTCCTTATACTTGCTAAAAACGCATAGGGATATAATTATTGATTGTTAGAACTGAATTATTAATTGGGCTTGTTAAACTTAATTCAATTCTTGAAAATCCATCAAACCAATTAACTGTTTAAAATTCTAACTTTGATCTGCACTACATGTTGGTAAAATTAATCCTTTAAGATTCATGGAAATTCTCTATTTAGAGTTAGTTTTACATCAAAGACTAATCCTACTAAGCATTATATTTGATGTACTTCACGTAAAAAGCAGGGTTGACGGAGCAATTTAGCACCACTGAAGTTCTGAAAACCTAAAACCCTGGCCTTTTGATTTATTTTTTACTTTCGACATAGGAATTCAAGTTAAAGCAAACTTGGAAAAAATTAATGACTGGTAGTTCATAGTAAATCCACAGTGTGTTGGTTTAAAAATTAATAGCCAATAAAGTATGACTAGGATAAAGTCAAATCCTAATACCTAAAGTACATTTTCTTTAAAAAGTAGATCTTCCCTTTAGTAAGCTATGCAATTTAAGATGGCTGAATTTTAAAAAAAAATTCTCCCCTCAACTATCCACTTTTCTTAAAAAAACCTCACGCGACTTTATTTTTCCATTAAGGACCCCCTCAACTCAATTTTTTTTGGAACAACCCTCAAAATGTATAAAGTTCAGAGGAGTCTTTTTTTAACATAAGAGAAAGTTCAAGGGTGTTTTTTTATCACAACTAAAACTACAGGGGTATTTTTTGTATCATGAATACAGTTTGGGGTTGTTTTTTAATAGGAAATTTGGTGGACCAGTTGAGAAAAAAAGTTGCTGAGATATTTTACAAAAAATAAAGTTGAAGGGAGTTTTATTCAAAAAGGCAGATAGTTCAAAGGTTTTTTTAATATAAAACAAAGCCATTGAAGCTCATGCAACTAAACTGCAATTTGGCATTAGGAAGCATAACTATCATTTTGCGGTTTCAATAAATGTCGTTATTTTAAACATCTTTCCGATCTAGGTGGATTTTTTTTTTTAGTTTCAACAATCAACCATTTGCAAAAAATATATCTCGATGTTTGACACAGACAAAGTATTACTTATTTTAGGAATTGTGAATGACCATGCCACTATACGAATACTTTCAATTCAGACCAAAAACTAACATGCACCCGCAGCTCAAGCATCCTTTTTGCCACCTGACTCCTTGGCTAGAAATCATGGATTTGGATAATGGTATGAAACACAACATTGGTACGAGTACGGGACACTCCAAATTTGGAAAAAATAAGACATAGGAGCACGTTTATATATTATATACTATAAAGACAAACCTTCCGTTGTGCACTAGCCATGGTGTGCACTCCGTGTGCACTCGCCCTTCGGGCCTTTGTATCGACGATCCGAATCGTTCACACTGACCTACACGTCTAAATTAGTCTAAATATGTAAAATCAAATGATTGAAATGCATTTACTCATCCATCATGTCATTATGTAAAAAAAATGATATTCAGCCATACAATTTTGTAACACTTTAATGCATGGGCAAATGAATTTCAAATGACTTGATTTTACATATTTAGACTAATTTAGATGTGTAGATCAATGTGAACGGTTCGGATTGTTCGGATTGTCAATACGAATACCCAAAGGCCAAGTGCACACAGAGTGCACATCATGGTTAGTGCACAGCAGAAGGGGACTCTACTATAAATTAATATTACCTCATTTATGCATAAATTTAATCAAAATGAAGTTTAACAATATAATTTGGAGCTCAAAATCAAAATAAGAGATCTTCTTCACAAAAATTTAGTAATACTTTACCATATAGTGTGCAAAATAACTAGAATTCTTAGTACAAGAAATATAACAATTTACTTGAAAGTTGTTAATTATATGTTCTAAGATGTGTTGGGGAAGTGCCTAAGAAGAGTATGACATATAACATATATATAAAATTGGGACGTGCATAAGGACTGTCCGACAAGTGTCCTTGGAGTGTCCGTGTCCTTGGAGTGTCCATTAAGTGTCAGTGTTCGGCATGTGGATGAACCTGGGAGCCATAGAATTACCTGTGAAACATTGCACATGGGTTGTGCACAACAGTATTTTGTTTAATGTGTGATGGTGTGAGTTGAACCATAATTTGATCATATACTATGTGAAAAACCACACCACTAGACAAAACTCAAATTTGTAGTAAGGAAACTTTATTCTAACAGGAATAACTTCTTTCCTTTTAGTAAGAGTAAGTAGATATTAAGAAAAAAGGCTAGAAAAACTGATATGATCTTTGTCACTTGGGCTTATGCAATCATGCTCGCTTATTTAAACCTGGGTTGCTAAAAAACCATGTACACTGATATTCTAATATGTACTTATTTCCTTTTAGTGAGTGTAAGTTTGAGATTGACAAAAATAGTTAGGAAAATTAGTTAGATCTCTGTCGCTTATGCTTTTGCAATCACATTCTCATTTGCACTCTCTTATTCACTTAATTTCTTGCCCACCTCTCAATTGCTCATCTTGTCTCCTTTATATCGTCAATGGGACAAGATCTAGGATCTAGGATTTAAATTGCATACGAAAAACTATTTCTTGTATTGTTTCCCTGATCAATTTCAGTGATGAACAATCCTAAGCTTATGGCAAAAATATGACTAAATAAGCGAAAAGTTACCGTTGTACTATCTCGATCTCGGCCGATATTTTGAACCATGATTTAATTATTACACAAAAAGGTCTTCTAATTTCTTTACGAGCTAATTAAAGTGCATTTATATTTCTACGTAAAAGGATAATGAAATTGGAATCAAGACGATCATCTATTTCTTTCACTTAATTGTAAGCAATTGCTAAAACATGGAAATATAAACCCAAAAAAAAAATCCTATTCTAAGGTAGGCCTTGTCAAGGGGTTTGTTGAAATGAGAAATTTGACTTTCGTCCTCAACCTTTATCATGCTCATGACACTAGTATTTTGTGTGATCTGGTTCGAGTTATGACATTAAAATGGTGGTTCATAGTTTAGTCATACTGTCCAAAACAGAGGGTGAATTTTCACAAGAGTTAGATCATTTTCTTAGCAATATTGGCCATTTCGCCTATTTGTGGCATCTATCCTCAACTTTTCGTTATATTACCTAGTGTTGTGAATTCTACTAGAAAAATTGCCCAATCATGAAAGAAATGGCCTTATTGAGAAAAAAAGGAAAAGAAGCCCCATAGATGAAAAGGTATATTGTTGCCCTTGAGAGGGTTCAACACTGTTGGGTTTATATGTCTTGCATACTTATTCAATGGGAAGAGAAAACGGTGTTGCGACGAGAAGGAATTGAAACGAATAGTAGATGAAGAAGCGGCAGCAGCAGAGAAGAACAACAGCGTTTGGACAATCAACTACCGCTGCTCTCTGACTTGAGGTGGGGCATGGCAGTCGACCGCATCGTGGCTGAAGCAGTAGATGGGCCTGGGTCTTGGTGATTCAACTGAAGCGTAACTTGTTCTCCAGGTTACATTGTACGACTCTCATCGTATGATTATCTCTTCAGTATACATCGAATGATTATTGTATCACGAATAGTAAACTATGATTTCTCTAGATCTCTATATAATCAATATAACGGCTCAAAAAAAAAGATTTGATTCTATTGAGTGCCGAATAGAAAAAGAGAGTACTTCATCTGAGAGGTGAGTAAATTCTCCATTGTAAACAACAAATATTTCCAATTAGGCTTGAGATTGAGTCGTGATGAGAGTTGTAACTCTTGTGTCTTCTCTAGTTGAATAATATCTCAGTTTTTTCTCCCCGGGATTAGGGCTTTCCCAAACTGGGACAAATATAGTGTGCTTTGTGTGTTTGGGATGATTTACTTGGTGGTTTGTATTGACCGTGTCGAAGACTCAACAAGATCCGACGCATAATTCCTAACAAACACAGTGGTTCAAACTCTACCTATGTACTACCTCTGATTCTTTAAGATACTTACATGGGTACATGGGTTAGACTTAAGATCGACAAAATTAGGAGATTACTTTGGGACAAATTAGGAAATGGAATCAGAATGTGCAACTATATAACTTGTTCTATTATATAGTTAGTTACTTGCTGCTCATGAATAATGGTTCTCTTGAAGCACTTCAGTAACCTGCCTATGTCTCATCATTGCTCGGACTCCAGTACCAAGACCATGATCTGCATATATACAGGTGAAAATTAGCTCTGAAACGTGGAATAGCTTCCAACATTTTGATGTATCAAATATGAGAAAGAGACAAGTATGAACATCCAAACTACGAAAAAGGAGACATTCCCATCAGATGCCAACTACAGCATTTGCTTGAATCATAAATGGTTGTTTTCGTATGAATAAATTCTTTTAAATTCAACAATTTGAGGAGCAAGAAATAAATGTTTCAACCACACAGAGGGTCAAATTGCTCTGTAATGTACTGATCTCAAATAGGAAATATAAAAAAGCATAGAAATATAAAGAAAGATTCAACTTAAATAGATATGAAGATGAAATAAAAAATCAGTTCATATCGGGAATCATACCAGAAGCCCATTGAGTTCTTCACAACAACAAGCCTCTAAATATTCCTGATTGTCTAGCAGTAGATAGGAGTAACATCAATTAGCACAATGTTGGGAACAAGCTATAAATTTTGACTAAAAATTATAACTTTATAAATCTAGAAATCTAACTAAGATTAAACTTTAAGCATGAACACTTCTTAACGAGAATTGCCTTCTATTTGGGGGAATCGCAAATTAGCACCCTCACATAAGATCCGCTAAGAACTGCCTTTACTAATAGCCTAGTCCGTGGCTCTGGTATCATTCCTTTTGACCTCATCTTGTTGTAATATTCAAGAGCCTCATCCAGCTTCCCTTGACAGTGAAGTCCATAAACAGTAATGGTATAAGAACACTGATCTAGACCGAATCCATTGTTCTCCATTTCTTCCCACACATTCCACCCAAATATAGATTCAGTATCAAATTATAAACATCACCATTTTTTACATCCACATCTTCCCACACAGATTGAATGCCCCTCACAGTTTTCAATATATAACCGTAAGTCCTAGCATTTGGTGTGCAGTGCTTGTGTTCCATCTAATTCAAAGGTGTTTTTATAAGGGAATTATAGGTGGTCACTCAGATAGGAAGCCTAGCTCATTCATTTCCCCAAAAATTGCTAGTGCTCTGGAATTTTCTTCTTAAGACATCAATAGCTTCTTGTATCTTATGAGCAGCCGCATATATATTCATCATTACAGCAAAAGTTCTCGCGTTGATGCTTGAGTCACTTCTCTCTTTAGGCATCTCATCCAGCACTTGCCTCATCAATTTGATAGACTAAATCAGTGTCCTCGCACAACTCACACTGATGCCAGCTGGCTATCATTTACATGAGTCTTCGAGAAAATTTTAAATAATAGCAGCATCCCTACTACTCGAATCACTTGGTTCAACTTGGGAGTCTTGATCACTATCCTCGTTTCTCTCCGAATGTAATTGCCGGCATGGAAAATAACTAGTTTGCAAGTGAAATTGCGAATGCTCGGATCAGAAATTGAAATGGGTCAGTCCAATGTGAGAAAAAGATGTAATATTTGCAACCGGAATAATGAAAATAAGATGTGCCCAAGTTGATGATGGTCCGAAACAATGGAAAAATTATTGGGTTCAGCAATTTAACAAACACATTGTGGGCATTTCACATTTCCATAAAAGAAACAACCTACAAATAGAGATATCAAATAACAAACAGTAAGAAACAACACGATGCAAGATTCTTGAATGAAAGAGATGAATCATTATATGAATAAATAAGTAGGTAAATAAATAATGCTACATATTCAGTAAAATTAACAGCAGATGGAACTCACAGAGGATGGAGGCGGCGAAGGAAATGGAGAGGGACTACTACTGTCCCCCAAAATCATTGATCGAGACGCCGCCATGGCCCACAGAATAGCAAGGGAATGACCCACCCGATCGCTTTCTTCCACAACCCCGATAATCTTGTCCTCCACTAACAGGGCTCCTCCTCCTCCTCCTACGTTGTCTTCTTCGGCCGTCACCGTCACCATCACCGTCACCGTCACTATCCTTTTGAGTTTTTTCTGACTAGAGGGATAATTAAGACATACGGTATATATTCTTGAGGACAAATAAGAATGACATATATGATATTCACTCTTTTAAAGGGGCATACATGTTAAAACCCAAAAAAAGGATAACATTATCGGACTGATGATCACTACATTTCAAAGTAAAGTATTTTCTCTTACATACTCACAATATATGCTTATAGTCTTTCCTTCTCCAAAAAAAAGATTACTCCAACATCATTGTCCAAAAAAACCCTAAAATATTTGTAAGGGACATATATGATGTTTACTTATTTGTTATGGACATACATGTTAAAAACGATAAGAATGTATCATGACTATATGAGAAAAAATGCTACCGTTTAGAATGTAGTGGTCAACATTCTGACAATAACATTATCCACAACAGACATCTTTATGAGCTCCATGGATCAAACGTGGTCAAGGCCAAGGTTGAAGACCATTCAGGAGAAGAGGGCTCTCTACGAGAGTGATAGGACTGAACGGTTTCGATATGGGGATGGTGTCTCTAGATGAGAATTCGTTCAGGCTATGATGATGAAGTAATTTTATTTTATTTTTTTGATGAGGGAGGGGACTATAAGCATGTATTGTGAGTATGTGAGAGAAAATGTTACAGTTTGAATGTAGTAGTCAAGATTCTGACAAAGTTTTTTTTTTTTTTTTTTTTTTTTTTTTTGGGGGGGGGGGGGGGGGGGGGGGGGGGGGGGGGGGGGGTGGGTTAACATGTATGTACATAACAAATAAGTAAATATCATATTTGCCCCCCTCACAAATATGTATTATGGATTTTTTTGGGCTATGATGTTGGAGTAATCTTTTTTGGGAGAAGGGGGCTATAAGCATGTATTGTGAGTATGCGAGAGAAAATGATATATGGATTTTTTTGGGCTATGATGTTGGAGTAATCTTTTTTGGGAGAGGGGGGCTATAAGGATGTATTGTGAGTATGCGAGAGAAAATGCTACAGTTTGAAATGTAGTGGTCAGCAGTCTGACAATGATTTTTTTTAACTATCGAAATGTATTGTGAGTATGTGAGAGAAAATGTCACAGTTTGGAATGTAGTTGTTAGCATTCCGTTAAGGTTCCCTTTTGGGTTTTAACATGTATGCCCATAACAAATAAGTAAATATCATATTTGCCCCTCGCAAATATATTTGCCCCTCGCAAATATGTATTTTGGGTTTTCTTTGGCTATAATGTTTTAGCAATCTTTTTTAAGGGCGAGCGGACTATAAACATGTATTGTGAGTATGTGAAAGAAAATGCTACAGTTTGAAATGTAGTGGTCAGTATTCTGACAATGTTTTTTTTAAACTATACGAATGTATTATGAGTATGTGAGAGAAAATACCACAGTTTGAAATATGGTGGTCGGCATTCCACAAATGTTCTCTTTTTGGAGGTTTTTAAGCCATGGTTGAGTTTGGGGTTTTAACATGTATGCCCATAATAAATAAGTAAATATCATATTTGCCCCTCGCAAATATGTATTTTGGGTTTTCTTTGGCTATAATGTTTTAGTAATCTTTTTAAGGGCGAGCGGACTATAAACATGTATTGTGAGTATGTGAGAGAAAATGCTACAGTTTGAAATGTAGTGGTCAGTATTCTGACAATGTTTTTTTAAACTATACGAATGTATTATGAGTATGTGAGAGAAAATACCACAGTTTGAAATATGGTGGTCAGCATTCCACAATTGTTCTCTTTTTGGAGGTTTTTAAGCCATGGTTGAGTTTGAAGGAAAGAGGATGTTCCAGAGAGTTACGGGCTCAACACTATGATGAAAGATCCTCTCTAGTGACAAGGAGATGTCATTTTCTCAATCATAATCGTCTATTAGTCATCACTCAATCTCAGTCATCTGTTGTTTAAAACTAGCTGTCATTTGTGCATGCACACGTGTTCACTTTTACAATTTTAAGAAAGTAATTAGTCTTAACATTATTTACATGGGAGTATGGTTGTATTGGCATTTAACTATGTTTTTCATTTTTCAAAAGAAGTTTGGTTCAGATACCTATGGGTTGATTAGCGTCAACTTTTATAGCTGCACCTAATTTTTAAACTAGTTTTGAATATTGATGGAGAAACAAAGCATACAATACAAGATCCGTTAATGAAAGTTTATTTCACATGCATTACTCGCTCTTTATTTAGTTGTAATGTAGTATAAAGTAACACGTAAAAAGTAGTACGCTGATTATTTCCAATTTGGTTATGACAATACGAGCTTTACATGAAATTGTAGTTAAATGGAATACCTTTTTTAGTGAAAAATTATGAATGAAGAACCATTGTATATTTCACGTAGATTAAGAGGTCCACTTAAGAATAGTGAAAAATAATGAAGGGAGCACCATCGTCTATTTCACGTAGATTAAGAGGTCCACTTAAGAATAGTGAAAAATAATGAAGGGAGCACCATCGTCTATTTCACATAGATTAAGAGGGCAACGTAGATTGGGATATAAAAGGTTATATTATATATTTTGATTAAAAAATATTTAACCGACATATTTTTCATTTAAGAGTATTTCATAACTATTGATTTTTTATTTTTTATTTTGGATAAATATTGATATTGTTATCGATAAATTTGTTTTATATAAATGAGCACTTTCTCAAATTATTGCGAAGTGGGTAAAATCCAAATCATTTTTCTTATACTTTCAAAATGTAACTAAATCGATCAATTGAAAAAAAGCGAGTAATTGTTGCTTTGTTTTTCCGAAATATATAATATTTTCTTACAACAAGATCCTAGTTAACTTCTTCCTTGTCTGCAATAATCTTGAGCATAATACAATTGTTATTGTATACAAGTCGCAATTGCAAATCTTTAATTAATTATCATCATAATTACAATTACACAAGTTACATTTCATACTACTTGAATCCATCGTCTAGGGTAGTGTTCTTTTTCTCCTCTTATAAGAGATTTACCTCTTGTAAGAGGTGGTCCACCTCTTACAAGAGTTTGTTTAGTGTTTTTTTTTACCTCTTATAAGATATTTTTCCCTAAATATCTTATAAGCCTAAAAGACTTCTAGTAGCCTCTTTCAAATTCTTATAAGACTTCTATCATTTAAAAAGTCTATATTACCCCCAAAGCCTATATTATAATTGTTACTAATTAAACTAGTTTATATATTAGTCTATAGTAGCCCGGGATATGCTATCCTAGAAAAAGTGTAATCATATACGTAGTTGACTGTAATATGCTATCATAGAAAAAGTGTGGGAATTCATTCTTCACAATCTCGAACAATTATGTTAGGGATGCTGTCGAAACACTGATTTATTTAAATATATATATATATATATATATATATATTTTTACGTCTAGTAAGTATATTACTTGAGTTGTGGCTAGTTGATTTGTCCTGTTATGATGCCACCATGTTCAAATCCTGCAACAGGCCAGGTTTTTTTTTTTTTTTTAACAGCTAAGGGAGAATTTATATTAGCCTATTGTCCTTAATTTTTTTTAATCCAACTTCTTTGAAACAAATTATTTATATTTATACATACTAATTTTCATACTAATTAAAAGTCTATAGTAGCCCGGAATTATAATTGATGATTTACACTGATTTGCGAATTTAACTTGCCATTAAACTAGTTTATATATTAGTAATTTAACGTATCTTTTCTTGTCTTTCATCTCACTATTTTTATACTTTGGGGTAATATAGGCTCTTGTAAGAGGTGAAAAAAGAACAGAAATCTCTTTTAAGAGATTCTTATAAGAGGTTATTTTTATATAAAAAAAACACCTCAAAAAGAGGCTCTTACAAGAGGCTCTTGTTGTAAATCTCTTATAAGAGGCAAAAAAAAGAACAGTACCTAGGTGTATTGTACAGACTAAGAGCCCAATAACATTCGGCTCATTAGTTCAAATGGATATTTGGTAAACTTGTCTAAAACCCAATATGCCCCAACATGGAAAAACTGTATTGGACTCACTGGGTCTAATCTAATTTAACCATCTATCGATGTGTGGGGTATTATTTAAATCACAATCTCCACCATAACTCGAATCCGGACTTTGCAACATAAGAGAACCCACTGAGATTCATATACTTCACCTTAGACTGTATTCTATGTGTCTCTGCCAAGTTTACTTGATTTTACCTCCCACAAATCTCACTGACTCGGCAAGCTAATGCCTCCTGTCAACATTTTGTAACGCCCCGAATTTCATACACAGAAAATTCGTAGCTCATCTAGGATCGTTACTTCAATTTCGTACAAAAATACAGGAAAAATACAATAGAGTTCTTTACAATACGTTGTTAGTTTTTGAAAACAATCATAGGTTAAATACACAGCGAAAAAATTACAAAAATATCGAGACTTAGCCATGGCTCCATGCGATAACCATAAATCGTGTTTAGGAGTTCTACCTTAAAGATGGATATTAGAAAAAATATCGAAAATTCCAAAAAAAAAAAAACAGGAAAATATTCGCCGTTTTCAGAAGCCTCTGATCAATTTCAGGTATCTTCAGTACACCCTGAAAGCTAAAATTGTAATTCAGAATCCGAAAATAAGGCGAACTACTCCTCGAAAGCCAAGAAAATTGTCTTCCGGGAGTGGGGGGGCTTATTATAATGATAAAAATCAAAGCAAATCAGGGTTGTACGATTCCAGCTCTGATCTCAAAACTTCTACAGGTAGATTAATCATAACGGACCTCTTTAACATGTCTGGACCTTCTCCAGACTCCTCTACAAGACATGAGCCTCTTACAAGCCCATAAAAAGTGACAGATTAGGCCCACTAAGAGAGACCTAGTCCATGAAGGATGTTAGTCAAATCTTTTATCCCCAAATAAGAGAGCTTATCTCTTGAGCGGGGATTCGAATTGGAGATAAGGAATTCATAGTCGATCTAATGGATTCATATCAATCTCATGTACTGTTTCTTAGGCCTATAAATATTGTCCTCCCTCTTCAGTCAGAAGGTAATCAACAGTTTCTCTCTCAAATTCTCTTTCTCTCTCTATTTTTGACTTGAGCGTCGGAGGGTATACCGTCGGGGCCACCCCCGGTGTTTCAGGCTTTTTGCAGGTCTATCGGACGCGTCAACAACCATCGGATTCAGATCACGGTGTTCAATCAACGATCCAGATTCAATCTTAGGAGCTCTAACCGCATTTCACGACAAAGATCACAAGTCTGATGTTTAGTAGTTTCCATCATATATTAACTTACTATCTGTTTTCTCCCATAACAAAATAAGCAGCAACAATTTGTTCATCTGTGTTTCATTTTCTTTGATAGTACAGCCATTGAGTTGTGTATTTCCCCTTTCCTTTTTCCTTTCCTTTTTCCTTTTCTTTTCCTTAATCGATGACTTATATTTGTACCAATGGACTAAGAAAAGAAAAAAAACGGTAGTTTATGTTAGTTGTGTTGAAGTCAATATTAGCCTAACTCATTTGGAACCCAAAATCCAAACCTAATAATAAGCCGACACCCAATTAATTTGATGTAAATGCTTGCATCATTGCATCATTGTAAATGCTTGCATCATTTTCTTTGATGGTACAGCCATTGAGTTGTGTCTTTCCCCTTTCCTTTTTCCTTTTCTTTTCCTTAATCAATAACTTACATTTGTACCAATGGACTAAGGAAAAAAAAAATCGGTAGTTTATGTTTGTTGTGTTGAAGTCAATATCAGCCCAACTCATTTGGAACCCAAAATCCAAACCTAATAATAAGCCAACACCCAATTAATTTGATGTAAATGCTTGCATCATTTTATTTAGGTAAATGTTATGTTTCACATGTGTAATTTTAATGGTCTAGATTAATTTGTGTTTATTTTATTGTGTGGTGTAGATTGCTTCTTGTAACCTATAAATACCCCCCCCCCCCCCCCCCCCTATTGAGTTTATCATCCAAAAATCAAAACCTTAATAATAAGGCTTGAAAGCTTTTCTAAGTGTTCTTCTAAAGAGTGGTTTTCTTCTTCTTGGTAAATTAGAATTTTCTATTCTATTTATCCAACATTTGGTATAAGAGCTTTGGTTGTAAGGTCTTTTGAAATTTTGAGTATGCTCTATGGTTGCAGTTTTAACTGATCTTCCACATCAGAAAAGATTTCTTGAGATTATTGTCGGGGTTATTACAAACCTTGTGGAGCTTCTTTGTGCTGAGAGTAGTTTAGTACTCTGCAAGTTTTTCACTCAAGCTTATTCGATGTAGTTAAAGTCTTGCCGGTACGATGGGTGATCTTCAAGTCATTGGAGGAATCAAGAAGCTCAACAATCAAAACTACAACACGTGGGCAACATGTATAGTCTTACCTACAAGGTCAAGACTTGTGGGAGGTTGTCGGTGGTAGTGAAGTTACACAACCGGCGGCAGAAGATGCCAATGCCATCTTGCAGAAGTGAAAAATTAAAGTAGCCAAAATGATGTTTGCTTTGAAGACCACAATAGAAGAAGAAATGTTATAGCACATTTGGGATACCAAAACACCGAAAGAAGCGTGGGACACGTTCGCTAAACTCTTTTCAAAGATGAACGATACAAAATTGCAACTCTTTGAGAACAAACTGCTATCGATGGTGCAACGCGACATGAAGGTTGCCTAATACTTTCACACGGTGAAGTCGATATGCCGTGAAATTTCAGAGTTAGATTTGGCAGCTGCTATTGGGGAAGCTAGGAGAAAAATAATAATTGTCAATGACTTGAGACCTGAATGCTGAGGCTTTGTTGCTGGAGTACAAGGATGGCCGACACAACCATCTTTTGTTGAGTTTGAGAATTTGCTGGCCGGTCAAGAAGCTATGGCTAAGCAAATAAGAGGAGTCTCGCTGAAGGGTGAGGAGAAAGAACTTTACACCAACCAAAGCAAAGGTGGTTCAAAACAGCACAACAAAGGCAGATCTAGAAAGACCAGTGACAAGACAAAAAGTCATCAGGGAGGGTGTGGCTCTCGTCCAGGGGGAGCTTCGAAAAATCACGACAACAATAGAAGGTTTGATGGCAAGTGTTACAACTGTGGGAAGAAGGGCCACATGAAGAAAGGTTGTTGGTTCTAGAAGAAGTCTAATGAGAGCAATATTTCTATTTCCAGTTCTAAAGAAGATAGTGAAGATAGTTAGGATGCTGAAGTGTTACTCGCTATGGAGGAAGAAGAATTAGCTCTCGCGGTAACAACACCAGAAAGGATTGACTATGAGAATGATTGGGTCGTGGACTCAGCCTACTCAAATCATATAACGGGTGATAAATAGAAGTTGCAAAACTTGTCTGAGTACAAGGGAAATCGTGTAGTGGTAACGGCCGACAACTCAAGGTTACCAATAGCTCACATCGGTTAATCAATAGTTACACCTCGGTATAATCCCAACCAGGTGCCACTCCAAGATGTCTACCATGTTCTAGGAATGAAAAAAATTTTGCTATTTGTGGCTCAATTAACATCATCAGGCCACTATGTCATGTTCGTTCCATAAGATGTGAAGGTGTTTCGAGACCTCAGAATCTCAGAAAAGCCAACAATGGAGGGACGACGGTTGGAGTCAGTTTACATGAAGTCAGTAGAGTCTGCATACGTAGATAAGAAAAGAAGGAACGAGACAGCAGATCTGTAGCACATCCGAGTGGGTCATGTTAGCTATTCCAAGCTAAGTGTGATGTGAAGAAGTCGATGCTTAAGGGACTTTCTCAGCTTGATGTGAGAACGGGTACAGCTGCGCAGATGTCAATATGGTAAAGCACATCAATTGCCATACGAGGAGTCAAAGTTTAAAGCAAAGAAACCAATAGAGTTAATTCATTCTGATGTGTTCGGGCTCGTTAAGCTACCATCAATTGGTGGAATGCGGTATATGGTGATGTTCATTGATGATTTCTCCAGATATGTGTGGGTTTTATTCCTGAAAGATAAATCTAAAACATTCTCGATGTTTAAAGAGTTCAAAGAGATAGCCGAAGGAGAAGTGGAACAGAAGATTTGGTGCTTGCACACGGGGGAGGATATAGCTCAGGAGAGTTTCTCACTCTCTACGGGAATGCCAAATACGTCATCGGTATACTTGTGCTAATACGCCACAACAGAATGATGTAGCGGAGAGGAGGAACCGACATCTTGAAGAAATTTGCCGGAGTATGCTACATGCGAAGAATGTACCTAGATGATTTTAGGCCGAAGCTATGAGAGTTACATCTCATGTCATCAACAAACTTCCTCAACCGAGGTTAGAGTTTGTTTCACCCTTTAAGAAATTGTGGGACAAGAAACTACAGTTAGCTACCTTTGTATTTGTTCTTGACCATCTACATAGCAAGATTGATAAGAAAGCACTCAGATGTATCTTCGTGGAATACGACAACCAGCTAAAATGGTGGAAGTGTTGTGATCCAATTGGTGGAAGGTGCTACACATCACAAGATGTGGATTTCGATGAAGCATCCTCATGGTGGACTTCAGAAAAGGAAGTGTCTTCATACTCTAAAGAATTCAAAGACAGGCTGCAACAAAAGATGAGGGAGCATACACTCCAAATTCAACCAAGTTTGGACAAAGCTGGAGATCCATATGATAATGATGACAAGCAAAGAGTAACTCAGAATCCTTGGCAAATTGGTGTGTATCAACAACCAGATGAAGAAGGCATGCCTAGTGAAACGGAAGAATCAACTCCACCACGAAGGTTGATAAGAACACGAAGGCCAAATCCTAAATATGCCAGTGCAGCCATAGTTGAAGAAGCAACTCCAATAGAACCTGAGACGATCGAAGAAGTATCGCAGATTTCGAAGTGGATGACAGCTATGACAGAAGAGATCGTTGCACTTGAGCAAAATTAGACTTGGGAACTAGTGCCAATGCCAAGAGATGTGAAACTCATATCTTGCAAATGGGTTTACAAAATAAAGCACCGTCCAGATGGTTCAATCGAGAGGTACAAGCTCGATTGGTAGCTCGTGACTTCTCTCAACAATATGGACTAGACTATGACAAAACGTTTAGTCTAGTGGCAAAACTTACAACCGTACGAGTCCTACTTGCACTTGCGGCCAACAAAAACTAAAACTTGTGGCAGATGGATGTGAAGAATACCTTTCTTCATGGAGAGCTGGATCGGGAGATCTACATGATTCAACTAATGGGTTTTCAAGACCAAGGTCATCCTGAGTATGTGTGTAAGCTGCAGAAGGCTTTCTAGGACTAAAACATGCACCTAGGGCATGGTATGGTAAGATTGCTGAATTTCTGGCTCAAAGTTGTTATTTAGTAACATCTGCAGACTCTAGCTTGTTTGTTAAGCCTAACAGAGGGAAGATAGCTGTCGTGCTTGTGTATGTAGACGGTCTAATCATCACTGGAGATGATGTTGAAGAAATTTTTCGAACAAAGGAGAACTTGTCAGTTCATTTTCAGATGAAAGAACTTAGATAACTTAAGCACTTTCTTGTGCTAGAGGTTATTTCTCTATCAACAGAAATATCTCAAAGATCTGTTGAAGAAGTTCGAGATGCTAGAATGTAAGCAAATCTCAACACTGATGGAACTGAATGCCAAGATGTGTGCACACAAAAGCAAAGACTTGGAAGATGCATCGATGTTTCGACAGTTGGTAGGTAGTTTGATCTACTTGACCTTGACTCGTTCTAATATTTCTTATGCAGTTGGTGTGATGAGTCGATACATGCAAAATCCGAAGAAGACTCATTTAGAAGTGGTTCGGCGAATACTCAGATATGTGAATAGTACAATATACTATGGTATTTTGTACAAGAAATGTGAAAATTGCAAGCTAGTTGACTACAGTGATGCTGACTATGCAAGATATCACGATCCTCGCAGCTCAACTACTGGGTATTTGTTTACCCTTGGATCTGGAACGATTTCTTGGTATAGCAAGAGACAACCGACTATGTGCTTGTCAACAACGGAAGCAGAGTATCGAGTAGCAGCAATGACAGCTCAAGAGAGCATGTGGCTGGTACAGCTGATGAATGATCTACATCAACTAGTAGATTATGCGGTTCTGTTGTACTGTGACAACCAATCGGCAATTCGTTTGTCGAAGAATCCAGTCTTTCATGCAAGAACTAAACATATGGAAGTGCATTATCACTTTGGTAGAGAGAAAATTATGCAAGAGGAGATTGGGATCAGATAAGTCAAAATAGATGAGCAAGTTGCAGACTTGTTCACAAAAAGCTTGAGTATTGGAAAGGTTGAAAATTTGTAACACCCCGAATTCCAAATAAGCTTGAATTCAAAGTTCCACAGGATCTTCACACTTCACTTCGTACAATTTTACAAGGAATTTAAAACTTTTATACAACAGTGTTTACATCAACGCAGCGAAATTATAATTACAACATGATACATAAAATAAATAACAATTTGAACATTTCTTTAAGCAGCATTCTTTCTTTAGTCCTTTCATTCATTTTATCATGCATAGAAATTGTGGGTACGTCAGTTGGATACAACTGACACTAGGATATAATACATCAATTTCTCTTACTTGGAAAGCAGACACTTGATTACAAACAAAGCTAAGGAGACTATCTTATTGATTTCGTGTGTGAATGTGCACTTAGTCTTAAATGCAGTTACTTATTATTTCATAACACTAATGCACACTTGTTCGAACTTATGCATCCCATTCTACATAAATCCGAGGACAAGCCCTTAACCGTACTTCATCTTATAGGGTTGGAACGCTCGCTATGAGTTTAACTACTATGGTAACTACGGTAAGTATCCTAGATGTTTTATGACTACGAGCCCATGTCCAGACAACCTGGAGGGGAATCTCACGTCATGACATAACGCATCATGCAGACAACCTATGGACAATTTGTCTTCGTCATGGAATGATGGCACTACGTAGTCACCAAGCACCCTACAAGCGTCGCCACGGTCCCGATAATTCTGGAGATGTATCCACGTCATGACATGACGCATCATGCAAACAGCCTGTGAACACTCTCATACCGTAGATTTGAGGCCCTCATACTTGTGTTTTTCTCTTACTTTCATCACATCTTCACTATAGTGTAGTCCTTAGATATTTGAATCACGAGTAAAATTAACACCCTAGAGTTAGACTTTCCTCTACACCGGTCTTAAACATCAATTGATAACAACGACCCAATCTTGGTATTTTTCTGTAATATTTATTTTTCAAGAATTCATTCATGCCGGCATAAGGACTTAGCTACACTCTAGTTCTTAACCTCTTTTCATGTTCACCAAAAATTTGAGTGTTCATACTCATCAATTTCTATAATCCATCATGATCTTTTTGTTTCACTTTCCAAGCATAATTATATGTACAAAACACCAATCTCATAATTTAATCTCCATACAAATTTCTTGCATTCAAAATTTTTCTCTTTCTTTAATTACACTAAAGCCATATTTTAAAGATGATTTATCAAGTTCTTTAATCCATTATTTTAATACAAAAACCACATCCAATTCTCACAAAAAAATATTAAAATGTTGTGGAATTATTTTTCATAAACCCTAGATAATATATAAAGAATAATAGAATTTTTTCCAATTTTTATTACTCCAATATCTCAAAAAAATATCAAAAAATATTAAAAATATCAAAAACACAATAAAAGAGCAAGGTCGGATACGAACCCAGAACCAAACCCCCTGTCACGCCCCACTTCCCAAAAACACGGCATACGAGCGCGTGACGAAGCCCATCGAATGATTTTGATATCATCTATAAGCTGTAGGATCGACTCAGTATCACAACAAGAATATAACAAGATATACACAACCACGCATGTATAAATAATTTATTAAGCAACAGAAAACAATTGAAACAAATAATAATATCCCAAATAGTTTTCAAGTCTGGATCAAAAGATAAAACTCGGGAACATAAGCCCGTTACAAGTTTTTAAGTAGCAAAGAAATAAATAACTCAAAGAAAACAAATAATTTAAGCATGTCCTTGTTCCATGCGAAGTCTAGAATGTCTGCTCACCAATTCCAGCAGGCAACACGTCTCCAAAGTCTATTTATAAATATAAAAAGGAGAAAATAGAGAAAACAAGATAAATGCCCTTAGTGCAAGTTAGGGCCGCAAATAGTAAAAATAAGTACAAGAAATCTGGAACAAGATTTGGAATCAAGAATGTAATAGAGATGCAACAAGTAGTGAGGATTCAAGAAATCAGCTAGCAAGAAAAACAACTCGAGAGACAAGATTGGGTAACAAATACTAGTAGTAGAACAAGTGGCTAGTGAACATGTAATGGTGTCATGCATCAAGTAATAAGTATCACGTACAAGTGTCGAGTAACAAGTAACAAGTCTAATGTATCAAGTTGTCAAGTACAGGTATCAAGTCTCATGTATCATGTCATCAAGTATCAAGTAAGCATGTATCATGTTCAATTATCAGGTATCAAGTCTTGTAGTTATTGCTATCTATGTAGCACTTCATGCATCCATACTTTTACTACATGGTTGATACATACAATCAGTTACGTTTAGGTCTAGTGGTAGATTTTAAAGGGCGATGTACTCAAGCATCAAGTATCAAGCAGGCACGGTTCATGAATACGAAAATAAAATAACAGGTTCACGAAGCAAGTTCGTGAATACTAACAGGTTCAAGAACCACACAGTAGAATCATGAATACAACAGGTTCATGAACCAAGTAATGGCTTCATGAATACATCAAGGTGCAACTGGTTCATGAACCGAGTACTGGAAAACACCGGCCCCCTTCCGAGTACACTTACCTATATTGTCCACTATTATGGTCATTTCCTTAAACCCCGGCTTATTGTTTATTATTATCATCAAGGAAGCATGAATGTAGAACCCCGTATTTTCAAATATTATTTTTATATTTGAAAATGAATTTAAATTGATTTTTGGAGATTTAATGAATATTTTCAGAAAAAAATTTATCTTTTGTACACGTGCAAGTACTTTTTGAGAAGTCGGAAAATTTAGTTTTCTTCATGAAAAATCATTATTTAATATTTGAGATTTATTTAGTATTTTTCCAGATTTTTCTGAAATTAATTGGAACTATTTGCAATTTTTGAGAAAAGAATGACCTTTTTGTAAATTTGACATTTTTTGGGGTTAAAGTGCAAAATGTACATTCTGGACAATTTGATCAGTATTGCTTGAAATTTAGAAGTATATTTTCTTTTAAATCCAATTTAAATGAATTTTGATTGAATTTCCAAGAATAGAACTACATATGTAAACTTGTATTTTGGAAAGGATTGTTTTGCAAAAGTGTGGGTAAAACCCTAATATTCAATCCCGGATATTTAAAGGACTTTTTCTCCAGCCGTCATTTCGGAAATACAGAATTTTGTGGAGAATTATTTTGGTGGAGAAAGGAGTTTTGGATCTAGCAAAAGGGAGAACTTTTCGTGGATTCTTCTAAAAGTTCAATGTGAGTGATATAAAAATTGTTTTGTTGTTTGTTTCATGTGAATGACTTTGTTTGTTTGTTTGATTTTGTGAATATTATAAATTCATCTTGTTGTTGATCTATGTGTGCAAGTATCAATGATGTATTGATTTTATGTTGTGAACGATTTAGATCTTGTATTGTGGTATGAATCATGTGAGTAATTGTGAATGGAATAGTAGACCTTTATTATTAAAATTGGGTGGCTAAAAAGCACGTTAAGATTCGAGTATGAACATCTGGACATTAGATTTATAAATCAGACTTCGATTTAGATTTGTGACAGAAATTTAGTCTTGCGAAACCCTAAGGAAAGAATTTTGTGATTTAGAACATGAGAATTTGAATTTTGACATATTGGATGTTTTGAGTATTATATTTATATATACATGATGAGGATTTGTTGAGATCTATCATTTTTCCTGGATACGAACTATTTTTCATAAACGATGAATCATTAGAAAACTCCAGTTTTGATTTTGTAATCAGACCTAAATTTTGAGAACTGTAGGCCGACAGTCGACTGGCCTACTGTACAGTCGACTGGTACGAGCCTGATACTGTAATTTTAGAATCCTTGAAAAAGGCGTTCTGGACAGTCGACCTAGCTCCTGGACAGTCGACTGGTCCCCTGAGAAATTTATTTTGAGAAATTATTAGTCTTTCTGGACAGTCGACCTATGACTCCTTTAAGTCGACTCATATACTTAGAAGATTTTGAGAAAATTTTTGGAAATTACCTCGGGTAAGTCAACTGATCCCCTTTTAAGTCGACTGTTATATGACTTAGTTTATTTTTGTAAAATTTTGGAAATTCATCCTCTGGACAGTCGACTTACCACAGTATAAGTTGACTGGTACTGAAGGATCTTTGTAAACTTTAGTGCTATTTCGAATGATTGGTTTTTCAGATAATTTAGTCTATACTTGACATTCAGTTCAGTATTTGACTAAGCATTGGACTTTGAGATATTCAGTTAGGTATTTGATTTAAGACTTTCAGTTGAGCCACTTTGTTTAGTGGGACTTTGGTTTAGACTTTTGAGTTTGAGTCTCTAGAGGTGTGTGACCCTAGTATACCAGTGTTGAGTTATTTGTTGAGGCCCAGTGAGGCATTTCAGTTATGTAGTTTTGAATTTAGGCTGGTAGGGTATACCACTCTAGGAGATTCGTTAAGTAATTAAATAACCCAAAATAATAAGGACAGGCACTAGTGGTGATATGATAAACGGGAACATGAGTCAAGAACCTCAGTATGGCTTTCGGTGTGGGATTTAATCTCTGGAATTATCACAGTAGATTATTAGTGGTGTGGGATATGTCTCCGGAATTATCACAGTCTTGTGGTGTGGGACAATCTCCAGAATTATCACGGTAACTACTTGTGGTGTGGGATTGATCTCCGGAATTATCAGAGTCGAGGTGAAGCACATGTGGTATTTGTGTGGTGACATGTCAATGTTTCGGTGTGGGATGATCTCCGGAATTATTCAAGTGAAATATCTTGGGTCTGGGATCCATCTCCGGAATTATCGAGCATGAGATACTATCCATGGTTTATCTTTATCTCGTAGTAGTCATCGTGTTAGGATTAGTTGCATAGCGGGGGACTGAACCCTATGAAGTGGAGACGTTAAGGGCTTGCACCGAACCTATGTAGAATGGGATGCATAGACTTCGACAAGTACGCATTAGAGAGTCTGCATCTAGAGTAATTGTTTCGTGGCTTGGTTTTATGCATTCGGTTTTCCTATTTTCTACACCTGACACTTAGTTTAGCTCCACTTGATGTTTTACGTTACCTGTCATTTTGTACTTTCCATATTCTTATTTATTACCTGTCGTTTGAGAATTTATGAGGTATGATCTTTATGTTGTATGTTTGTTTTTATATCTCTCACACCATTTATGGCTGACCCCGTTAGTTTTGGGGGTTAGGGATCATCTCTAGCCTCATATCTTGCAGGTGATTGCTTAGAGTTGGAGGTTGGATGCTTGAGTTGGTTTATGAGATAAATTGATTCATAAGAATTTGTGTAAAATTGAAATAGCAGTTTTGAGATAAATTTGTGTTGTAAATAAAGAAAACATTGTTTGAGTTATTTTGAATTCCGCTGTGTTTTGTAAAAGTTTGTTGTAATAAATGTTGAAAATTTTAGTGGTGTTAGTTGTGTTTAATATTGTATTGAAGTGGATCGCTGGGATTGTGCCACGTATTTTCTAAGATATCTTATTGGAAATTCGGGGCGCTACAGAGATTGGAATCAGAGCACGCTTCAATAGTAATACTAAACATGACATAAAAATAACCTAGGTGTGGACACTAGAGTGTGAGTACCTAGGTGTGGACATTAAAGAGTGAGTATCACATAGAATTGAATATGATGATTCACCTTTGGGATACAATTGAGTTTTGCCAAAGGATATTGATGTGAATTTGAATTGTGTGTGATGCTCTAACTTTTCCCTCGTTTTGCAGTATTCAAAATGGTTGCACCCAGGGGCAGGAATGGTGGCAACAATGAGGATGGATCTGGTAGTTCTCGAGGAACGGGAATTGACCTTGAGGGTGAATTCGCCAAGGTGTATCAGACCCTGAATACGCTAATGGCATTCAACGTGGCGCATCAGCAAGCGCAGCAGCAGAATCAGCAGCCAAATCATGAAGCTGGACAGGGAATGGTTAACGCCGACCCTATTAAGCAGATTGAATCCTTTAAGAGGATAAGGCCGCCAGTCTTTGAGGGGCAAGCTGATCCAACCGCAGCCGATGATTGGATTCGGAAGATGGAGACGATCTTCGAGGTATCGGAGACTTCGGCAGCCAGCAAGGTGAAGTTAGCGTCGATGCAGCTTGAGAAGGACGCTGGTGTCTGGTGGGAGTCGTTAAAAAGGACTTTGGGAAACCAGCCGATGACTTGGGAAGCTTTTCTGGAGGAGTTCAGAGATCGCTTCTTTTCCCTAGATGTTCAGGAGAAGAAGGCGACCGAGTTCTTGAACCTTCAGTAGGGCAGCATGACCGTGCAGGAGTATGAGACCAAATTTGCTCAACTTTTGAGGTATGCACCTGAATTGGTCGTTGATGAGGCAAAGAAGGCCAAAAAGTTTGAGCAGGGCTTGAGGCCAAGCTTGAGGTCGAAGATGATTCCGTTGGGCATCAGAAGATTCGACAAGCTGGTCAGGAGAGCAGCTATGACCGAAGAGGACATGGACCAATTCCAGAAAAGGCAAGATACATGGAACCGGAACAAGAGGCCAGCATCAGGCCAGAGTGGGAAGGGATTCCCCGCAAAGCAGATCAAGTTTAGTGATCCGGTGCAGAAGGCACCTGCAGCTCAAGGGGTGACTTGTTATTACTGCAAGGAGGCAGGACATTACAGGTCAGCATGTCCGAAGTTGGCGAAGCAGGTTTGTTCCCAGTGTGGGCAGGCTGGACATTCTCAGTCTCATTGTCCATAATTAAGGAAGGATGGTTCTGGTGGGAGCAAATTTCAGAAGAGGCAAGGGCGAGTATTTGCATTAACCGAGGAGGACGCTGGTAACTCGGAAGATGTAATACAGGGTATGCAAGAATTCTGATTTTTATTTTGAATCAATGTAATAAATGAAACCTTTATTTGAGAACAATTTAAGATTGAGTATCTTTCTTATTGTAACAGGAGTTGTTTTAATTAATGGAATAAAGGCAAATGTTTTATTTGACACTGGTTCATCGCATACTTTTGTATCGCCAAGTTTTGCAAAGATCTTAGGTGTGGAACCTAAGTTATTTTCAGGCAGGGTTTTGTCGGTGGCAACGCCGTCAGGTGGAGAGTTGATTGCGGATCGATATTACGAGGGTTGTGATATCGAGATTGGTAGGAGGTTGTTCGGCATTGATTTGATCGAGCTGAAAGTATTGGGTGTGGATGTCATCGTGGGCATTGATTGGATGGCAATATATGACGCCACAATCGAATGCAAGCAGAAGGAGGTGTTAGTGAAAGCACCAGGTGGACCTGTAATGACTTTCCAAGGGAAGAAGAAGATTCCGAAGGTGGCTGCAATGGTATCTAAGATGGCAATTCTAGATGAAGTCAAGGGCATTCCGGTTGTCAGAGACTTTCCTCAGGTGTTCTTGGATGATTTTCCAGGATTACCGCCGCAGAGAGATGTGGAGTTTTGTATTAATGTTCAGCCGGGGAGTGCGCCGATTTCCAAGGCTCCGTACAGGATGGCACCTGTAGAGCAGGATGAAGTGAAGAAGCAGATTGAGGAGTTGTTGAGCAAGGGGCTTATCAGGCCAAGTTCTTCTCCGTGGGGAGCGCCAGTACTGTTGGTCAAGAAGAAGGATGGGTCAATGAGGATGTGCATTGACTATCGAGAATTGAATAGGGTGACTATTCAGAATAAGTATCCACTGCCGCGGATTGATGATTTGTTCGACAGACTTCGAGGAGCAGCTGTATTTTCAAAGATTGATTTGAGATCAGGGTATCATCAGGTTCGAGTCAAGGAGGAAGATGTGAGTAAGACAGCTTTCAGGACTCGTCATGGACTCTATGAGTTCTTGGTAATGCCATTCGGGTTGACGAATGCGCCAGCAGTGTTCATGGATATGATGAATCGGGTTTTGAGGCCATTTATTGACTCCTTCGTGGTGGTTTTCATCGACGACATTTTGGTGTATTCGAAGTCGGAAGATGATCATTCTATGCACTTGCCAGCGGTATTACAGAAATTGCAGGAGCATAGCTTGTATGCCAAGTTGTCGAAGTGTGAGTTTTGGAAGTCTGAGGTAGCTTTCCTTG
The DNA here is from genome assembly GCA_017893485.1 of Hemerocallis citrina. NCBI lineage: Eukaryota > Viridiplantae > Streptophyta > Magnoliopsida > Asparagales > Asphodelaceae > Hemerocallis > Hemerocallis citrina. The sequence continues at coordinate 40,805,725 of CM030358.1, read as the reverse complement.
GTCATATTCTTTCTAAGGAGGGAGTAGCTACTAATCCTCAGAAAGTTGAAGCAGTGAAGGATTGGCCCAGGCCGACTTCTGTGAAGGAAGTCAGAAGTTTCTTGGGTTTAGCTGGTTACTACAGGAGATTCATCCAGGGTTATTCTCAGATTGCAGTTCCTTTGACAGGTTTGACCCGGAAGAATGTGGCATTTGTATGGACTGATAAGTGTGAGGAGAGTTTCCTTGAGTTAAACGAAAGGTTGACTACTGCACCTATCTTAGCTTTGCCGCAAGCTGGGAAGGATTATGATATCTACAGTGATGCGTCTCTCAGAGGTTTGGGTTGTGTCTTGATGCAAGAAGGCAAGGTTATTGCTTATGGTTCGAGGCAATTGCGTCCGCATGAGAAGAATTACCCGACGCATGATTTGGAGCTAGCAGCTATCATTTATGCCTTGAAGCTATGGAGGTATTATGTTTATGGTGAGAAGGTTAATATGTACACTGACCACAAGAGCCTGAAGTACATTTATCAATAGAAGGATCTTAATCTTCGGCAGAGAAGGTGGTTGGAGGTATTGGAAGACATTCGTCCTGAGATCAAGTATCATCCGGGCAAGGCGAATGTGGTGGCTGATGGACTTAGCAGGAAGAGTAGTTTATCGAGTTTGATCACTACTCGTAGAGAGTTGGCAGCAGAGATCGATCAGGCAGGTATCGAGGTGGTACTGCAAGGTTTAGGGGCATCTTTGGCTCAGTTGAGGCTGCAGCCGTCCTTGAGAGAGAGGATTGTGGAAGGTCAGAGTTCAGATTCAGAGATTCAGAGGATGTTGCAACAGGTTTCAGAGGGCAAGCTATCAGAGTTTCGTGTCCAAGATGGAATTCTTTGGATGGGTGAGAGGTTGTATGTTCCAGATAATGCAGATTTAAGAGAGAGTATCTTGCAGGAAGCATACAGTACATTGTTGTCAGTTCATTCAGGAGGCACGAAGATGTACATGGACATCAAACAGCATTTTTGGTGGTCTGGTATGAAGAGGGATGTAGCAGATTTCGTGGCAAGGTGTCTGACTTGTCAGCAGATCAAAGCAGAAAATCAGAGACCTAGAGGTTTGTTACAGCCGTTACCCATTCCGGAGTGGAAGTGGGAGAATATCAGTATGGATTTCATCACGGGTTTGCCGAGGAGTTCGAAGGGCAATGACTCGATTTGGGTTGTCGTGGACCGTTTGACTAAGTCGGCTCACTTTCTAGCCATGAAGATTACTTGGTCGATGGAGAAATTGGCTGAGTTGTACATTGGGGAAATTGTGAGACTACATGGAGTTCCTGTGTCGATTGTTTCCGACAGAGATGCAAGGTTTACTTCAAGGTTTTGGAAGAGCCTACAAGCAGCTTTAGGCACCAGAACTGAAATTAAGGTACATGAAATTTGTGGTAACATGTGCCAAAACAGCAAACTATACGGCATTTGTGTTCAGCCAGAATTTGTAAATCTGAGTTTATACATGTGAAACAGGGTTGAAACATCATTAATTAATTTTGAGAAAATTAGGTAATGTTCTTTAGGGTGTCCAGTAACAGCATACAAAATTTCAAGTCATTTACTTACTGGTAGCATAGTTAAAATAATTCTAAACTAAAGAGGTGTAGCAGTTTTTGTGAATCTGCGACTACCGACACAGCAGCAGTAAAACTGCGATATCTCCTAGACCGTAACTCGAAATTCAAAAATTCTGGTTGTTATTGACAACTAGACACTTAGGGCTACATTTCATATTCAGAGCTCAAATTCAGATTTTGGTTTTATAGAGGTCAAAACCGCAAGCCAAGGTAGGACAGCAACAAGTAAGACACTTTTTTGTATGAAATGTATCCTAATTATATTAGTTGTGAACAAATGTATCGACGAAGGGTTGTGACTCTTAGATCATGTGATAGATAAGGCGAAACATGAGAATATCAACGATAAACAAAGAGGAGTCACAAGTACAAACCATTTGCAGTATTTTCAATTAAACGCTTGTACTAGAACAATAATTTGTACAAGAAGAATACTTGCCTTATGGGTGTAAACGATGAATCCGATGGAGGAATAACGGAAATGGATCCCGGGCAGCAAACTCAATACACGGATCACGAACCAAACACGAACACACGATCACGATCGCAACCACGAATACAAGCACGGATCTCAATGATTAAGATGATGATCAAGTTGAAAATCAAGCAAATCCAACGGCCGAGATCGAACATAAAATATATAAGAATTAGAAGAGTGCCAAAAGAGTAAATATACCATGATTGAAGATCGATGAAAAAGAATAAAAAGTGAATCAAATGTTTAACTCACCAAGTAGAAGACGAACGAGACGATCAATGGCTGAGATCAAGTGTGATCGGTCGATCGAACGGCTGAGATCGAAGATCAAGATCAAGATCAAGATGATGATCACGATCGTGGTCATCAAGAGAGATCCGACGGTCGAGCTTAAGATCTTGATGATGATGCAGACGATGATCACGATCGCAATGATCAACGATCGGACGGCCTAGATCCAATGGCTTAGTGATGATCAAATGGAGGATCGGACGACCAGGATCAAAACCAAGGGGGACATGATCATGATGATCAAGATGATCATAGAATTGGACGGCCATGATCAAGAGATCAAGATCTGATCGAATGGACGACCCACAATCGACACGATCAAAACCCATGACTAACCACAACGGTGCTTCGGCTGTGTGGCGGTCGGCGACTGGAAGGGCATAACAGCCGACAGGAGGTCGCTACAGAGGGCAAGGCGGCGGCCAGGGGGATCGGCGGCGCTGTAGGCCACTGAGGCTGTGTTGGAGAAGGAGGGCAGCACAAAGCTGGGGTGTCTACGTGGTTGGGCGTTGCTGCCGGCGACTGGTTGCTGCGTGTCGAAAAAGGGACACAGCACCAGGGCGACGCAACCAAGGGAGCGTCGGGGTGTCTTCTGTTGTCGAGGTGAGGGAGAGAGGAAGACGATGTGGTGAATGGCGAAGGCTGACTGGCTGTCGAGGGGGCATCGGGTCTGCCGCGACATCGAGGTGACTGGTCGCTGGCTGAATCGCGACGCAGAGAGTGCGGGGGATGGAGGATGAAGAGAAGAGGCGGATGTGTAAGGGGTTAAACAGTAGATTAGGGTTAGGTTTAGGTTTAGGGTAGGTTTATATAGTATTAGGTATTGGGTTGTGGGTTTGAATAGGGTATGATCCAATAGGAGAATGAGTAATGGGTTTGGGTTATAAATCAATTAATATATTTAAATCCAATAGGGAAAAAATGAAAAGCGGGTTTATAAAACATACATATATATGTACATTAAATCAAATAATGAATACATATAAAAATAGAGTATGACCAGCTTAAAATAAAATAATAGTAATAATATTAACAGTAAAAATAATGATACTGTAAATAACAAAACTAACAAAAAAAATAATACTGATAATAGTAATAATAATAATATATGTATATCAAAATGCAAATTCGAGTTTAACAGATTTATTTAAAATAATCCAAACAATATATATTATAAATAGTCGATCATATAGAAATATAAATTATCGTTAAAATATACACTTATTCGAAATAGATAAATGTACAAGAAATATTTATTTACGGAAACAGGGGTTACACCCTTGCCCAGCTACAGTAACAGACCCAAAGCACACCCGAAGACCAGAAGCCCAAGAGTGACTAACTAATATGATTATACTTAGTTACTTTATGTATCGACTCTACTGTATTTTGAGAAAAATCAATTTTTGATAAAAACATAGCTTCTTCAAGACTCGAACCTGAGACTCTATACACTGTACACAGCGCCTTATACTTAAACTGAAAGCCAATATGCCCAAACTATTTCTCTGTTTTGAAGAGGAGATGAAAAAGCTTTATACATTCTATTTGTTCAAAAATTTCCTTTTACAATTTTCGATTTCTCAATGAACTTATACCTTTCAATTGAAAATTCTCCCAGAATATTTTTTTTAAAAATTTACAGTATGACAGTAACTAAAAACACTTAATTTCGACATTAAAATAAGTTTTCTTTACAATTTATATATATTTTTTGAGAAACGGATAGAGCCTTACGACTCCAACGTCAAATATATATTGCAATAAATAAGGAGTCGCATACAAAAACTTATTTTACAAGGAGTAAAACAAGGAAACATCACCAATAGAAGATAAACAACCAAAAAAGCCCAAGGCCAAAATACAATATTTACAAAGCCCGAACTAAACCACGAACTCAGGAAAGCCAAAGCACCACAGACAACCCCAGCCAAACAAAAGAGATCAGCTAAAAACTCATCCTCCCCCAGCAGCGCAAGCATCAGTAAGGTTAGAAAACCATCCCCAAACGACAAGCACTCAAGATAGAAGAGGGCAGAACACCGCAAACCCAACCAGGGAAAGCGGCATCCGGCGGCAAGCACGGTCTACTCCCTGGAACCATCACAAAAAACCAAGCCAACAAGCAACCAAAAAGCGCATTCAATGCAGGGCCAAGCCCCAAGCTCAGCACAAATACCAAATCAGCGAAGAGGCAAACAAAAACCCCCTCCTCACTGAATATAAGAAACACGCAAAGAACGGCAACATACCAGTTTTCACTCCCACTGCGGTGCAAAAGATAAGTTCTAAACCACAATAAACCACAAAAGTCAAGCATCCAACATCAAAATCCACACAGGGCCCAAATTGACGAGAAGAACAACCCCAGAGAATAGATAACAATACACTTAGGCGACAGCCAAGGTAGTACATACATCCCAGACAACCAAAACAAAGAAAGAACAACCAAAATTTCTTTACCGCGTTAGATAAGAAGTGGAGCTACATATGAACATGCCCCATTCCACAAAAAAGGCAAAATAAAAATAGAGAGCCAACAGAGGGAAGCACCCAACTGGGAAACAACCAGAAGCCAACAGAGGAAGTCACCCCCAATGAGGGCAGCCAAAGCACCTGAGTGCTCTCTAACAACCATCAAAAGGCTAAATAATCAGCACTATAAGGCCAAAAGACTTAACCCTACAATAAGAGCAAAAGTCACTGAGATTCAGAAGTATCTAAATTAAGAATAGTATTAGTAAAAAAGGTAGAACGTAAAAAAACAGCAGTGTCATCAAGCCTATCAAGGCTTAACTGCTCAATTTTGTGAAGAGTAAGAGTGGAAGACCAGTGCTTAGAGAAAAAAAATAAAATCATCAACAATAGAGTCGATGGGCTTAACAATGTTATTAAAAATGCGATTATTTCTTTCTCTCCAAATAACCCAAATAATAGCCATTGAAGAAAGAACCCAAGACTTGCGAAACTTATAGTTCACAAATTGGCAGCTCCAGCAATCAATGAAAGAGGGGGGAAGAGAGGGGACCTGCCAAGCTAGTAAACAGATCTCCCAAAGAGGTCTGATGAAGTTACAGTGAAGAAAAAGATGATCAATGTCTTCGTGACAATGAAAGCATAAAACACATAACTGACCTAAAGCAAGATTCCTTTTATTTAGAACTTCAACAGTTAGAATCCTATTGTTAATAGCGAGCCAAGTCAGGATTTTGGCCTTAAGTGGAGCACAGCCACTCCAAATGAAATTAGCAAGAGGGGAGGATGCACCTCCAAAGTTGAGGAAGTTATAAAAAGATTTAACCAAAAAAGAACCCGAGTTGGTCCATTGCCAAAAGAAATCCTCTTTGGGATGCCACACATAATTGCTTAAGAGAGAAATGAGGTGAAGGTATTCCGATTCTAAGGGCGGGAGAACACTAGAGAAATGAATAGACCAGTCTCTGTTGTTGTCATGAACAGTAAGATAGTCCGACACTTTTGCAGAGGGGTTGAGCGCGAGGCGGAAGAGAGCTGGAAAGGCGGAGGCCAGCTTCATGTTGCCAATCCAGAGGTGATTCCAGAATTGAGTCTTGGAACCATCAGCACAAACATGATAGATGATACAATGGAAGGGTTCTACCACTTTCCAAACTCCTTTCCTGAATGATGATGCTCTAGATGAAAGAGTGGGATGAAACTCCCAAATCCTGTGACGTCGAAAGCAATTATTGGATATCAGATGGACCCAAGGAAGATTCTCTTCTTTAAGAAACCTCCACATCCATTAAGCCAAAAAAGCTAAGTTTTGATGTCTGAGATTGAGGACACCCAGACATCCGGCTGCCTTAGAGATGCAGACCAACTTCCAATTACAGAGATGAGACCCAGCTATATAAGTGGCTGAGCTAGACCAGAAGAAATTCCTTCTGATTTGGTCAATCTTATTGATAACCCAAGAAGGAACGTAAAAGAAGGACATCATATATAGTGGAATAGAAGTGAGAACCGCATTCACTAGAACCAATCTGCCCCCCCTAGAAAGGTTTCTGTCGGTCCACACATTAAGTCTGGATTCCACTTTATTAATCATCGGAATCCAATCCGATTTGTGCAACTTGCCCCATCTCAAAGGGATCCCAAGATACCTAACCGGGAAGGAAACAGCATTACAATTGAAAAACTGAGTAATCTCTAATTGACGATTGTTAGATCCTCCAAGCTAGAGAACCGAAGATTTGTGGAAGTTAATAGATAAACCAGACACACTTTCGAAGAGGTATAGAAGGAACTTGAGGTTACGAAGAGAGAAGCCATTAGGTTTGGCGAAGATGATAGTGCCATCAGCGTATTGAAGATTGAGAACGCCCCGGAAGTTGTGGGAGCTTCCAAGGCCTTCAATGGTATGAGCGTTCCAGGCATTCTTCAGTAATTTACCGAATACATCTGCCACAAGAGTGAACAGGAGAGAGGAAATAGGATCGCCATGACGAAGTCCACACTTACACTTGAATTTGTGGCCTTCGGAGCCATTGATAATAATGGAAGAGGTGCTAGCAAAAAGACTGGACTTAATCCAAGCAATCCACTTAGGGACAAAACCCCTATGGAGAAGAATATCGAAAAGAAAATCCCAGCTAACCTTATTATAGGCTTTTTCGAAGTCTAATTTTAACATAATCCCCCCGAATTGGATTTATGAAAAAAGGAGATAATTTCTTGAGCTGACGGCACACTATCAAGAATAAAATGATCTTTAATGAAACCCGATTGGGCGGGATCAATCAGAGGGGAAATGACAAGGCTCAGACGATGAGAAAGAACTTTCATAATGATCTTGAACGTAGTATTAAGGAGACTAATAGGTCTAAAATTAGCCACCGAATTCGCACCAATAATTTTGGGAATGAGAACAATGTGGGCGTAATTAATACGAACAAAGGAGAAGGATCCTTTGTGAAGATCCGCAAACATTTGAAAGAGATCATCTTTAAGAAAATCCCAGAATTTTTGAAAAAAGAATGCTGGGAACCCGTCAGGACCTGGAGCAGTCACTTTTTAAAGAGAAAACAGTAGACTTAATCTCCTCCAAAGAAAATGGAGCCTCTAGGCTAGAAAGGCCACGAGTAACAAGACCATAAAGCTGCATCCAATCGAGATGAATGGACCTAGAATGAGAGGATCCAAGTAGATTTTTATAGAAATGGAGGAAAGTAGCGTGGAGGTCCGCATCTGAGTGCAGTTCCACACCATCGTTGATGATGGTGGAGATACGATTGCAACGCTGGCGGTGCAAAGCAAAGTTATGAAAAAATGCGGTGTTACCGTCTCCCTCTTTGAGCCAACGAACTTTGGCCCGCTGAGCCCACTTGATGTGATCATTAAGAAGAATAGAAGCAAATTCCCTTTTGCAGGAGCTCCTCTCATTACGAAGAGTCTCAGAAAAAGGAGCTAGCTCTTCAAGCTTATCAATATCTTCAATAGTGGAGAGGAATAAAAGTTTAAGTTCATTAGCAAAGGCAAATCTTTCTTTACGCCATATCTTGCAGCCAAATTTAATAGCATGCAACTTGAGCAGGATGCGTTCTAGACCATGAGACCCCGTGATAGAGGAGAGGCATTCAGAAATAAGGTTGACAAAAACCTGATCTTGCAGCCAAAATTTTTCAAAACGGAATTTGAACGGCTTAGAGAAGTTGTAATTGGAGTGAAGTGTGATGGGAACATGATCTGAAGATGGGTTTGGCAGAGCACAACTGAAGGAATTGTGGAAGAAGGAAATCCACTCATTAGAAACGAGGAATCGATCAAGTTTGGCCATAGTCGGAGACAGCCGCATATTAGACCAAGTGTAAGATCTGCCATTAAGAGGGATGTCGGAAAGGTTGAGAGAACGAATACACTCATTAAAGCGGGATGAGTCCAAATTAGACGATGCGTTACCAGATCTTTTGAAAGAGAATCTGGTGACATTAAAGTCTCCACAAAAAATCCAAAACCCATGAATGTAATTATGAAAAGAATTAAGCTCATTCCATAAAAGGTTGCGCCTGTCAGCAGAGGATGGACCATACACGGAGACAACTGTGAGACCACAATTGAATTCGTGCCAATGTCGACTAACGATAAGAAAAAAATGTTAGCCACTGAATAGAAATGACAGAAAAACGGGATTCCTTGACTCCAAAAAGGATACCCCCACGAGTATCCGTCGCATTAAGGGGTATCCAATTGGTAATCAAGGATCCACCAATGATACGAGCAAGAGCAGGGGAAGTGGAATCTAGCTTGGTTTCCTGAATGGAGACCAAATCATAATGGGAGGAGGAAATAAGGTGAAAGAGAGCTCGCTGTTTTGATGGGCAGTGAAGACCCCGAATATTCCAAGATAGACTAATCATGAGCACTATTGAACTCGAAAGCTCTAGAGAGTTCTCGTTTGCGTATGGTCTCAAAGTCCACAAAGTGGGAGGAGTCCACCACAAACCCCATACTAGAAGTAAGGTCCAACATGTCAGGATTGGACAGAGAGTCGAAGTGAACTTGGTAGATGGATCCAAGGGGTAAAGGCATCCTATTAGGGGCAGGGGGAGGGATATCTAAGTTACGGATATGGGTCGCAAGGGAGTCTATCGGCTTGGAAGAATAAAGAGATTTATGTTGAGCCCTAATACGAGCACTGGAGCGAATGATACGAGGAGTAGAGTTGAGTTTCGGAGAGTGGGGAAGACGATAAGAGATAGGATTGACTTGAGAGTTACTATCCTGGACCTGACCGGCTAGAACCAACCGTTTATTAGCACAATCAGCATCAGAACAAGGAAGAAGAGAAGGTAGGGCAGTCAAGTTACAGGAGTAATACTTCACTTCAGAGGTTATCGAAAGAGAGGAGGGTGAAATGGAGGTAGAAGGTTTGAAAAGAGAAAGGGAAGTAGAAATGAAACCGGCGGAGGAGTTGAGCTTCTCCTCCAAAAGAGAATGATGATAGCGAAGAAGAGAGTGAAAATTAGGGAAATGCCAGTCTTCGTGAACATAAGTAAAAGTGGCAAGACAAAAATTAAGAACAAAACTGACAGGGAAAGCAAAATACTGCATAAAACTAATATCGCAAATGCAATGAGTTGAACAAACATAACCATAATGAACATACAATGCAATAGGAAAATTAAAAAACAATACCTTTTGATGAGGTAAGACTTAGTAAGTTCTGTTGCCTCCTTGGAAAGAATATCATCTTGGTCAATCCAAGAATCAGCCCTAGACGCTGACGGTGGAGCGGATTTAGTAGAACACCCTTAGAAACTGAGGTCGTAGAAGATGACCCCTGCACACCTTTAAGAACATATCCCAATCTGACGAGAACTTGGGATTAATCTCCCAGACAGGCCATTTAGAATCAGCATCCTTCACTTGAGCCTCTGAATGGGCAGAGGGAAGATGAACGTTAACCGGAGGAGTAACAGGGAGAGTAGGTATAGGAGTCGGAGACAGATGGATAGAAGGGAGCAGCCTAGCAGAGCTCCCCCCAGGAGCCGGCTGAGGCTTCATAGCAGAAGACGAAGTCAAATCAGGGTAGATCCAAAAGTTATGAGCTTTGGAGGGCAAAATTTTGGAGGAAGGAGAGAAAGCAACGTTCTTGCGCTGAAAAGGGACATTCTTTTTAGTGAACGACTTCTGATTGCCCTTGGGCTTGGCCAAGGAGGAAGGCCGGAAGGAAGAACCGCCAGCAGCAACAGATAAAGAAGGAACTCCAACAGAAGCAGAGGGCACAGTAGTGCTAGCCTGGGGGAGAGAATGACTCACAGATCCAGAGGGAAGACCATGGTAGCTGACAGTGATAGGGAAGAGGGACTGTCCAATGCGGAGATTATAAGCTAAAATTCTATCAGATACAGTTGGGCATAGGAACTCAGCCTCCACAAGCAGGCAGCCAGAGGCCAGAAATGAAGTAGCAGAAGTGCGAGTCAACTCTCCGACACAACTGGCCATATCTGCTACTATGCGAGGGGAGTCACAGAACGGCGGCAACCCGAGTAGGGTCACCTTAGTGGGGATCGAGTGGAGAGTCGGAGAACAGACTTGTTGATTAATCCACTTACGGATAAATAAGTTAACAGAACCTATAGATAAAGAGTTGATGGCCACCAACTCATCAAGAACCTTGGCCGATGGATAGATGATCACAACATCCCCATTAGAACACGAATTAACAGCCCAAGTCCACTCTGGGATGTTACAAGTGTTGGAGAGAAACGAATCAAGAGCGAAGTTGGAGATAGACCCACCATTGAACGAAATGACCCCATAACAGTCGAATTTGTTAAGCTTGAGAACAGTATCTGGAGAAAGTACATACACTAGTGTCACCTGGGAAGGAGCAGCCTTGGTAGAGGAGGGTAACAATGAAATAGGGGCCTCTAGCAGAGAAGAGGGGATGGAGGTCGAATGAGTAGAGGGCACGGATGGAGTAGGGGGTACCTCCGCAGAAATGCGAAGAGACACAGGTGGAGTAGGGAGAATAGGGAAATCAGAAGAAAGCTTGGCCTTCTTCGATTTGTTGGCCTCAGGTATCTTAGCTTGGAAAGAAGGAATTTCAAGCGCCGCTATGACTTGTTCGGAGATCGGAACCCCTAATGACTACCCCAGGAGTTGCTGCAAGGTGAAACACCAATTCCGAGAGTGACCAGGCTTGAGGCAAAACAGACACCTCATATTGGAAGGACAAAAGGCTTTGAAATGCCATGGTTGAAGACACCATAAGCAGCCGGAGGAGGAGGGAGAGGAAGAGAGATGTGAAGATGGAGAGGTGACTGAAGGAAGTGAACGGGGAGAAGAGAAGGAGGGGTCTCGAATATTCTTGGAAGTAGGCCGCAAGCCAAAATGGCCCAAGGTCGACTGAGTCGACATGGGAGTTATTTTTTTAAAAATTTTTTTACCACATCAGCCCAAGTAGAGCCCATTTAGAGGCCCAAAAGAAGTAGGAGAGAGACTAACAAGAACTATAGAAATCGAGAATCTGGGGATCGAAGCTAATCCCACAAATCAAAAGAAACGAAAACGAAGAGAACGCAGTCAAGAATAAAAACAAAAAGAGCTTGAGAAAATCAAGTAAAAAAGAAATCCTGGATCAGAGGATAGCAGCAGCCAGGAAGAAAACAACAAAAACACAAGGGAATTGAAAAGCAATCAAGAACAACGAAGCTAAATGAGAGACAAACAAACAAGAAGAGATAAAGAAAAATCTCCCACAAATCGCAGAACACAAAGACCAGTGAGAGAAATCCACAAAGCACGGACGGCAACAAAAGCCACACAACCACTCCACTGGAGGTGAGCCACAACAAGAGGCACCAAAAAATAATAACCACAGTAAAACACAAAATAGAGAGGGAGAGAGTGCTTACACAGCTGACGAGGACCGCTAGGAACTTACGCTGTGAAAAGAAGAGCCTCAGAGAAGCCACCTCAGAGATCCAGCCAAGAGAGGGCGAGAGTCGCCACAGAGGAAAAGGCCCGCACCCAAAGAGGCCTCTAGGAAAGAGCACAGGGCCGGAGCAATGCAGAGGAAGACAGAAGCGAGAGGGACCACGACCTCAAATATGGCGCTTAAAAAGGAAGATGTGAAAAAGGATGGGAAAAGGATGTGAATCCAACAGCGAAATAGAGAACCTGGGTCTGTAGATCTGAGAAGGATCTACAAAACAGTAGAGAGGAAGGAGAGGAGGGCTGACGGAATGGTCAGATCTGGGGGAGAGAGTCCTAGAAGGAGGAGGAGTTTTTGCCTTTTTTTTATGAGGATTGTGTGTTTCCACAATACAATTTATATTATTGACTTAAAATAAAACTATGGTTTCCTTTAAAAAAAACAATATAGATCCACTAACATGGAGGTTTTTGTTCTCTTTTAATTCTACAAGAGTTTGGCAAATTTTCTTTTATCACATTAACATTATATAACAACAATTTACCCATTTATCAACCAAACATGACAATATCCATTCATCTCAATCTACAACTAAACATAACAATATCCATTCATTTACAACTAAGTCATTCATTTAAAAAAAATTATCACACTAGCATGGTTCATTTAAAAATGGATATTCTAGCATGAATTTCGTTAATAAGACACCATGATGAGTTTTAATTCACTAATCACAATCAAAATTTTCTCTTTTTCTCTACTAGTCTCTTTAGGCAATCACATGGCAATTTTAATTAGTTTCTCTAGCATGTTCATGAAATTAAATTCCTAGCATGGTAACTACATTAGAAGTAGAGAAATCACCCACCTTTTTCGATAAACAATGAAAAATCCTAAAGAAAACTACTTGAAAGCACGATTGCCTTCCCTTCTCCTCCTAGCTTGTGCAAAATCCGAGCTCCTCCTCCTAGTTATGCAAGAATCCGAGCTTCCCCTCGTTGATCCTATGCTGACCTCCAATGGAACAAGAGAACACTCTCTCTTTTTTTCTCACACAATTTTCTTTTCCACACTCAATCTTTTTCTCACAATGCATTTTCTTTCTCTTTCTCTTTAAAATTTTCTAAGTGTAAGTGATAAAGAATGACAAGGAAGGAGTATTTATACACATCTCAAGAGCAAATGAAGGGTTGAGATGAGTTTGGATGAAGGGCTAAAATACATTTGGGAGTTAGAAGAACCACCTATTATCAAGCAACCAACTCTCCACTCTCTCCATTTCCCCCACTCCAAGCATGGCCGGCCTCCCTCCCTGTCCCATTGCACATGCACTCACATGCACATCTAGTTGTTTGTTCATTAATTTATTAATTAATTAGTTACTTGATCATGTCTACCATACAAGTTGTCTTAATTAATAATAGAATTAATTAGTGGGCTAGTTAGGTGGGCTAAAAATTCATGGGCTCTTAATTAATTAATTAATTTTATTTAAAGTGGGCTAGAATTAAACTATTAGGCCTAAGAATTAATAATAGATAATAGGCTTTTTAAAAGAGAAATGAAAAATGTTTGTTCATGACATTAAAATAATTTTTAAAGCCAAAAATACACATTAATTTGCACGTGCGAAACACGTGAAAACAAATGAAAGATTTTATATTTAATTATTTGAAAATTCAAGATGTTACAACACTCCCTCCTTAGAATAGTTCTGTCCCCGGAACTACGTTTAAAGAGTGAGAAAACAAAACATAAAAAAAGAAAGAAAAACAATACAATCAAACAAAGAGTTCGGAATGATCCTTCAGCATCCTCTCCTCGGATTCTCAAGTAGCCTCCTCAACCAATTGGTTTCTTCAGACTACTTTGACCATCGGTATCATCTTTTTCCTCAAGACTTTCTCCCGACTATCCACAATCTCAACAGGCCATTCAATGTAGCTCAGATCTAACTACAAACCCTCCGGCACTTTGGGCAAATGGTGACTTGGATCTGGAATGTAACCTCTCAACATAGACACATGGAAGACATTTTGCACCTGAGACAACTCTTTCGGTAACTCCAACAGGTAAGCAGTCTTCCCAATCATCTTCAATATCTTATATGGTCCTATGAACCTTGGGGCTAATTTCCCACCTCTGCCAAAACGAATCACACCTTTACTAGGCGATATCTCCAGGAAGACAAAGTCACCTTCCTCGAACTCAAGGTCCCTCCTCCGGTTGTTGGCATAACTCTTCTGCCTACTCTGAGCATCCACTAACCTCTTCCTGATCAAATTGATCTTTTCCGAGGTCTGCTGCATGATCTCGAGCCCAAACATCTGCCGCTCCCCCACTTCAAAGCAGCAAACAGGCGTTCTGCACTTCCTGCCATACAGAGCTTCATACGGTGCCATCCTGATACTAGTCTGAAAACTGTTGTTGTAGGCAAACTCTACCAGAGCTAGATGCCTCTCCCAACTTCCTACAAAATCTAGAACACAATACCGAAGCATATCCTCAAGAACTCGATTGACCCTCTCAGTCTGCCCATCAGTCTGAGGATGGAAGGCAGTGCTGAAATCTGTCTTAGTAGCCAAAGCTGCCTGAAGACTCCTCCAGAAATGCGAAGTGAATCGTGCATCTCGATCAGACACAATGGTTAACAGAACACCATGAAGCCTGACGATCTCTCCAACATATAACTTGTCCATAGACGAAGTCAGTTTCATTGCCAAAAAGTGAGCTGATTTGGTTAGTCGATCGACTATGACCCAAATTGCATCATTACCCTTCGAACTCTTGGGCAAACCTGTGATGAAATCCATGTTGATATTATCCCACTTCCACTCCGGAATGGGTAACGGCTGTAACAAACCTTCGGGCTTCTGATTCTCGGCTCTCACCTGACAAATCTCACACCTCGCCACAAACTCAGCCACATCTCGCTTCAAACCTGACCACCAGAAATGTTGCTTGATGTTCTTGTACATCTTGGTGCTCCCAGGATGTACAGAAAAAAGAGTAGCATGTGAAGAATACTCTCCCTCAAATCTGATTGATCTGGAACACATAGCCTCTCTCCAAACCACAACACTTCATCCCTGATCTGAAACTCTGAAAATCTGCCTGCACCAACCTGCTCCTTCATCTTCTGAATCTCTGCATGTTTCTTCTGACTTGCTATAATCCTTTCATTCAGCGTGGGCTGAAGCCTCAGCTGAGCCAAAGATGCTCCCAAGCCTTGCAAAACTACCTTAATACCAGCTTGATCCAACTCCTCTGCAAGATGCCTCTGGGTCGTGATCAAACTGGCCAAACTACTTTTATGGATAAGTGCATCAGCAACAACATTAGCCTTACCCAGATGGTACTTAATCTCAGGATGCATGTCCTCAAGTACTTCCAGTCATCTCCGTTGCCTCAGATTCAGGTCCTTTTTCTGATAAATGTACTTCAAACTTTTATGGTCCGTGTACATATTTAATTTCTCACCGTACACGTAATGCCTCCATTGCTTCAAGACGAAGATAATCGTAGCCAACTCTAGATCATGAGTCAGATAATTCTTCTCATGTGGTCTTAGTTACCTAAACTCATAAGCGATTACTTTTTCCTCTTGCATCAAGACATACCCAAGCCCACGATGTGAAGCATCGCTGTAGACATCATACTCAACACCTGCTTTTCTTCATTCACCTATTATGAATCGGTGACGAGGTCACCTTTATCTTCAAAAAAAGGAAATGTGTTGAATAGATTACTATTGTTTATCATTCAAGATTGTAGTGCAGTCAATCAGATGTACTTTAGTTTCACAACGAAAAATCTATTATATGATACTGTTGGAGAATCCCGTGATTTTCTCTCCTTTTATTTGCTATTAAGAGAAGATTTGCTATTAGAGAAGATTTGCTATTAAGAGAAGATTTGCTATTATTAGAAAAGATTTTTTGTTTCCATTTAGTTTTCTTTTTCCTTAAAGTTCTTCTTGATTCAAGGATGGACATTGATTGTATTTCTCCTATTTAAACAAGCTTTGGGGCTGAAGAATAAATCAAGCTTTCATCACTTGTGTTCTATAATGGTATCAGAGCCAGGTTCCCTAACCTAGGGTTTGTAAAGTTTTTTCTTAAACCCATTTCTCCAACCTGGTTAGGCTCTCAATGGCCAATTCCAATAGATGGCGGCAAGCCCTCATCGGCTCAACAAACAACGACGACTCCTCCACGACAAACGACGCAGCAGGCCGTGCCGATGGTGGTGGTGTTGATCACGGCATTGGCACTGGCAGAGGTGCTAGTCGTGGCACTGGCGGAGGTGCTGATTGCGGTGCTAGCGGCGGTACTGGCTGTGGCGATGGCGACGGCAATGGGGGCGGAAGCTCTTTCAGAGACAATAACTTCAACACAGGTTTCAATGATCAAGAGGGATCCTCAAACTCCCTCAAGGTCAATGTTCCAAGTTGAATGGAAAAAGTTATAATGAATGGGCCCAAACCGTTCGATTGGTATTGGAAGGCAAAAGAAGGCTTGCTTTTTTACGGGAGAAATAGCAGAACCGGCAATAGAAGACCCTTTTTTAAACAATGGAAGTCTGAAAACTCCTCGATTATTGCCTGGTTAGTGAGCTTTATGGAAACCGCAATAGGCAAGTCGTACATGTTTTTACCTTCTGCAAGGGTAGTGTGGGAAGCTATCAAAGAAACATACTCTGATATCCAAAACTCCTCCAAGATCTTTGGCTTAAAGTCAAAGTTGTGGCATGCTAAACAAGAAGACAGGGATGCAACTACTTATTATAATGAGATGTTGACTCTGTGGAAAGAGTTGGATCTCTGTTATGATGACAGTTGGAGGTGTGCAGAAGATAGTGTTCTGTTCCTCAAGTGGCAAGAGAATGACCGTGTCTTTATGTTTCTTGCTGGGCCGAATAAAGACCTTGATGAAGTAAGAGGCCGAATTTTAGGGAAGATACCACTGCCAACTCTTCGTGAAACCTTTTGAGAAATAAGAAGGGAGGAGACATGACAAGGAGTAATGATGGGTAAGGCACCTCAAAGTTCAGAATTTGAAGGCTCGGCTCTGGCCGCTAGGAACTTCAACGAAAGTAAGAAGTTGGACAAACCTTGGTGTGATCGCTGCAAACGGTCATGACATACGCGTGAAACATGTTGGAAACGCCACGGCAAGCCTCCAAACTAAAGGTGGTAATGAGGGTCGTGCATTCCAGGCTAGTAATTCAGATCAAAGGCAGCAATCTTCTTCAACCCAGCTTTCTCTCATGACGGAACAACTAGACAAACTGTTCAAACTCCTCGAATCTAAAACTTCTTCTTGCTCTTTTGCACAAAAAGGTAATTTTGCTCTTTTTAGTGTCAGTTCCAACCACACTTGGAAAGTAAATTCAGGTGCAACCGGTCACATGACAAGTGAATCTACTCTGTTTTCCTTATATAGTCCCTGTGCAAGGAATCAAAAAATATGTCACAGATGGCTCTTTTTCAGCCATTGCAGGTAAAGGTTGAGTTGTGTTGTCTCCGATGTTGACTCTTAAAGATGTTCTTCATGTTCCAAACCTCTCTTGTAGCCTAATGTCTGTCAGTAAATTAGCCCAAGAAAAAAACTGTCAAACTAATTTTTTCCATTCTTACTGTGTCTTTCAGGATTTGAACTCGGGGAAGATGATTGGCAGTGCTAAGGAGAATGGAGGACTCTACTACTTCGACATTGGACCTAAATCACAACTACCTTCCAAAATAAGTTCCTGCTTTGAGCCTTTTTCTGTTTCGAATAATGATGACAACATTATATTATGGCATTTGCGATTAGGTCATCCTAGCTTTCGTTATTTAAGACACTTGTTTCCTAAGTTATTTCGTAATAAAGATTTGTCTTTGTTTAAATGTGAAGCATGTGAATTTGCAAAACATCATCGTTCCCATTTTCCAATACAGTCTTATAAACCATCAAAACTTTTTTCTATTATTCACAGTGATGTTTGGGGCCCTAACCGTACAAGTACACTCTCTCACAAAAAATGGTTCATCACATTTATCGATGACTATTCAAGAGTATGTTGGGTATACTTGTTAAAGGGAAAATCCGATGTTTGTCAGGCTGTAAAAGACTTGTTTAAAATGGTGCAAAATCAATTTCAGACAACTATTCAAGTCTTTAGAAGTGACAATGGCATGGAATACTTTAACACAATTTTGGGTGATTTTTTTCTTCAAAATGGAATTGTGCATCAAAGTTCATGTTCTAATATTCCCCAACAAAATGGAGTTGCATAAAGAAAAAAAAATAGACACTTATTGGAAGTGTCTAGAGCTTTACTCTTCTCAAATAAAGTACCAAATTATTTGTGGGGTGAAGCAATTTTAACTGCTGCGTATTTAATTAATAGAATGGCCTCCAAAGTTCTCAATTTTCAAACTCTAATTCATATTTTCAAAGAATGTTTTCTTGCTACTTGTGTTTCAACTGATTTAACATTAAAATTTTTTAGTTGCACAGCATTTGTTCATAATCATAAGAATATTGGCAAACTCGAACCTCGTGCTATAAAATGTGTTTTTTAGGGTACTCTCTGTTGATTCTTGATTTTGATGATTACAACACACTGCAACATGTATCTGTGATATACTATATAATTGCAGGTAGTATACACAAAAGCCTCATTACTATACAGCTGAACAAATGAACAAGCACACGCTCTGGATAACGACAATGGCTTCACTCAAGACTCAAGTCAAGACCTATGCTTCAAGTGTCATATATTTTTTGTAAACAAATGTAATATTTTATTTTATTTGAGTCTTAGAATGATGTACAGCCTTGTCACACACACATACACTCACATATAACTCTTTTAAATGTGTGATTTTTTCAAAACCAAAAGTCAAAACAGCTTGAACTAGATCAGCTGTTGCGTACCAGTCAACTGCTACTTGCTCCAGTCGACTAAGTTGGTACAAAACTTCCTAATCTTATTCAAACTCTGACCAGTCAACTCATTATGGCAACCCAGTCGACTATTCAAGTGCGTTTGACAGTTTTCTGTTTTTAAAATCGTTTTTCAAATTCAAATCTTTTTTAGATCCGTTGGTTGATAGTTGAACAACTGATTCCCAACGTCCAGTGTATCTACCTCTATAAATAGAGATTAGAATCCACTGTTAAAAACAACTAATAATCCAAGCATTTCTTTGAGATCTTAAGTTTTACATTTTTCAAGAGACAAAAGCTTTCAACTCACTAAGACTTGGTTCTCTGTCTTCAGTCCAGTATAACATTTGATTTCGTTCTGGACTGAATATAGAAGTCAACCATTTAGCCACGTACTATATCACAATCACAAACAAGGCTATAGGTTGATTGTAAATAATTTTTATTGTTTTCCTTTCCCCTCGGTTGGAGAGTAGGACTCTAGGGTGTAGAGTCTGGTTTGTCACTCTTGGTGGAAGAGTAGGTTGCTTTCTCTGGTTGAGAGAAAGGACTACGGGTTAGACAAGGTTGTTGTCTGAACGCCGTAGGGTATTCTTGTAAACTTTTTCAAGAATAGTGGAAATCTTAAGTGGGTTGCTTGGGGACTGGATGTAGGTCGGGAGGACTGAACCAGGATACATCGTGTGCACTCTGTGGTTGTATCCTCTAACTTGCATTTATATTTTCTCAGCTTGTGTTGTTACTGTGTAACTTGTCTGGACAGTCGACTGGGTACTTGATAAGTCGACTGGTCAGACTCGTATACTCTGATAGTTTTCTGGTTGTTAAGTCGACTGTCTCAACTCTAAGTCAACTTTACAGACTTGTTTAAATTACTTTTTCATTTTGTTAATTCAGTCGACTGGTT
Source organism: Hemerocallis citrina (assembly GCA_017893485.1). Taxonomy (NCBI): domain Eukaryota; kingdom Viridiplantae; phylum Streptophyta; class Magnoliopsida; order Asparagales; family Asphodelaceae; genus Hemerocallis; species Hemerocallis citrina. The sequence goes on along the minus strand of CM030358.1, from coordinate 40,786,109 downwards.
TATCCCTTAAGTCGACTGTTCAGAAGAAAAATCTCTATTCCGCAATTTAATTTTTTACAAATACTATTCACCCCCCTCTAGTGTTTGTTGCCTCGCCTACAGGATCCAACACTCTCCAACCCAGAAGGGATAAAAATATTTTGATCCAAAAAAACAAAAAAATGTTTGTCACTATGGATGTCACATTGTTTGAAAACAAACCTTTTTTTGACAATACTCATCTTCAGGGGGGAATTTAAAGGAAGACTCGTTCCAAACTGAGAACATAAGGTTTTTAAATAACTTGCCCTTTCCTATATCACAAAATTCTTAGACTTGTACTTCTGCACCAACAGAAAATGGCCATGATTCATTATCTGAACCTACTTTTGCTATGAGTAAGGATCTCGATGAATTCAAGCCTACACTTTCTCATGAAAAAAACAATGAGAATCTTGAAGATGATAATAATGATGAACTAATTGAAATGCCACAAAATGATGGGCCATCTAAAGAGAACAAGTTTGGAGTAGGAAACAAGACTTGGAAAGGAAAGGTGTTTGTGAGGAAGAACCATAAAGAAGGGGATGTGTCCACATCTCAACACTACCATGAATCTGAACCAGGGAATAATCAACCTCCTAAGAAAAGAAAAGGTAAGTCTATCTATGTTTCTGAAAGTCGTATCAGGTATCCTGATATAGATGTAACACCCCGCAAAATTGAAATTTTCAATTTTGCCCTCGTGTGTTATGCACGTGTATTTTGTAACGTGTTTTCATCCCGTATTTTGATTATCGACTATTTATTTATTTTCAATATTGATTTTTCCCTATTTTGAGTCAACGAAAATATAATATTTCGATATTTGTATTCTACGTGCTTTCTACGTGTTTTCAATACACGTATTAATTACATATTCTCCACCGCTACGTACAATATTTTCTATGTGTTTAAATTATTTATTTTATATATTTAAATCTATTTTATAAAAACGGAAATTCATTTTCCCCCTATTTTGATTAAAATGCATTTTTCAATTTTTTTGCACGTATGGTGCACGTGCAAATTTTTTATTCTCATTTTGCTACTCTCATTTTACTATTTTTAGCATGCATTAGTTTTATTTAGCCTTTCTTTTGATCCATGGACCTATAAACTAAAATGTGGCCCATTAGGAAAGGTGCCCACTAGATAATTAAATAAATTAATTAGTAATGAGCCCATGTAGCAAGTCCACTAATAAAATCACATTTTTAGTTAAACATGTACTAATACAAGACAAGTTACAAATATTAGTACACATTTAGAGTTATAGAAATGTGTTCATATTTGTTTGTGCATGTGTGCATGCACACACAAATGTATTTGGACCATTTTGTGGGCTAGGGGGGGGCGATTTTCATGAAGGGAGAGAGAGAAGTGGAGCTTTATGTTCATGAAGAGTGGGGAGATGAAAGGTTGTAAGTTTTAGGAGTTAGGAAAGTGGAGAGTTGTAGAATAAATTTGAAGAGTTATTAGGGTGGAATTTTTGCACTTTAGACCCTCCCAAAATCCTATAAATAGAGCCTCATTTCCTACCTTTATCTTGCACCAAAAACATTATCAAAAGAAAGAAAGGAAAGAAAGAAAAGGAAGAGAGAAGAGAGTTTTGTGCTTGGAGGCCATTGCTAGGAGGAGAAGCCTTACTAGGAGCTAGGAATCTTTGGAGCTAGAAGTGGTGTTCTCTTTTCTTTTCATTATTCAAGCTTCACAAAAGGTGGGTGTTCTCCTACTTTCTAAATTTTTAGAATGTACATGCTAATAAAAGTGAATGAGTAGTTTGATAAAATAGAATAACTATACTATGATTGTGGTAAGAATAATGTTGACAAATAGATTAACAATGTGTTAGTGGGTGATTCTATGTTTTCTAATTGTAGAAATTGTATGCTAATTATTTTATATGACTAGTATGAATTGAATGTGATGAGAAATGTGTAGATAAAATCCATGCTAGTGACGATCTTGTTGAGGTTTAGTGAATATTTGATTATCATGCTAATTAAAGGGTTCAACTAAAGAATTAATCATATGAATCATGTTAGAGTGTTTGCAAATTTTATGTTTGTCGAATATGTGATTTTTTTTCTTTTATGAGAAATTGTTAAAGAATGTTATATTTCGACATAAACTTTAGAGACATGATGATTAAGAAAGAAAAAGAAAAGAGAAGAATAATTTTTGTTATTACTTGTCGACTTATGTTGAAAATACAAACTTTTGCATGAAAGAATTTCTTTGAGATATCCATGGGTGATTAAGAGACATGTTTGATCTTAGCACAAATTTTAATTAGTATAATGATGGATATAAACTAGTTTTAAGAAACATGATCCTTAATTTTCGAGTTTGGGAAGAAATTCAAATTTTTGTAAAGAAAGGAAAAATCTATTTTTGAAAATGAATATAGATTATAAAAATAAATTTGAATTTACTTGATTATTATTTCTTGATTTCATCTCAGTCCAAAAGTGAGATTTATTCCAATGTCCTAAATGATTGGATTATTGGGTGAACAAGTGTTATTAAAAGAAACCTAATTCAAAATAGTATTAACAAAAATACATTAATACAACTTCTAAATAGAAAATATAATTGGACTTATTGGTTAGCCAGTGAATACTATTTATAAGAGGTGTTGGGTTTGAAACTTGTTGCCACCATTTTCTTTTATTTTATTTTTCTCAAAAACTGCTTATTTATGGAAGTTACTGACTTTGGAAAGAAACAATTATTATTCACTCTTCCTTATTAAGTTGCACAAAGAATTTACTAAGAATAGTTTAATTTCTTATCTTGTATTTTTTTTAAAGTGGCAAATGCACTTTGTTTCCAAAATTATTATTTTGAATAAATAATTCTTTTGAATAAAAGAAAAATATGTAACATGATTATCTCGTTATAAACAATCCCTTTTGTTGAGTAAGAATGCTAAATGAGATTAAAAGTTTGTGTGAATTCATAAAAGTTTGGAAATAAATTATTTATAATTGTTTGACTTGACAAGATCATGTAAATATGTTTATTTGTTGACGAGATCATGTAAATATGCTTATTTGTAGTCGCGAACTTTTATGTGATTAATTTTTCCCAAAAAGAGATTTGGATTTATGCCATAGACTCATGAAAAGAATTGATGTCTTAGAAAGATAGTGAATGAATTGAATGATGCTAACAAGACATACACCAAGTTGTGAATAGTTTGAAGATAAAGAATACTTTGAGTTAAGACATGATTATTAAAGGGGTATGTGTACCCATGTTTCTTGCACATGAAAGGTTTATGATTTAGAATTAGTAAGACATCGGTTACCGGTAATTTTGAAAGAAAGATTTTGAGACTTGATTTTGAGATAATGTCGTCGGGCGATCTCGTATTTTGTGAATAAATCTGGTATGAGGTAAAACTGATTCTAGGGTGATAACATATTCATGTCTTGAACTAAAAATAATTAGGCACTTAGGCGAAGATGTAATAGACTTGTGCAAACGTAAATGGGTGCTTCTATATAGTCGGCGGTGGATCTCCGTGGCTATAGACCCAGTTGGTGGACTGTGGTTGCTCCGTAGGAGATGAACTGTATTTTATCCGGGACTTAGGGTAGTCGGCGGATGTTTACCATACTCCAAAGAATATGTATATACCGGGGCTAGAAGGACATTTACGGGATTATTCTCACGATATAATAGCCAAGGAGGCTGGGATCTGTTATTATAGCCAGGGAGGCTGAGATCCGTATCTGTGAAATAACTCTAAAACTTGTTTTATTACTGGGTAGTCTCATGGCGAGGGATCGAACCCTTCAATGTGGAGTACGTAGGCGCTTGTCCTCGGACCTATGTAGTATGGGATGCATAGAATCTGAACAAGTGTGCATTAATGTCATCCTAGTGTAGAATTGTGTGCATTAGGCATTAAGGCATGACATACACTTATATTTAGGATAATCACCTTTGACACGTTATTTATTCATTTCAATTTTATTGTGTCTTCTTAAAGTATGAGATCGTTATACTATTCCCGGTATAGAGAGGATAGCCGTGTATAACTTTTCGTCAGTTGTAAGTAACTGACGAGCCCACAGATTAACATGCAGGTAAAGGACCATTCATGGAGTTATAAAGTGGATATGCTGTTGCTGTTTAGAAGTTAAAGATGTTGGAAATGATGTTAAAGTTATACAAGTTGTATTTCATTGTTGTAATCTTTTAGTCTTCCGTTGTGTAAAAACCAAGTGTAAAGGAACTCTGATGTATTGTGAATGAAAAGTTTTAAATTTTCTTGTAAAATTGTACGAAGTGAAGTAAAGATCCTGTGAAATATCGAATTTATCCTTATTTGAAATTCGGGGCGTTACAATAGATGATCCCATAGATGTTAGAAAATCTGTTAGATCTTGCCCTAAATACCCTATGTCCGATTTTATATCATATTCAAACTTGTCTTCTTCTTTTTCTGCCTTCACCTCCCAATTGTCTAGTGTAGAGATTCCAAAGAATGTACAGGATGCTCTAGAAGTTCCAAAGTGGAGGGAAGCTGTATTTGAGGAGATGAAAGCTCTTGAAAAGAACAAAACTTGGAGAGTCATGACACTACCAGTTGGTAAGAAGACCGTGTGATGTAAGTGGGTGTTTATTGTGAAGTACAATTCAGATGGGTCGGGTTTCACTCAAATCTATGGCATAGATTACTCAGAGACATTTGCTCATGTTGCAAAATTGAACACTGTCAGAATACTTTTATCTTTTGCGGCTAACCTGGATTGGCCTCTACATCAGTTGGATGTTAAAAATGCCTTCCTCAATGGTGATCTAGAAGAAGAAGTATACATGGATAGTCCTCCTGGCTTTGAAGACAAATTTGGATCAAAGGTATGCAAGTTGAAGAAGTCTTTTTATGGCTTAAAGCAATCTCCGAGAGCTTGGTTTGAAAGGTTTACTCGTGCTATGAAGAACCAAGGGTACACTCAAGGACAAGCTGATCACATTTTATTCTCCAAATTCTCCTCTGATGGGAAATGAGAAGAGTAAAAGAGTGACTTGCTACAGACTTTGAAATCAAGGACTTTGGGTCCTTGAGATACTTTCTTGGTATGGTGGTTGCTCGATCAAAGAAAGGAATTGTGGTTTCACAGCAAAAATACATTCTCGATCTATTGTGAGAAACGGGAATGAGTAGTTGTCGACCAGCCGACACCCCCATGGATTCCATTGCAAAACTTTGGGGAGAAGGAAATGTTCCTGTTGACACCGGAAGATACCAGAGGTTGGTGGGTAAGCTAATTTAATTGTCTCACACTAGACCTGACATCGCCTTCTCAGTCAGTGTAGTGAGTCAGTTTATGCATTCTCCTTATGAGGAACATCTTAAGGCAGTTTATAGAATACTGAGATACTTGAAGGCCAATCCCGGAGAGGGTTTATTTTTTATGAAGACTGGTGAAAGAAATGTGTCTATCTTCACTGATGCAGATTGGGCAGGTTCAGTCACAGACAGAAGATCAACCTCTGGATATTGTACCTATGTATGGGGTAATCTTGTGACATGGAGAAGCAAAAAATAAGGAGTTGTAGCAAGAAGCAGTACAAAAGCCGAGTTTAGAGCTATGGCTCAGGGTATTTGTGAAGGACTATGGATTCAAAGAGTCCTGGAGGAACTTAAGATAAAAAATGAGCTTCCATTGAAGTTATATTATGACAGTAATGCTGCCATAAGCATAGCCCACAACCCGGTTCAGCATGATAGAACCAAACATATTGAGATTGATCGTTAGTTCATAAAAGAGAAATTAGATGCTGAAATCATATGTCTACCATTTGTGACCTCTAGTCAGCAAACTGCGGAAATCTTAACTAAAAGCTTGGTAAGACCCGTCTTTGAGCATTTGATAAGCAAGTTGGGCATGATAAATATCTATGCACCAACTTGAGGGGGGGGGGGGGGGGGGGGGTGGAGAATCTCCTGACTCTCTCTCCTCTAATTTGCTATTATTAGAAAAGATTTTCTGTTTCCATTTAGTTTTCTTTTTCCTTAAAGTTCTCCTTGATTCAAGGATGGACATTAATTGTATTTCTCCTATTTAAACAAGCCTTGGGGCTGAAGAATAAATCAAGCTTTCACCACCTGTGTTCTATTGGATACTATTGCTCTTGTATCTTTATCATTGAAATAGTATCTTTCTTTTTTTTTTCTTCTCAATATATGCGCACTGGCTTGAAAATTCATGTATATTGAAATGAGATGTATCATCCTCTTTTCTCTTTCACACCGTACAAGGACTGTCATTTGCAATTCATCCATGAACTAAGTTGTTGTCAAAAGTGGGCCATCAGAGAGTGCTTCAACAAAGTATAGAAGAAGAAATTACCCTTCAGTTAATAATAAGCTAGTGATATGTATCGCTCCATAATCAGATACTAGTTTGTTAAAGTTGGGAAGATGGTTGAGGATAGGTAGGGATCCCCCAACTAATCGAAACATGTAGCTTAGATCTCGGAGTTGATGATACAGGGACACTTCTGTTTGGTAGCAATGTCGTGTCGGACACACGAATCCTACACGACACATGATATTTTAGGTTAGTTTTTCAAAATTTTCCTTGTATTGTTGTATCCTGTCACATCACATATGTGCCCATGTTTCTTAAGGTAATTTTTGACTCAGAGGCTTGGGAAATTCACTTTCCCCTTGCAACTGTTAGATCCGCCCTTCGTAACACATTTGATCACGTCCCGTTGATTATTTCCTTTGGCGGAGCACCTCGCTGAAGGGCTAGGTGTTTTCGATTTGAAAAAGCCTAGCTCTGAAACGGTAACATGCGTCCCATAGTTTCTAATTCTTGGGAAGCACCTGTAGAGAGGAGGGACGGTATTCAGTGGGATGTTGTGTCTACTTGGAATTTTAAAATTCGTAGACTCAGAGGGTTTCTTAAACGTTGGGCAAGGGAAGAGAGAAGATGAACCATAGCTGATAAGGAACGAATTACGGAGAATATTCATGCCTTGGAACATGTTGAGGAGGATAGAGCCCTAGATAGGGATGAATTATCCGACCTTCATAAGTCTAGAGAAGACCTAGACATTATTTTTCAAAAAGAGGACGATTATTGGAGACAAAGATTGCAGGACTAATGGCTGCTAGATGGGGATGCTAACACAGCATATTTCCATAGGATTGCCAACTACCGGAGAAGATCCAACTTTATTTTGGGCCTTAACATTGAGGAGAAGTGGGTGTCGGACCAACCTTCGATGAGTTCCCACATTGAGAATAATTTATGCATACTTTTAGGACGACCGAGAGATTCGTTGTGTTCTCTTAATGAGTCCTTTTGGTCTTGGACACAGATTGTGGGCCTAGTAGACCTTGAGAAACCTTTTGAGTTGAGCGAGATCTTTTGTGCAATTAAAGACTTAGGGCAGGACAAAGCATTAGGTCATGATGCATTCCCAGTCTTTTTCTATACAGTTTCTTGGGATATTATCAAGTCGGATCTTTGTCGCATCTTTGAGGAGGTATTTGAAAATCACGGCTCAGATTGAGTGGCTCAACTACGCGACAATCATTTTAATTCCCAAAACTGAGGAAATTAAAAGGTTGGAAATCTCATATCCATTAGCCTGTCGAACTCTTCCTTCAAAATCATTACTAAAGTATCAGCCAATAGACTGAACCTATGGCTTAATACTATCATCCATCAAGCCCAGAGTGGATTCATTCACGGGAGGGACGTTTTAGATAGCATCACAATTGCCCATGAGGCCATTTTTCAATGCTATAGAGATAGAGGGGAGGGTTTCCTGCTTAAGTTTTACTTTGAAAAGGCATACGATACTGTTGAATGGACAGTGTTAAAGAAGTTTTAGAAACTAAAGGGTTTGGACCCAGATGGAATGGATGGATAATGCATTCAGGGCGGTTAATCTTCGATGTTGATTAACGACTTTCCTAGTAACATTATCTTGTGCAAAAGACAACTCAGACAGGAAGATCCTTTATCCCCTCTTCTGTTCACCCTTGTCGTTGACGTGCTATTATAAATGATTCAGTATTGTTCCAATCGGCACCTCCTTCGTGGTATTGGATGTTTGGACGGAATCCGTGGTATCCCCATTCTCCAGTATGCTGACAACACGCTCTTTTTTGGGAGGAATGAGATCAATGAGGTCCTCATCTACAAGGACATATTATTGTTCTATGAGGCTTGGTGTGGATTAAGAGTTAATTTTGAAAAGAGCAATCTCATCGATCTGGGAAGATGTGATGAGGTTTCATCAACCCTATTGACTAATGTCTTGGATTGCAAAGTGGAAAGGTTCCCCATCAAATATTTGGGAGTCCCTCTCCGACCAGGTCAACTAAAACGATGTGATTGGTATATACTCCTTGAGAGATTCGAGAAACGTCTTCCTGGTTAGAAGAAGAAGCATCTCTTTTTGGGGAGCAGGAGCACTCTCATTAACGTGGTTCTTTTTAATCTATCTATCTATTAGATGTCGATCTACGGATTCCCTTTCTGGGTTATTAATAAGATTGACAAAATCCTGAGAGATTTCTTATGGAAGGGAAGCAGGGAGGATGGGACCCTTAGTAAAATGGAGTATTGTTTGCGGATGAAAATAGTTTGGAGGACTGGGGATTCTTAATATACGAGAGATGAATCGAGCCTTTACATTCCCGCCTCACTATTTCTCAAGGTTTTGTTTAGGCCAGATATCGGAGATGTAGGTGCTTCAATTTTTTTTTTTTTTTTTTTTTTTTTTTTTGAGAGAGAGGGGGGGGGGGGGGGGCAACGATCCCCAGTTTGAAAAGGAATCGACAAAGTGGGTGAGTTAATCCACTGTCATTCCCCAAGTAGGTTGGGGAACGGAGAAAATACCTGATTTTGGCTTGACATTTGGGCAAGTCCCAATACGTTGGCATGTCTCTTCTCCGAGGCGTTTGATTTGGCTCTCAATAAACATGCCCTGGTTGCAGATTATTGGGTCAAGTCTTCTAGGCAAATTAGAGTGTCATCCCAAAGCGTCGTATCCCTCTTTACTCATTCTTAGAGGGTAGGTCGATTATCGACTTTAACGGTTTGGATGAGAGGGAGTGGCACCTTGCTCCCAATGGGAAATTTTTGGTCAACTCCAATGTATATATCTCTCTGTGATGGGGGGATGAAAAGTGCTGAGAATATAGTCTCCACACAAGGTCCAGGCTTTCTTGTGGTTGGTCCTCAAAGACGCGATTTTAACTAGGAAAAATCTTTCTAAAAAAAGAATGGTCACGATGTTTTCTTGTCCTAGATGTGGGGATATGCTAGAAACCATCGATCATCTCTTTCTTGAGTATCGGCACAGTAAACGTATTTGGGACTTCCTCCTTTTGGGCTTTGGCCTTCACGGTTACCCCCTGCGAGTTTCTCATTTATGGGAAGAATTTAGAGCTTGTGAAGTTGTTCTTGTGAGACAGAGGGACTGAGATTGTTTAGTTGCAACTTCATTATGGATCATTTGGCTCGATAGAAAGATTTGTGCTTTAGAAATCAGTCTTGTAACTTTGTTCAATTGATTCATAAAATTTTCTCTCTCACCTCGTCATGGTTGTCATTCCAGGTGCTAGAAAGAAAGCGCGTAAGGGACCTTTGTTTTCTAGAGATGAGGGATCAACTAGAAATGCCAACTACTGACCGGAGGTTGCCCTTTGCTTGTGGGGGGGTGTAGTTTGGACGCTGGTTGTTACTTTTGGGAGATGGGCTGGGATGGTTGTTCTACTTGGGGGGTTCTTTTGGATGTTCTTGAATCCATTTGTATTATGTATTTGAAGACGTTATGTTCCTCGACATATTTTGAGTCATTTTGTATCCTTAATGTAACAGTTTGAGTTATTTTTATGTTATCCGATGGCAATTCTCGTGCCGCTTTAAATCAAAAAAACATCTTTACTATAAAAGAAGTACTGAAAGACCTTCAGCGAGATGTGAAAATATATGAAAGGGCCACGTATGACACACATAATAAATATTGAATGACAATCTTATCTACGTATGGGGTGGAATCATTCAAATTTACTAGTATTCTGTCGGCCAATAGAGTATACAAGTATTAATTGGAGGGCTGTATAGAGTCTATAGACAACTCTATATATGCATGCCTAGCACACAGATTCAATCAAGTATTATAATTGAATTTTTTTGGGGGGTTATTTTAACCGGGTAAATTACTTTGTGAATCATCACTTTTAATGTCAAAGGAAATTCAAGACCTGTACTGCAAGCTTTTCTATAATTTTAATTTTATGGGAACATTCTTCTTCAGTTTAAATTGTTAAATGAAGTTAAAGAACAGTGATTCTTTTTGGTTGTTCGCGAACATGACCCTCTTGGATGAGATGTTGAGCTTTTAGGGATTTTTATGCTAGTGGTAGTGGTAGTGGGCCTACTGCTAGAAGGGGCAGAACGAGTAGAAGGACTCGTACCCAATGAAGGAGATTATAAACTGGTAATGACACGCTTCAATGCATTCTTTGTCACACACCTTAATTCACTTATTCTGAGCAATGGAACCAAGAGGTTGGTTGTTGTTGGTAAGTACTAATCTACTGCGAAAGAGTTCAACTCTTTTATTGCCTTTGACAACTTCAGTGTTTTTGATGAAGTTTTTTTTTTTTTTTTTTTTTTTTTGAGAAAAAGGTGGGATAATGCCACCCTGTTTCATTAATAAGAGATTAATAAACAACCCCGAAGTCTCGGGAAAAGAAAGTACAGAGCAGAAAATAAAACATAACCCCCAACAAAACCCTGGGGGGTGGGTTACATCATCCAGCCTAGAGGCAGCCAAAACACAGGTACAAAATACTAAGGACTGAAACAGAAAAGACGTAACAGTGAGGTGGGAGTCCGCTCATTAGTCCAGAGTTGGCCCGATCTCAATCTCCTCGTCGTCAAACTCTTCCACCTGGAAAACCCTTGCGATTCTCCCCCTTGCTCCTGAGGCAGCAGCTGTAGCCCAAAAGGAAATTAGATGCATGATATGAGTAAGATTACCAGAAATAGATTTACATGAAGCACGGAAATAAAAATTATTCCTATCAAGCCATAACGCCCATGTGGCTGCCGCAATGGCAATGAACCATGCCTCTTTCATGTCACGACGGGACGATGCAAATCTGGCGCCGACCCACAATTCCTCATAGTCTCTAGGATATTCATTTGTACCAAGTGCTCTCAGCACTTCTGCCATGACTGCCTTGCTTCTGGTGCAGTGAAGAAATAGATGGTTCAGATCTTCCACGTGTACATTACAGAACCCGCAATTGGTCGCAATGTGGGGTTGCCTCTTGGCTAGGTTCTCTCTTGTGAGTATGGCGTTGTTGAGTACAAGCCAGAGGAAGACTCTAATTTTCAGAGGTGCTTTAGTCTTCCATAGTACTGTAGCCCAGTTGGGTCTGCATCCTCGGTAGTTAATCCGGTGGTAAAATGATCTAACCGAGAACACTCCCTTGTTCTCAAGACCCCACCGCATGTGATCTGGACCTTGGGCACATATCACCCCAGATTGGGCTATGCGCGCTTGTAGTTCATGCAATTGCTGTAGCAACCTTGGAGAGAGAGTACCGTGGAACGGCGGCCTCCAAGTCCCCCTTTTCCAAGTTTCCGCCACCAAAATATTCGGTCGTTTCGTGAAAGCAAACAACTCTGGGAAATCTTCGTTGAGAGTATGAGGACCGCACCACTTGTCCCACCAGAATCTGGTGGTACATCCATTGCCGATGAAAGAAGAAGTTACTGAATTGAAAGGACCGCTGGCCTTAGCAACTCCTTTCCAGAAGCGGGAGACTTTGGGTCCTACTCGGAAGCCTAAACTTCTAGTCCCTTTCCCTCGGAGGTAAGGCTGGATAAAGTCCTGCCATCCTTCCCCGCCGTGATGAAACACTTTCCACCACCACTTTCCCAGGAGAGCCAAGTTCATATCTCTGAGGTCAATGATACCTAGCCCTCCGTGCCTTTTTTTCATGCAAGCGATATTCCATTTAATAAGGTGGTAGCCTCCCTTACTGGAGTCTGCACCTTTCCATAGGAATCTTTTCCTGATACGGTCGATCCTTTGGATCACCCACTTTGGGAGTTCAAAAAAGGACATGTAGTAAATGGGCAGATTGGATAACACAGAGTTGATGAGGACCACTCTGCCCCCCAGAGATAGTGATTTGCCTTTCCAACCGGACAGTCTGTCCTCCACCCTGTCAATAATAGGCATCCAGTCAGCTTTAGTGAGCCTCCCTGGGCGGAGCGGAAGCCCTAGATATTTGATTGGGAATTCATCTATCGCACAGTTGAGAATGGTGGCATGTTCCCGAGTCTCAGCTCCTGAGATTGAAATAGGAATCAACGCACTTTTGTGAAAATTGATTCTAAGGCCTGACCAGGCTTCAAAGCAGTAAAGGACCCCTTTAAAGCAAATAGTCTCCGCTCTAGTTCCATTTCCAAAGATTAGGGTATCGTCAGCATATTGAAGGATCGTGCATCCCTGATTGGCAGTGCTGCTGGCCACCGGTGATATCCACCCTTTTCTTTGACAGTTTTCTAGCATGCCTCTGAGCACATCCGCAACAATAGTGAAAAGAAGTGGGGACAGCGGGTCCCCCTGGCGGAGTCCCTTCTTGCACGGGAACGAAGGCCCGGGTCTCCCATTCACTGAAATTGTCGTTTTGCTAGACAGTAAACACTGTTTGATCCACCTAATCCACTTGTCCCCAAAACCTCTCCCCCTGAGTGCCTCTAGCAAACATTCCCAGTCCACAGAGTCGTATGCCTTCTCAAAATCCAGCTTGAGGAGGAAGTTCTTGGTGCTGTTCTTGTGACAGTGGTGGATAACTTGTTCAGCAGTAGCCACGCAGTCTAGGATACATCGACCCTTAATGAATCCCGTCTGTGTACTACTGATAAGGCTGTCCATAATGCCACCCAAACGGATAGCTAGGACCTTAGTGATGATCTTAGCCGAGCAGTTTATCAGGCTAATTGGTCTAAAATCCCCAACGCACTTGGAATCCTCCCGTTTGGGGATCAACACAACTTCAGCAAAGTTGAACATTCCCAACCTCAGGTTATTGTGAAAAAATTCCAACATTACATCCATAAATTCTCCCTTAATTTCCTCCCAGAAGACTTGGTAGAACAGCATAGGGAAGCCATCTGGACCAGGCGACTTGTCAGCCCCCATCTGGTCAATGGCCGTTTTGACCTCTACTTCCGTGAAAGGATCCTCCAAGGAAGCCTTTTGAGCCGGAGCAATCTGATACTCTTGCCAAAAGTCCTCACCCATAGGGATCCTAAAGTCATTCTTTTTCCCGAATAGACCCTTATAGAAAGACTGGAAAGTCGAGGAAATCACCTTATCATCCTGTGTTGTTCCTGTATCTGTCTGAATAGACAGAATGAGATTGGATCTCCTTCTAGCACTTGCAACCCGGTGGAAGTAGGCCGTATTCGCGTCTCCCTCTTTGAGCCACGAAATCCTGGACCTCTGTTGCCATTTGATCTCTTCTAGCCTATACAGCTTGGCAACGTTATCCCGGAGTGCTAATAGCCTGTTTCGCTCTTCTTGCGACAAGACTCTAGTATCTTCCATCCTCTCAAGTTCATCAATTTCTACCAGGAAGGACTCTTTATCACGCCAGATGTTCGAAAATCTAGACCGATTCCATCTATAGAGCCTCTTCCTTAGTCTACGAATTTTCCCACACCAACGAGAAGCCGCGTCCCTGCCCGTCATGGGAAGGTCCCAGTTCTCCATGACCATATGGTGGAATCCTTGAATTTCCAACCAGGCCTTTTCGAATCTGAACTTCCTAGGCTTGCGGGCTCCCCGATTCCCCACATCGAGGAGGATCAGAGTGTGATCTGAAGTTGGCCTAGGAATCGTTCTAGCCGATGCGAGAGGAAATAAAGCTTCCCAATCCATAGAGACTAGAATCCTGTCCAGCTTGGCCATAACCGGAACCGCTTGCAAATTAGACCAAGTAAAAAGTCCATCATTGATTGGGATATCAATAAGTTCAAGATCCGTGATAACTCTATTGAATTCCTCTCGGTGCCTATCGCTAGCGCCTCTTCCCTTGTGCTCAAAAGCGAATCTAGTGATGTTGAAATCCCCACCTACAATCCAAGGTCCCGACCAGCGTTGCCGGATGTCGGACAATTCTTGCCAGAAGGCCTCTCTATCTGTGGCCACGTTCGGTCCGTAGACAACAGTCACCGTTTGCATCCAATCATCGGACCGTCGTTTAAGTCGGGCAGTCAATGTGAACGTTCCACAGAGCTCCTCTTCGCAGGAGAGGAGGTCCGAGTTAAACCCTATAGCAATCCCCCCTGATGCACCTACAGAGGGCCGTAACAACCACTCCTTGATCCTGTGACCACCCACTCTTTTGAGTTTGTGCCCGTGCTGTAGTTTGGTCTCCTGCAGCCCTACTACATCCGCCCTGGAATTGCTAATGATATCCCGCACCATTCCCCTCTTACCCCTGTCCCCCAACCCCCTAACATTCCAGAATAGTGTATTCATTGGGGGGGATTGTCATGGGAGATCGTGGTGGAGGGTGTAGGGCCGGCTACATCCTCGAGAATGGTAGTCGACCCCGAGCCAACTCCAGATCGTGGGAGATCGTGGTGTTTTTGATGAAGTTGCATCCAACTACAAACCTTTCACTGTAATTGTTGACACAACTGCTGCAGCTACACCGGATATTCATTCAGGTGAGCATTCTTCTGGATCTAATTTGGATGTCAAGTACTGTACTTATAAATTTGATTTATTTGATGGTTAACAAAATCATGTACCCAACATTGATATCAAATGTGTATAATCAAAAAAAAAAAACATTGATATCAAATGTTGAAACCTTTTTCTTTATGGTCAGCCAGCAAACATTTTGGACATGAAAAACATAGGAGTGAGCACTCCAACTTTGGATGACTGGTGCCGTGATGATGCTTGATTTAAGTTCTAGAGCGGTGTTTTCGGTGGGTCGGTATCTATTATGTATTTACCACCAATGTAAGTCTATGAAAGGCATGACTGTCTGTTGTAAAATCATCAGTTTAGTCTTTTGAATATATGTACGAACACTATGATATTAAAAGAAAAAGCAGTCCATCTAAGCAGCAGGTCTTGCCTATACTTCAGATATCGTTATGATTTATTTGTGACGTCATTAAGGCTATTAATCGTAGTATATTTCTCTACTATGATGACTGAATTGATGAGTGTGAAGTTTGTATGCATTGACCTACAAGTGGCTTTTTAATCATCCACATTTGAGCGCAGAGTCTGCATTGTCACAGGCAAAAATAGGTAAAAGGTAGCTTGGCCAAAAGCTGCTACACTGCTGCCAGTCTTGCAATGGCATATGAAAGAACCCGTTTTCTGCTAGCTGCTACCGAGATGTCAAGAGCAATGGTGATTGAGATAGACTCCGAAACATCCGAGGTGTGGCATAGTCTATGCAATCTACTAGAATCTAAGCATCACTTTATGTGTGTAGTGCTTGACGAGTTGCTCGCAAAAAAGGAAACTTTCCCGGATGCCATGCCTGCCTAGGCAATGTGGCTACTCTGTGTGCTTGTTGGAAACCTTACCTGGCTAAGTTCAGTGATATATACCAGCAGAATCATTCAAAGCTACTTACTCTTACCAAATAGCAAAATAACAGCAAAGTGATAACTCCCCATACTGCAAGCACAACAAATCGAAAAAAAGACTAAAGCTCAATTAAAGAAAGTTCATCTAGAAAGCTTAGAGCAGTCACTTCATCTAAAATGCTCGGACCAATGAGTAAAATTTCATAATTTCTTAATCTCCTCAAAATATCGTAAGCCTCTAGGCTAACTTCTGATCATGAGTAGACAGCATAACAAATATCTAATCACACTCAGCTGGTAAAACTTCCACAAAATTTAGCTTCTCTAATCTTTTATTGTAATAAAATGTACACAAATAGATCAAAATGTTGGAGTTGTATACACTAATAGATCAAAGGGAATCAACTATTCAGTACCCTTTTAAATGATCTTCTACTGGCTTGAAATAATCATGGAAGACAAAGGAGTAAGGTAACGCAAAATAATTGAAATCGCAAAGTTGGTGAATTCACAAACAAATAAAGGGCCACTCAGCTGTAACAATAAATTAAATTAATGTATGGCAGCTATTATTAACATCACCATTATATATAACAAACACAAGACCACCTTTGATGGTCCTTTCTCATCTACCAAATTTGCCTGGAAGATCAATCGTTAATTAATAGGTTAGCTGAAGTATTTATTTAAAATACTTTTTGGGGTTTCCCCAAATCCTTTGGCAACTGTCAACATAGTCTGGAATTTATCCTCCTCGTGGGTGAACTGATCGATTCTCTTCAGAACATCAACCAGAGATTTAAAACTGTCGCTGAAATTAGACACTGCTGTCCAGTTTTCAAGCTGCTCATATAGGTGGAGGAGGAGATTTTTCTGGGTGTGGAGCTTTCGTTTAATGAGATCGTACTCTATTTGCTGAGATCGCTTTAGTTCTTGGAGGGCTGCACTCACTTCATCTTCAAGCTCCATGGACATTTTTTGGAGGACTGCATTCACACAGTCTTCTTCTTCAGTCTTCACAGGCACATCATGATCAATGGTAATGAATGAACAACCCTGAGTTTGCTCATCAGTTACAGCAATTTCATCACTGGAAACAAAGGCAGGTGTAATGTTTATAGAGATATCCATATTATCCACTCCTCCCAATGCGAAGACTTCATTTTCAAGGGTTATGTTTCCTGGTCAAAAGCAAAGGAAAAAAAAAAGAAATATGATCCCAGGATAATTAATATTCTGAAGCATTACAATGCACCTGGAGAAAATATTAGCAAGTAGTTTCACCATCATAGCTTGCAGCTATTACTTTACTCTTTATCGTGTAAAATACTTTTTTTATAAAACAAAATATTTTTGTTATAAAAGTTTAAACTGCATGATACAAAAGATACAAGTTTTAAAAAATTCAATGCATGTATGATTTGATTTCTAATTCTTCTAATTCAATTTTACATGAAATCTACACAATATATTATGCTAAACCACTTTTGTCCAAGGATTTTTCTAACTTTTTTCTTTAAAAAAAAAAAAAGAAAGAAAGCAAATGTAGGAGGCAACCCCCCACTCTTTCATCCCTCTGCAGAAGAAATCTATACATATATAGGAAGAGGTCTCTTGCTCTAGAAATTTCAATTAATTTGAAAAGTAAATTTAGATGTCTCTTTTTCCTCCTAAAGGTTATTTTCTATAATAGGAAAATGAAATAAACTAATAGAAAACAAAATGAGATCAAAAGTTGATTGTGAAAACTTTTTCATCCAATACTTGGACAGTTATAGCAAGCTGGTTAACATCATCCGTTTCAGACGAAGATTTAACATAATACGTTTCTTTAGTATCACCTGTCACATCATCCGTTTGTGAAGATGATTTAACATCACCCATTTCTTCAACATTAAAAGCATCTATTTCTTTAACATTAGCAGCATCCATTTCTTTGACATCAACAGCATCCATTACTTCAACATCACCAGGTTTATAATCATCCATATTATACCTTCTTCGTTTGTAACTTCTACATGAAAACGAGAAGATTGATTTAGAACCTAGTTTCATGTTCTTAACTGTTGAGCAAAAAATGACTTTAGGGGCAGTATTTGTAGACAAAAACATTGCAAAAAGATAGCATGATAAGTACATGAAACAACAACAACCATTAAGATATTTTCAATAGCAGTCATAACGGAATAAGAGAAAATTGATGGCCAAATTACAAAAAACTACTCAATACTTTGGGTCTTTCTTAGATAACTACCATAACTTTAATGTGTGCATCTCCTCAAACTATCATTTTCTCTAGATAACTACCCTAACTTAGGGTAATATTCTTCAATAAAGTTGCATAGTTTAGGATTGTTTCTTGAAAGTAAATAAATGTTTGAGGTAGATAATTATTACAATTTTGCATTAAAACGAGCGATTTTTTTTTTGGGTGGGGGTGGTTGCCAGGGGGGTTTATACGCATTTTTTAAAGTGGAGCGATGTTAGTTATTTTAGAAAGGCGCAATGTATGGGGTAGTTTTCTCTAATTTAGTCAAAACATAAGTTGTGACGCATACACATGCTGAGACACACAAATGAAGAAGTTATTATGCACTCAACCTCTTTTTCTAGAACTGTGATGCTACGAAGAGAGACATCAAACGATGCAATATTATTTACTAAAAAGTTCAATTAAATTTGATTCCAAGTCTCAACAAATTACTATCAATTAATCTATAAATTTATTAAATACATTAAGTAGCAGGCAAACTTGCCTTTTAATTTGACTTGGCATTTACAATTTGATTCCAAGTCTCAACAAATTACTATCGATTATTAATCTATAAATTTATTATATACATTAAGTAGCAGGCAAACTAGGCTTTTAATTTGACTTGTGCATTTACAATTTGCTTTCAAATAAAGTAAAAAAATGGGGTACTATAGAATACCTTGAGCAAGAATCTTTGATGGGAAATAGTGACAATTTGTACAAGAAAGTTTAATATCTTGCGCAAGGAGTGGAGTGAAAAGCAAAAACTGGATACTGGAGGACCTTTCCAGATTGAGCACCACAAATTGATGTTCGACCTTAGACTGAGAAGGTGAACAAGATTGAGCACCACAAATTGATGTTCGACCTTAGACTGAGAAGGTGAACAAGATTGAGCACCACAAATTGATGTTTAACGTTAAACTGAGAAGGTGAACAGGAGAAGAGGACATACCGTAAATAATCAAACTGAAAAAAATCTTGCCATTTAGCCAATAGGTGTATACATGATTTCATCAAAAGATGTATAGATTGTCATCAAACAGAGTGATTGACTAGAACAGTCAGTGTGTACTGAGTCAACTTTAATGTTTTTTTGACCCAATTCAATCATACCAAATGCTGCGAGTGCCATTAGGACCTAGTGGTAAGCCTTCTTGGTAGTGAGCAAGAGGTCGAGGGGCGTTGAGTCCCATCTACACCAATCCCTTTATTTCGGAGAGGAGGAGGAGGAGGCGAGGGGGGGGGGGGGGGGGGGGGGGTTGGACGGCCTTGTTCCAAAGAAAAAAGAAAAACCACCAAATGTTTGAAAGAATGGTGTACATACGGGTTTGTTAAGCAAAGGAGCAGTTCGTTTTTGTGTTGGTTGGAATGGTAATTTTACTTAAATTAAATACGTCTATCTATGAAGAAAGATTTTTTTCTTTTTTCTTTTTTCTTTTCTGTCAAGTGTCAACGTAAGTGAAGCGATATTTTGCTTGCCAAAATGAAGTTATCTGTAAAATGAACACAAACAAAAATAAGTTGCAAATATTTCTGCAATTAGCACTATATGATAGTCAAGAAAGACTAAATTAGCGCAATTTCTAAACTAGTATATCTATCAAATTTAGTCAACAACATCACAATATTAAAAAGTTGAACATTATTACTGAAATTGTGGTCGACCATCCTATGTTATCATAAACTTCATAAAGCACAAGAAGCAAGGCCAATATATACTTACCTCAAGGAAGAAATATACTTTAACTTTTTTTCTTCCTCTTCGCTGTAGATGAGCAACTTCTCATGCAATATAATAGAGTCACAATCACCAATGTCTGCAGCAACAAGTTGCTGAAGCTGATTAATTGCAGTTTCATTTAATAATGAAGAAATCAGGGTACTATAGTTAAACCCTTGGAGAATAATGTTTGGACTACTATTACAACCATTCAATTTCCAGAATATTTTTCCACTGCTTCCCAATACCACCGGGTAAGTTCTAACTGCCTCAGATCTCTAATTCTCTATAATCATTTTGTAAATGCAAAACAAAAAAGAAAATACAAATACAAATACAAATACAAAATATGTTAAAGTTTTAGAGAATAAATATTAATGATAAAGCACAACAAAAGAAATTGAAAACTCTAAGATCCATGCTCTGTACACAGGACACTGTATATTATACTAGCTAGATAGATATTATACTAGCTAGATACACTGCTATTTGGGTTAACAGACAAGTGTGAGGTGAAGTGTTAAATGTGTTATATAGCTGCACTTGATTAAAAATAATTTATAAAAATTATCAAACATTTAGTTGGATTAATTGGAACATAGCTAATTACATAGAACAAAATGCACCATTTCTAAATAATGAATATTCATAAGAAAGCACAGCAATATTTTAGCTTGATTATAGCAAAGATATTTCACATTAATTTTATTTAAATATCTAAGGTCACACAAAAAAAGTCATAGCCTTTCTATGACAAAGGGAACTTCAAATTAACCAATATTTCTTACCTGATCAAATTGCTAAAAAGATATAAAATCAAAGATAACATATTCCAGTAAAGATACTAAAAATACCAATTATCATGCACCAATTTTAACAAAACAACAATAATATCATATTTATAACAACAACAACAACAAAGACTCTATTCCAAATTTTTTGTGTTGGGCTACACGAATCAATGTAGCTTAATGCAAGCGATAGGGTTGACAGTTTTGCACTTCAGTTCCACAAAAGTTTTAAGATTGTAATGCCCTAGCCTATCGCTTTCTGGCTTTTGACACAGTAATTCAATCTAAAGGAAATTTAAGAAAAATGAAATGATTGGTTCACAATAATTCCTCACTGTGCTGGTATTAAAATTAACAGTCAAGGAAGGTATGAACAGGATAGCATCAAGGCTAAATTTAAGTGACCTAAACAGTTGTTTTTTTCTGAAAAGAGTATACCTTTATTGAGCCATGCAATTTAAGTTCATGCAATTAAAGGGCATACAGGCATGAGGAAACATAACAAAAATTTTGAGATTTCAATAAATAGCATTATTTTAAAGACCTTTATGGTCTAGGTACAACTTTTTTCCTTAACACTCGTCTTGCAAGAAATAAATCTCATCTCCAGTTGGATACAAGTAAAGCGTTGCTTATTTAAGAATTGTGATTGACCATAACTCTGAAGTTGTAGTAGGAATGAGGATATTAAACTTATATTCTAAGATGCCCGTGCAGGTCGAGACCTAAGCTGTGTACACTAGTATTTTTTTTAATCTACAAATTGCTTGTACCCAGCCCAACCCGTAAATAGCGGGTCGGGTCGGTTATGACCATGGGTGCCTATGTCTATCCACATTTCAAATCAACATTAACTATCCACTTAATATAGTAGAAGTATTACAAAATATAAAAAATAATTAAATAGTTTTAATTAAGTTTTTATCACATCAAAATTATTGATTAAAAAAAGGATACATCGAGACGCGACTATTGATATTTACGACATTCCTAATATAGAAACCAAGATCATTGTCTGAGACGAGATCCGATACCGAGTCTTGCTACCATGATGCAGACGATACACTAGTATTTAGTGAGTGTGAGCTGGTTCAAGCGATGGCGTTAAAATGACGATTGCATTGTTGTGCCCTACAATTAGAACTTTGGGTAACTTTCGAGTTAGATCATTTTCATAGGAAATTTGACCATTCCACTTGTAGCATCCATCCAAACTAATATTATATTACCAAGCGGCTAGCGCTATAAATTATAGGGGGGGAGTTTGCCCAGCCACAATAAGGAATGACCCTATTGGAAAAATACATTAAAATAAGTCCACAGATGAAAAGGTAAATTGTTGCCCTTGGGAGGGCTCGACGTAGTGGTCCAAACTCTACCTATGTACAACCTCTCAATCTTGGAGACACCTACATGGGTAAAGACTTTAAATCAAAAAATTAAGAGATTCCTTTGGCACGGAATCCATACCTATACAAAATGTAGTTCTTTACTCATGAGTTATTGTAAGAAGAAGAAAAATATTATGATATTAGCATTCTTCAAGGTTTTAAATCTCAGATTTCGGACTCGTCTCGATAAGGGATGTTTCATCTTGGATCGGAGATTTCAGGAAAATGTGATCATCTCGGATGTCCATTTCGGACACTCAATAAACATATTTTTTTTGTTATTAAACAAGATATTATATATTATACATGTCATTTAACATATAAAATATTGTATAATATAACTAATGCCATGAATCAATGGTGGTAAATATTCATAGAATTTAACAACAATATAAAAGAGAATAATATAAGTATATAACTAAATTGAATTTGCAGTGATTAAAAAAAAAATGTATTAGTTAATACACTTGACTTTGCATATACACAAACAATAGAGAAATGAAATCCTCACATTATCTTAGGTTAAGGTCCTATATTGAAAGACTTATATGCAAAAAGTAAAACAAAAAAAAAAGTTATACATTCACAATAACATTAGTGTCTATTTCGGCTGATATTTCGAAAATTTCGACAATATTTCGGCCGATATTTCCGCAATTTCGGCCAAAATCTACACATTTCGGTCGAAAACAATATGGAGTATAAAATCTATGATTTCGTATCGGCAAGTTAGCCGAAACGAAATTTCGGTTGTATCGGCCGAAATTAAAAACAACGGCATTCTTAAGCCTCATATATATATGAACAACGCTTTATTTGGTAATTGGTTATGACAGCTTCATAAGAGGAAAAAAGGCTAAATGGGCACAATGTGTTCGCTTAGCCCATTTTAAGGATGACAATCTACACAACAATTTAAAAACAAGACATCTATTTTGGGTTTATAAAGAGGGTTACAATGAGCTCAGGACTGCTTCATGCCTGGGTTCTCCTAAAGAATTGGAGATGGGTCGTCCATTAGTTTTTGGAAAAATAAGGTGTGCTCCAGCAATTAATGTACAAAATTCCTAGTACTTCAATGGATGATAAAGATTATGCTAATCGCCACTAGCGCAATGAGCATTGACGCTCCAAATTATAGGGGAAAATGAATCAGTAAGTAAATAGGATAAAAGTCATTACATTGAATTTAGTAAATAGTATAAAAGAATTACATTAAATCCCTTCAAAACGGATATGCCTTGAAGAAATGAAAGTAAAAGGGTGCTACACATGAAAGTCAATGTACGCTTTCCTTACTAACAAGTGGGATTACGTCCAAAGATCTGGAAAGCTCCTTGAAATGCTCAAAGCCTTCAATTGTTTGGCGACTACCAATGCTAAGATTATCAAAGATAATTTAGTCAATAGAATTGACACGACACTGAAGATGGAGTTCTTTGCCAGCCTAACAAGGGATATTAACCATTTGCCTCTTCGTTACTCTTGTTAGATGTGGAAATGTATGGTTGATAGGTTCGATATTAATCGTGGTAGCCGAATGTAGTAAACTCTGTGTCGAAAAATATGTGAGATTAGAGAATTATATAAAAGATACGATGATTTGAGATATACAGGGTGGCTGCAACTTGCCGATCCGATTCGGTAATGAAATGATAGAATCTTCATATGCACATGCATCATCATAAATAGATTATGCAAATAATTAAACCTTTTATGTTATTTTGGCCATATTTGGTTAGCGCAGAGGCAAGGGCGGAGGTGCAAGGTAGGCGCACTCCTCCCCAAAGTTTTTTTCCTATTATCTAAATAGGCAGTTAGTTATAAAAGGATAGATGATTTAAATAATATTTACAAATTACTTCTAAGAACTTAGATTTGTTGGACTAAAAAAATCTCACTCATTCCCTAATTATAAATCACTTTCTCTAATCTCTAACTTGTTTTTGGTGCTCTTGCTCTGACAGTTCTCTCTACAATTTGGAAAAAAGAAAAGAAAATTCAGCGGTAGAGAATTTTTTAAAATTTATTTCTTGAGTTTCAGTATTTTTATTTCTCTCGTAAAAACAAGGTCTATACTATTAATTTCAACATTTTTTTAGGCCATGGGTAAACCAATCACCTTGAATGCCTTCTTTCAAAGAAAATCTCATTAAAGGTCTAGTTCTAAGGAATCGACTTCAAATGATAATTGAAGATTCTTGAAGAATTCAATTGTATGAAATAACAAAGAGTTGCATTTATTTAGGTTGTTTTTTATTCTCTTTAAAAATTAGTTTTATGATTTTCTTTTTAAAAAATTCATTCGCCCTTAGCTCCAATATTGGGAATTGGTAATAAAAAAAAGGCAAAGCAAAAATTTGCTGATATTGCTAAAGTTATTTGAGGCAGATCATGAGGACAACATCACCAAGGAGGATGATAAGTGACAAATCTATTTGTGCCACCATCACTGTGGTGGCATTTTATTCTCTTCATGTCATTAGTCTAACTTTATGCTTATTTTGCAACTGCTTGAGATGAGATATTTTGTTGGTACCATACTCCATGTTCCTAGGATGTTAAGTACAAAAACCATTGGCTTTTGCACCACTCTTGTTCCATTAAGTTCTTGTTAATGAAACATACATAGGTTTGTTTCCTCATTAATTTGAAATCAATAAAAGAATTAAGTAAATGGATTTGTGAAGGCTTCCAAGTTCCCACCTAAGCTTTTAATGCCCTCATATAGCATTAACTTTGATATTGGAAGACTATGAAAGGCCTCCATTGTTCTCTTGACAAGACTGGTCAGGAGAAGATATTTGAATTTTAGATGATAGATGCAAATGATGGCCTATGTCTTAGGTGGAGAAATTTTTATGAGCTATAGGTTGTCAGGGGCAATGCAATGACCGCTCGGGCGCTGCAGAAAATAAGAAAAAATGATGTAAAAGGAAAGAAAGGCCAAAATTAGTAAATAAAAGGATAATTGATAGGGGGAAATGAACCTCCTTCTTCCGCTATAACCTTTCCAAGGAATTCCATAGTTATCCCTTATTGCATGTCGCTATGGAGTGCCCTAATCTTTTTATTATTATTATTTTTTGACTTAAAAGATGATCCCAAAAACAGACCATACGGTTCCATCAACAAGAAATTAAAACAATTCAGATTGTAGGACAACAAAGTAGCCCGGCAAATGAAAGAAAAATACAAAGTGTAAAATAAATTGCCTAACATGAACAAAGCTCTTGTGTGCCCATGTTGCTAAGCAAAGATAATTGTACCTCTCATGAAGCGGAAGGAAGGAGAAAGAAGTTCAAGAGAATAAATAAGGATTAGGGTTTTGATACTAAACCTCTTCTTAATGAGTTTAGTTGTAACCCAACTAAACCTCTTCTTAATGAGTTTAGTTGTAACCCAACTAAAACCCATTAAGAAGGTTTTAAATGGGATTCAATTTTAAATTTAAACATACTTAACTTCTCCTTTCTCGCAAACTCTCTCTCCCTTTTGCAAAATAGTGGTAGCGCTTAACAATAGATAGCATAAACACGGTGCCGCCTCTAGCGACAAAGATGGCGAAGGCAACATTGAGTTATGGTCTCCTTCTCTAATTTTCGTCCACCCATGGTTTAAATTTCCTTTTTCCTATAAGGCAGAAGAGTGGAGTACCAAGCTCAATTGAGCTCTAAAACAAGAAATATTCTAAAAGCTACTTCAGAAGAATTCCAACGAACATAACTATTGCTAGGCACTAATCTGAAAATAACCAAGTACATATTGTATAATACTTTAGTGATCAAACTAAATATTGAAGTTAACCCTATGGTTATTTGTTCATGTGGCTGCATAGTGCAAACTTGTCTAATCTTATGCTATGTCCAAAAGAAAATAGTTTATTCGACAAATTAGAAGATAAAATGCCATTTAACTCATACTGTTGGGTAAAACTTCACAAGATGCAGGAAGTTCGGCATGAACTTCATCTTCCCCAGCCTTTATGTTAGAAATATCTCTTGGAGACTCCAGAATAGTCAGTGGAGCTCTGTGTTGTGTTGAACGCGCAGCTTTGGCCATCGCGCCCTTTGTCTTTTGTTGTAAAAGCATTTCCTACACAACACTTACATATTAGAGCACATATGTAGTAATGTCAATTATACAGAAGAGTAATTACTAGCAATTATAGTTTAGGGAACTTGAGAAGAAAAATTGGATAAAGCATTAATATGGAAGTTTATATACAACAAGAATTTAAGATGCAAAACCTTAAGAAGATATACACCTGAGAGAATGCCTTGGCGCAATCCACGAGTAGCAAGGCATCTTCAATATCTACGCCTGGAAGCTCTATTCCTGCTACTTGTAACAAAGAGTTGCCTCTACGAGACACAATTTCTTCTTCATTCATCGTTCTCTCCGCACTTCCATTGTCCATAAATCTTTTTAACCTTTTCGTCCTTTTCTTTGTAGCATGTGATACTTTTTTATTTGACTCGTCGTCCTGCTTTCTCCAAACCAGAAGAGAAAATCTGTTAGAATATATTAGTCTCAATATACATATTCATACTGTGTAAAAGACGGTAAAACTGTTATTTAAGCCCACTATAAACAGACATACCTTCTGCAAAAGAAGAATGTTCATTTGTTCGGGCTCTAGAATTTCAGACCCTTTTAGATCAGGGACTGAATTACACCCAACAGTATGGGAAAGCGTTCCTGTTGGTTTCAAACCTTTTCTCCTCCTAGTAAATCCAAATATCAAATCATTATGAAATATCCGAAACATTTTCAATACAGCTGTATTCTTAAAAAAAATCAAATGTTTACCGGCAAATACTGCAGTTGCAAACATCACGACATTTAGGGCAACTCCAATCCCCTAATTTCTCCACCTCTTCCACCTTCACTGTGTATCTGAACTCCCCAAAAATCCAAGTTCAAATCCATAAAAAAAAGTGTAAACAACAAGACTAGATAATAATAATGAATCACAAACAAATGAGAGGGAAAAAAAACCTAGTCCGAAGGCAGTCCTTGCAATACATCAGACGACATGGTTTCTTATTGATTATCCCCTTACATAAAGGTAAACAATCCATCCTCTTCTGCCTGCACTGTAATGAGAGACAACAAAACTAATTTCATAGTTGTACAAAAAAAGAAGGATAGAATTTTACATTTTATATTTTATATTTCATATTTTTATTTTTATTTTTATTTTTATTTTTATTTTTTTATATGAGTTGTCTTGCATGATTATTAAAGAAGAAAATAACAAAAAGAATAACATTGTCATATAAAAGACTATTGAACTAATGTTCCGTCAGTTCCCCCAAACAATATTAGAGCTAAAATGTATGTCATCATTATCATGAGTTCTAACGATGGCTAATTAGGGACCATATTAGATTATTTAGAAAAAATAATTCAAGTTAGTACCAATACGTAATATCAATTACAATCCAGAAAATAATAACAAGTCGTTAGATCATAACTCCATCAATCCCCACATTACAAGATCATACTGCAGAGAGATAGATTAAAATTATTAAGAAGAAAAATAAAAGTTTGGGATAAGATTCTACACAAAAGATCAAAACAAATTATCCAATACAAATATTACCGCACTAGGGCTTTTGTAATACCCACAATTTTTTTGCATCATGTGTCATGCCCTTAAATTGGGCGATCACTACAAAGCAATCAAACATATGCCTTTTCCTGAGCTAAACTCGAAGTGACTGACTAAACAATGAGAAAAAATTCACATAGCTTTTGCTTTGTATTATCTAAAACAAGGTTTTAAAACCCCGGATAGAGAGTCGGATCGCGTTTTTCCAAATATTTGGATCGGGATTGGTATCGACTGGAATGGTAATTTCATATCGGTGTATCAGGTTTTTCGAATCGAGCATTTTTAAAAATAAATAAAAAATATCTATTATTTTTCTAAAATTAATTTTTTTAAATTATAATTAATTGTTAAAAATAAATTGAAGAATGTAAATTGTTCATCTAACAAATTTAATATTTTCAATCCATACTTCAACATTTTAATTAATTTCAAAAAATTATTAATGTAGAATAAAACTATAACAACAAAAATAGTTAGATCAAATAATACAATTTTTACTTACAAACAAGCAAGCTAGACTTGAAATAATATTCATTACACAATCACATATTCATTGCTTGGATAAGATGATCCACATGAATAGAAAATTCAAATCTTTAAATCTTTTTAATCACAGAATTCGATGTTTTCGGGTTGGAATTGGGCCAATCCATCCAATTCAATTGCTAACTCGGAAAATCCCCAAATTATCTAGCCGATCTCAAGATTTAGGAATTGTATCTGAACGGCCCCTTGAAAAATGATCAAGATCGGCCGGATTGGATCGGGATCGGCCGGATCCGATCGGGATTTGATGGATCCGATCGGGATCGGCCGATCATTAAAACCACGATCTTAAATGTCACTAAAATTAATTTAAAAAGTAAAAAATCCAAAGTAAAAGAAAAGAATTATACCTGATGGCAATACTTCACCATTGTTGAAGTAGTAAGAGCTAGAGAGGGAAAGAGAGGAGAAATCATGAAATAGTACGAAGATTCGATTTCTTTGGTTTTGTGGGCTGTATCAAAAAGAATGAAAGGGGCAGTGAAAATGTTGAGGAGAAAATTTTAAAGAGATCGCTTGTGGTTTTTTGGCACAGGGTAAGGGATGTGTGGGAAGGGGAGGATTGGATGAAATAAGGTTGAAGTTGGGGGATGGCTTTGGGCTAATTAAGAAGAAACTTATTTTTTTGAGAATGTTAGGAAGTGGTTGGAGTTGATATTTGAAGCGAGTTAGTAAAGACAAGGTTGCTAATTAATTATTAATTAATGTTTAGCAACTCAATTTTATTAAATTCTTCACATGCCAATTGCTTCATCTTATCTAAAATGTCACTAAAATTAATGAAAAATAATTAAAAAAACTATTCAAAAATAAAATAAACCTGATGGAAATATTTCACCTTCACCATAGTTAAAGAACCAAAGAGACCTAGCAAAACATGGTGAAAGGGGCAGACATTTCGGTTTCTATGGTTTTGTGCGCGCTTTTCATTTCGAAATAAATGAAAGGACCAGTGAAAATTTTGGGGAACTTGAAGAGATTTGTGTTGGTTTTTGAAGCAATTTGTGTTGGTTTTTGAATCACAGGAAAAGAGATGTGTGAAGAGTGGGTTAGAAAAATAAGGAGTGGGTTAGAAAAATAAGGTTGAATTTAAGGGATGGCTTTAGGCAATATTAGGAAGAAACTTTATCTTTTTAAGAATGTAATAGGAAAGGGTTCAAATTCATATTGCAGCGAGTCAATGACGACAATATTGACAATTAATTAATAATTAATGTTTAATAACTCAATTTTTTTTGAAAATCTTCAACTGGCTTTTGCTTCGTCTAATCTAGAATGACACTAACAAATTAAAAATGCAAAAATATATTGTTTTAAAAAGAACAACATTATACCTAACGATAGTGTTTCACCTTCACCATTGTTGAAGAAGAACCAAAAAGAGCCAGAGAGAAAGAGGAGATAGATGGATAAATTAGAGAATAGTTCGATTTCTTTGGTTTTGTGGGCTCTTTTGAATTCGAAAGAAATGAGAAGGCATGTCAAAAAAATTATTAGAAATTTGAAGAGATTTGTGTTGGTTCTTGAAGCACAATGGAAAAGATGTGTGAAGTGGCGGGTTAGAGGAAATAAGGAAGCTTGAATTTGGGGGAAGGCATTGGGCTATATTAGGAAGAAGCTTAAATTTTTGGGAATATACTAGGAAAGGGTTAGAGTTGAAATTTGGAGCGAGTCAATAACAAAAAAGTTGACTATTAATTATTAATTAATCTTTAGTAACTCACTTTTTTGAAAATCTCTACATGGATTTTGCTTCGTCTTATTTAAAATGTCACTTAAAACTAATTAAAAATGCAAAAAACTACTCAAAAATAAAAGATTTTTTTTTAGTACTTTGCCTTCACCATTGTAGAAGAAGAATAAATGAGAGCTAGAGGGAGATGTTGAAAGGGGAGGGCAATTCGATTTCATTGATTTTGTGAGCTCTTTTTAATTCGAAAGAAATTAAGGGGTAAGTGAAAATTTTCCGAAATCTTTTGAAGAGATTTGTGTTGGTTTTTGAAGTACAGCGGACGGGATGTGTATGAAGTGGAGAGTTGGACGAAATAAGGAAGGTTGGATTTGGGGGATGGCTTTGGGCTATATTAGGAATAAAGTTTTTTTATATTATAGAATGTACTAGGAAAGGGTTGGACATTGACATTTGAAGGGAGTCAATAATGACAAGGTTGGCAATCAATTATTAATTCATGTTTAGTAAATTATTTTAACAATATAGATCCAAAGGTTGGGATTACCATGTAAATGAATAGGAAAAAAGTTTTTGCTACTTTCTAAGGAAGTGGCCAGTGGTATTTTAAACGTTTTATAAAAAAATGAGTGACGGTATCTGTAGGATGACGAACGTGTTGACGTCAAATATTCCTTATGACAACCATGTTAATTAAAGGGTAATTGATGTTTAGTAAGTCATGCTCACCAATAAAGCTCCATAAGGTGAGTTATCATGTGAATAGCAAAAATTTCTGGTAGTTTATAAGAAAAAATGTAAATAAGTTCAAAGACTCGCCACATTTAGCTAGTTTCCCCCTTCTAATATTACAAGATAAAACATAAGTAAAATCGCCATCTAAATAGCTAGAAAATAAGTGGTAGATTAAACAACTACTGAATCAAAAGAGAGAAGGACGAGGGTAAAGAATTTAAGGATTATCAAAGCAAATTGGTGTGAGATAGAAAAAAATTTGTGTAACAAATTCAAGAATTATTATCAATAACTAGAGAACTAGAGGTTCTTCAATTAATTTCTTGAACAAACCATAGGGATGTAATAATACTACTGTTTTATTAGTTGTCTAGCATGTTTTTGGCAACGAGGATAAGTCGTGACAATTAGAGTTTCATGGAGTAAGGAAATAAATTGGGTGAGAGTACATTTATCTCGCAACTCTAGATCATTTTACATAACACTGTTCCAAAACCGGCAGGTATTACATGTTTCAGGATCCCAATTATATTAGTAGTTTCGACTCGACGACAAGAGAAGTCATTTATCTTTCATGGTGTGCAAATATAGGCATTCAAAAAACAATCATAAATTATAAACAACAAAATGAAAATAGTTGTTTGAGTTGATTACCATGTTGCAAGCATCCCACAGGTAGTTCTTTGAGCCAGAAATCAAGCACCATGCTAGGAAACAGTACACTTGCAAAGCTCAGAATATTTTCAGTAATAATGTTCTGGCATTGAACTCTGAAAACCTGGTCTTCACAAAAAATCGTATAGACTAAGATCCTTGAACAAATCATATGAAACAAAAAAATACTGCACGACTGCTTCACATCACACGGACTCCCCAACACACACCAACCATAAAGGATTATATAATTTGTATTCCTACTCTTTATAACAGGAGGGATCACTTTTTGTTTCGAAAAAAAGGCCTCCGCCTCTTCAACATGCTTGAATCTGCTGAGCAACATAAAAAATGTTGGAAAATAAACTATGTCAAGTTCAAGCCTGTAATCTTTCCTGATATAAAAGACACCAGCAAATTCTTGTATCTTATGACCAGCTGCATAACTAAACATCAGAACTGCAGAAGTTGCATCTTTGATGACTGATTCACTTCTTTCTTTACTTCTCTCATCAAACACTTGCCTCATCAATTTGAGCTGTTTCAACCACCCAACATATCGAGCCTCTCATTGCAAGCCTTCAAAAAATGACAAAACCCTTTCTGGATCGATGCCCAGTTGAAGAAAGAGAATCTGGCAAGTACCTTCAAAAGACTCGTACAACCAAATCCTCATTAACACACAAAACAAAGTTCTGGCAATCATTTCCATGAATTTTTTGAATAATAGCAGCATGAGTCCCTGGTACTTAAACGTGAATCGCGGAATGAATAACTAGTTTGCAAGTCAAATTGCAATACCCGGATCAGAAACTGAAATGGGTCAACCCAATGTGACCGAAAGATGCAATCTTTGTGACAAGTTAATGCTGGTCTGATACAAGAAAAAAAAAATTATGGTTTCAGCATTTTGACAAACACACTGCGAGCATTCCATATTTCCATTAAAAAAATACTACTTCCAAATAAAGATTTCAAACATGCATCAAATAAAAAGACATTACAGTATACGCATCCTTGAATCGAAGATACCGGAATGTAAATCAGTAATTCAATAAATAATGCCTCAAATATCAGCAAATAATTTACTGTAAAATCAAGGAATCGGGGAACTCACAGAGGATGGAGGAGGCGAAAGAAAGTGCAGGAGACGAGTGCGTTTGTTTTAGTATTCAGAATTTCATTTTCAGAAAACTCTATTCTGAGTTGGCGTTTGTTTTAAGTGTTTTTCCCAAACAATATTCAGAATACTCATACCCCTATTTTCCCAAACACCTCCTTTACTCTCTTCTCACAGCAACTACAAAGCAAGAGAGCAGCAATGGCAGCCATGGACTTCGGTGGCGTCGCTGGCCGACGCTGGCGCCGACGGCGGGAGGTGGCGCGAACGGGAACGACGACGACTGGATCGGGAAGACGGCTAAGGGTTTCGATCTGGCGGAGCTCGACGATTCTGTGGTCTTCGATCGGTTTCAGGAGCAGCCAAGGGGGTTCGGGGTTCGGAGGTCGACGGGGGCTGACGCAGGGGAAGGCGACGCTGGAGGGGAGTCGCCGGAGGGGTGGGAGAAGGCAGTGGGAGGGAGAAGCAGTAATGGGCTTGGGGGGTTTGGCTGTCGATCGAAACGGAAGAGGAGAAGGGGGTCTTGGGTTCTGGGCGACGAGGTAGGGGACGACGCTGGTGGCGCACGACGGGGGAGTGCGTCGAAGGGGTCGCCGGAGGTGGGGGCTAGCCGGGGAAGAAGGATGAACAGAAGATGGGTTTGAAGGTTTTTGTGATGGTGAGAACGGGGGAAGGAGTGTACGGGGATGGCGTTTGGGTTCGTGGGTGTCGGGGAAGACGACGGGGAGTCGTCGACGGGGCGGTCGGCGCAAGGGGGGTGGCCGGAGTGGCCGGGGAAGATGATCGGAAGGTGGGGGATTTGGGTTCTGAACGGGGAGAGAGAAAGAGGAGAGAGAGAGGGCGTCTCACAATAAAAACATCCTATTTGATCTCACATGCAATCTTCTATCCGACTACTGCTACTACTTGCTCTCACATGCAATCTCAACAAAACAAACTAAAAAATACTCCTTATTTAAGACTGAAGAACTGCAATTACCAAAAGAGGCAACAATAACAGCAAAACATTTATCCAAAACTTGACAAATGATACATGAACTGCGATTTGTTGCTTCACAAAACCTCACTGAATCTATATTATGTACATACAAGATTTTGAAACATATTTTGTACTCTAACGTGAAGAATCAACCGTGGAGATGATGGCGTCTGATTTTTGCTCGGTTCACATGCTGCTCAGGTTTCTTGTTCTCATACTTGTACAACATTGCAATCTGACTGCAACAATTAAAAAAATATCAGCAAATGATAAATGCAAATTGATATTCAAAATTGTCAGAAATATAACAGAACAGCTTTTAAACTCGTTTTTTCAGAAAGACAGCTTTCAGATAACAGTTTTCAGCAAGAAATATAACAGAACAGCTTTTAAACTCGTTTTTTCAGAAAAACAGCTTTCAGATAACAGTTTTCAGCAAGAAAATATAACAGAACAGCTTTTAAACTCGTTTTTTCAGAAAAAAACAGCTTTCAGATAACAGTTTTCAGCAAGAAATATAACAGCACAGCTTTTAAACTCTCTTTTTCAGAAAAACAGCTTTCAGATAACAGTTTTCAGCAAGAAATATAACAGAACAGTTTTTAAACTCGTTTTTTCAGAAAAACAGCTTTCAGATAACAGTTTTCAGCAAGAAAATACAACAGAACAGCTTTTAAACTCGTTTTTTCAGAAAAACAGCTTTCAGATAACAGTTTTCAGCTAGAAATATAACATAACAGCTTCTAAACTCTCTTTTTCAGATAAACAGCTTTCAGAATACAGTTTTCAGAAAATAATATAACCAAACAGCTTTTAAACTCATTTTCAGAATAACTCTATTCAGAATACAGTTTTCAGAAAACTCTATTCAGAAAACTCTTTTCTAAATAACAAAACAAACGCAACGACTTTGAGATTCGTGCAAACATTGCAACAAATTACAGGGAAAACTTTGGGGAAATTGTGGAAATATGACGCCGAGGGGATTTCCCCAAAGTGAACCACTTTTTAAAGTATTTACCAAACCAACCCACTTTCGAACGACTCACTCTCTATCTCAGATAGTGAATTTAGTGAAAACATTATCGCAATCTGAGATGGCGAGTATATGGTGAGGTATTTTTCCACCACTAGGAGAAAAATTGAAAAAAATATCAAGTTTAGGCTCGCTATCTCAGATAGCGCGTGTGTTTGTACTGCACTCGCTAAGTGAGACAACGAGTGTATGGTCTTGAAGAAAAAATATCAAGTTTACATTCACTATCCCAGATAGCGAGTGTATTTGTACCACACTCGCTAACTGAGATAGCAGTATTGATTGGAGAGTTTTTTAAACACTCGATGTTTCGCTATCTTTCTCATTTCTCTCTTTCCATTCTCCTCTTCACTTATCACACTCGCTAATGAAGATGATGTAACTACCACACTCGTTAATAATGTTAATGTTCATGATGCCTTCAATAATGTAACTAGCGAGTGAGGATGTACCACACTCGTTAATGACGTCTTTAATTGTCACGCCCCGCTTCCCAAAAACATGGAATACGAGCGCGTGACGAAGCCCAGCGAATAATTTTAATATCATCCATAAGCTGTAGGATCGACTCAGCATCACAACAAGAATATAACAAGATGTATATACAACCAAGCATGCATGAATAATTTATAAAGCAACAGAAAACGATTGAAAACAAATATTAATGTCGAAATAGTTTTCAAGTCTGGATCAAATGTAAAACTCGGAAACATAAGCCCGTTACAAGTTCTCAAGTAGCAAGAATAAATAATTCATGAAAAACAATTAATCTAAACAAGTCCTGTTTCCACTTGAAAGTTAAAATTTCTGCTCACCAATCCCAGCAGGTAGCTCGTCTCCAAAGTCTGCTTAATAAATATAAAAAGGAAAAATAGGAAAAAATAAGAGAAAATGCTCTTCGTGCAAGCTAGGGCCACAAATAGTAAAAACGAGTACAAGTAATGTGGAACAGGAATTGAAATCAAGAATGTAACAGAGATATAACAAGTAGTGGAAAACTAAGAACTAGCTAGCAGGATGGACATCTTAGTAAACAGGTTGGATAACAACTGCTAATGGTAAAACACATGACAAGTGAACCTGTAGGATATCTAACATCAAGTGACAAATCTCAAGTCGAGTATCACGTAAAAGTGCCAAGTCTAGTATCAAAATTTTATTTCAAGTGTCAAGTCTCAAGTAACAAGTTGTCAAGTATCAGGTAACATGTATCAAGTTCAAGTTTTAGGTTTCAAGTCTCATGTATCAAGTTTCATGTATCGTATCATCAAGTATCAAGTAACAGGTGTCATGTTCAAGTTCCATGTTCATGTCTTGTAGTTATTACTATCTAGGTAGCACTTCATGCATCCATACTTTTACTACATGGTTGCTACAGTCAAATCAGTTACGTTTATACCTAGTAATGGAGTCTATAGGGCGGCGTACTCAGGTATCAAGTATCAAGTATCAAGTATCAAGCAGACACGGTTCATGAATACGAATTTAAATAACAGGTTCACGAAGCGAATTCGTGAATACTAACAGGTTCAAGGACCACACAGTGGGTCCATGAATACAACAGGTTCATGAGCCAAGTAACTGGCTCCATGAATACATCAAGTGCAACAGGTTCATGAACCGAGTACTGGAAAACACGGGCCCCCTTCCGAGTACACTTACCTATATTGTCCACTATTATGGTCTTTCCCTTAACCCCCGGCTTATTACTTTTTATTATTTTATCAAGCAAGCATACAGGTGTGCGAAACAAATCAAGAAATCAGGGTCATGTACATGGAACAAGTTTAGGGTAATTATATGGCATAACCGAGGGTCGACATGAATAAAAGTAATACGAACAACGAAAATCCCAAATCTGGACAGCACGACGTTGTTGTACCAAAACTGTGATATCTCCTAGACCGTAACTCGGAATTCGAAAATTCCAGAGGCTATCGACATTTAGACATCTGGAGCTACGTTTACTGTTCAGGGCTCAGGTTCAGTTTCTAATGTTAAATGGGTCAAAACAGCATAACAAGATTCAGGACAGCAACATGTGGGAATATCTTACTAGTATAGGTTACATGAAAATTGGTTATTAGGCATCTAGGTTAATGTGTGATATAAATACAGGATATTGGTTATCAAAACAGCAAGTAATATTTTTTTTTCAACTCTAGTGGGTGCAAGTTCAACTCATACAAGATATAACATATGTCTACAAATCTAGGGCTCTTTAATTTCATGTGTCCATTGTTCAGGGGATAAAATGAGTCCAAATAGTTGTAATGTAATACAATGAAATTATTGTGACTCTTAAGATTATGAAATTGAGGAGGTTTAATATTGATCAACAACGACAGTCAAGGAGTCACAATTTCTAACTATTTGTAGTATTTTCAAGGAATGTTTGTACTAGAACAAAAATGTGTACAAGAGGAATACTTGCCTTGATTGACGACGAATAGATCCGCTAGTTGAAGAAAACAGGATCGAAAAACCTCGGGCGCAATTTCCCAAAAGCACGTGCGAAAATCCAACAGTAGGGCAAATTTCCCCACACCAGATCCGCCAAAACAGCGGACAGCAAACTCCCGATCCGGCGCAGCAAAACACGGAACACCAGGATTAACCAACCAGAATTCTTCTTCG
Source organism: Hemerocallis citrina (assembly GCA_017893485.1). NCBI lineage: Eukaryota > Viridiplantae > Streptophyta > Magnoliopsida > Asparagales > Asphodelaceae > Hemerocallis > Hemerocallis citrina. Next base: position 40,749,283 of record CM030358.1, on the reverse strand, counting down.
CAGCGGATCGGGGCCAGAACAGGGAACAACACTCGGGGATCTGCTGTGGCCAAACACGAAACACCGATCAGATCGACCCTGAGTGGCACGAATCTTGGCGCAATCCAAGGGTTGAGATTCGATCCCGCCAATCGCTGCTTCTCTTCCTTCTTCGTTGAAACAAAGAGCGAGAGAGAGAGAGGGAGAGAGCGGTGGCGACCGGAAGCGGCGATGGCTTCGACGGTGACGAGGCGAGGCTCGCAATGACGAGGAGGATGTTGACGGATAGCGGCACTGTCGTCGAGGGCATCGACAGCGACGGGGACAGGTGCGAAGCGACGACTCTGTTTGGGTTCGAAAACAGGGGAGCGAGCGGAGGAGTGGCTTCGGGGTGTCGATAGCGCGAACGAAGGTCGGAGTGATGAGGGGGAGATGAGGCGATGGTAATGGCGATGGGTAGAGGTTGGTGGTGGTCGAAAATGGCAAAAATGGGTTCGGGGGTTGGGTTCGATGGTGGATGTGCGACGGCGGTGGTAGTTCTGTGGGGATGATGGTGGGTGTTGGCGATGGTGTTGACGAAGGTGAAGGGGACGATCGGAGGGCGACTGGCACTGGGGAAAGGGTTTGGGCGTGGACGAAGGGTCGAACGGGTTGAGAAAGAAATGAAGGAAGAAGAAGATTAGCGGCGGTAGGATTTAGGGTTAAACAGTATAGGGGTAGGGGTTAGGGTTAGGTTTAAATAGTGAGGGTTTGGTTTAATGGGTATTAGGGTATCCGTTTTGAGTGGGATCCAACTGGAGAATTGGTCAAATTGTATTAAAATGGGGAATAAAGAGATGAATGAGAAGAAACAGCCAATTCTTCATGAAGAACGACACAAGGAGCACATACAATTGAATTAGATAAAAGGACCAACAATTGAGTTGAGACGACAAAATGATTTTTATTTAAATGAAAACAAGATACAAGATCTCAAATAGATAAAAGAGTACAATGGGGCAAAAATACAGTATAAAAATACAAATACGGCGAAATAGGAGTTACATTAATAATGCTAATGTTCATGTTACCCGAGGAGATGTCACAAAGTGCGAGAGTAAATCAAGTTCCACAAGAGTCGCCTAGTTCAACAAACGTAGACGAATTGTACATTGGGCAGGAGTTCCAAAATAAAGAGAGATGAGTGAAGAGGAGAATGGAAAGAGAGAAGTGAGAGAGAGAGCAAAACAACGAGTGTTTAAAAAACTCTCCAATCAACACTCACAATCTCAGTTAGCGAGTGTTGTACAAACACACTCGCTATCTGAGATAGCGAGTATAAACTTGATTTTTTTTTTTCAAGACCATACACTCGCTATCTCACTTAGCGAGTGTACGCAGTATAAACACGCGCTATCTAAACCTGGTATTTTCTTTATTTTTTCTCAAAGTAGTGGAGAAACACCTCACCATACACTCGTTATCCTAGATAGCGATGATGTTTTCACTAAACTCGCTATCTGGATAGTGAGTGGGTTGTTTTGGTAATTAGTTTTGAAAGTGAATCGGTTTGGTAAATATTTTCAAAAGTGGGTCCTTTTTAAAAATATTGACCAAACTAAGCCACTTTTTAAAAAATTATCCAACTGACCCAGTTTTGGACACGTCAGCATGATACGTTATTGGAAAAAACGGCATAGATTAATTCCATGTCGTTCTTTCAAACATCAACATCAGTATAATTTTTTTTAGCATGTCGCTGTTTGAAAAAACGATATTAGTACATTTATTATACAAGTGTGAACCTTCTAACTTGGGAAAAAATTCAAGTGTTGAAACAAGTTATAAATGCTGTCGTTATCCCCAATAACGACATTCGCATTACTGATGTTGTTGTTGGAGATAACGACATTAGTTATAATACTCATTAAACTTTCTTCCTCCACAATCGCTCTTCCAAACAACAGCCTGAGATAACTGTTGTCGTTCTTAGAAACAACGGAAATAGTTCACAGAAATAGATTAGTCAAGTAAGTAATAAAATAAACAATTGCCGTTGTTCCAAACAACAGCACCAGTTATCCCTAACAATGAATATTATAATTGATGCCGTTATCCCTAACAACGACATCTGTAATGTGAATGTCGTTGTTCGGGATAGCGGCATCAGCTATAGAATTTTTTTCATACTTGCAAATTTTTTCCAAGTCAGACAGAGTACACGATTATGAATAAGTTAACTGATGTCGTTATTCCAAATAGCGGCATGCGATTTTTTTTTAACAGATACCGCTATTGGAAACAACGGCATATAAATAACCTATGTCGTTATTTCCAATAGCGGTTAATACTGACGTGTCCAAAACTAGGTCAGTTGGGTAAATATTTTCGAAAGTGGTCAGAGTGCTCAATAGTTTCAAAAGTTTGGTCAGTACGAGAAAAAGAATTAGACATTTATCTCTTTGATTTACCATGCACCTCAAAACTAGGACTTTAGAGTCCATTTATTAACTGGGCCGGGTTTGTGCAGCTAATACAGTTACATCTTTAAGCCTTTTGGTCAGTTTCACTTCACATTCACAGCTTCGCTTCAAACTTCTTCTGGCTTCGCTCTGTTATGTTCACATCAAATCTAGTATGCTAGATATACGAATTTATTCTGTACTGACCCACTTTTTGAAAATAATGATCAAATTGACCCACTTTTGAAATGATTTACCAAATTTGCTCACTTTTGGACACATCAGCATATGGCAATAATGACATCTATTATTTTCATGACGTTGTTGCCAATAGCGGCACCTGTAAAAAAAAATACAGATGCTGCTATTGGGAGTAACAACATAGGTACATTTCACATAGTATTAGAAGCTCTATGACTTGAGAAAAAAAATGAAAAAGTGGTATCATCTTATAACTGATGCTGTTATCCTCAATAACGGCTACATTAAGCCGAATGTCGTTATTGGCTACAGTGGCAATAGTATAATAATGTCTGTATAATAGCCAAAGATGTAGCCTTCAATTTATCGTATATATATTTATGTAAAGCAAATGCTCCAACTACTGCAGAATCTACCACAACGTGTAATGCTAATAGCAGAAATACACCACAAGCAATAGAAACTACCAATACCTAGATGAACCAAGAACAAGCCACCTCAATATATGCAAGATCTCACAAGAACACAATCAATATGCAGAGATAACCAATACGTTTTATTCCCCAAGAAATACAAAGATTACACAGAGATTACCACTCTCAATATCTCTCCCTCGCCTTTGAAACACTCAGCACAATCCCCTCTTGAAGTTGAACAATGATAACGTCTCACCTCTTGATCTCATCGATGGATTAGATCCACACAAACCCTAGAGTCTACAACTATATCTATAGCCCCCAAGTAAACCCTAAAAGATAAACACAAATCTAGCTTATTGGGCCTTAAACTCATCAGCCCAAATAACACACAGCACTGCTGTCGGTCGATCGCACCCCCAGGTCAGTCGACCACAACGTGTAAAGTCCACTCTTGAAGCCCTGGTCGGTCGACTGCACGATCGACTCTCGCTCTCTGTTGAACCCTGTACACTCGAAGATACCTAGCAGCCTAGTTGTGATCGGGTGATCGGTCGGGTGGTCGGTTGACCACACCCCAGGACAGTCGACCACAACTCTCCAGCTGCACTTCGTCTAGCTGCTGTTGCATTCTCTTGCTATCTTCGTCTTCTCCTCTTCTTCTCCAACTTCAAGTACCTCGTGCCTAAGTGTATTTGAGGCCACAATCCTAACAATCTCCCACTTGGACCAAATACACAACACTTCAAAGTTATTATCATCTTTACCTCGCATTATCTCTGCCAATCTCCCACTTTCATGGAAGACTCAAGTACTCCACGTTCTCATGAAGAGTACCACCGCCACTCCACCACGTGGAGTGCATCAACCACCCCTCATCGCCTCACGAAGGATGTGCTCCACCATTCACATAGAGCACGAATACTGGAAAACAACCTCCCGTGTTGGATCTTGTGTTACAAGACTCCCAAACTCGCAGAATCTTCATCAACACTGAACATGGTTCAAAGCCTCTCAATGCACCCTCTGCACTAGAAATCTTCATGCACGACACCTCCACAATATCCATAGACTATTCAACCCCTACAGTCCCATTTCGGTTTCCCTCATCGACATCACTCCGCATATCAATACCAGTGCTCTCTACCTTACAAGAGCGACTTGAAGCTTCATCTGCCATATCGCAAAGTACCTTCACCGCAGCAACGTCTTGCCCTCTAGGACCACTTCCATGGCCAGCAGCTCCCACTAAATTAATAACTTTCCCCCACAACTGAAAGAACTCGGTTGCACCCCACACAACCTACTACTCGATTCCGGCTGAGAGTCAACTATAGGAGAAATGCCCCTCACGTCTCTAAGCAAATACAGCGTTCACTAATGCTTCCCTTTTGCAATCACCCTTAAATCGCAGCTATACACCACTCCCCACTACCAACTGTAGTAGACATACCCTCTTTGTCTAGCATTCCAATCGAGATAAGATTTTCTTTCAAGTATGGAATATGCCCTGTCTCCTGCAAGACAACACTCTTCTCAGAGTGTAATGAAAAGAAGCTCCTGAATCAATGCACCAATCTTGAGTGCCCATGTAACATCTATTTTTTTTATTTCCTCAATTATTTGGTTTAAATTATTTTTAAATATATTTCTGGGTATATTTATCCTTATTAATTGATTTTATGGGTATTAGAGTGATTAAATTGAAATTTGGGGTTAAACGGGAAAAAAATGGAAATATAGGAATTTTGGGATGAGTTTTCTCAGAGGAGACGATTCCGATTTGACCCAAAAATTTTCTGGGCCGTGTATACATTATAGGGGGTCAGTAAAATACTGGAATTATTAGTTTGTGGCATTTGGTTGTAGACTTTTCAAAATCAAGTCGAAATGGCTTATTTTAGGCCTTTTTCTTAAGTATTTGGGCCTAAAGCCCATAACCCTAAACCCTATCCCATCTCACTATTAAAACTCCCACAAATTACTACCTTTACATTCTCATTTTTCTCCCTCCCTCTCCTCCTTCTAATCTGGCCGAAATCCAAAAGAAACCCAAAAACTAGGGTTTTTGAATCCCAACTCTCTTCCACCTCTCACTTCAAATATTTTGGTGTTTCAAGAGATTTTTGGGTGCTCTTCCCTATGGCTGTGTCGGTTTTTCAAGAAGACTTCAAGAGGGAATGAGAAATTGAATGTTAGTTTATTAAATTGTATGCTTCTCATTTTTTTACTAGAAATTGATGTAGAGAGGTGTAGAGGGCACATAGAACATGTTAGGAGTTAGAAATTATGCATATCATGGTGAAATTGTGACATGGTGGTTTTGGCATAAAACCAACTTTTAAAAAATAGGTGAAGTTAGGTAAGAAACTTGCTTTTAGTGAGTTCATAAATGCATATGAGGTTGTGGAGTAGTGTGAGAGTGTTAATATAAATTTAGAATGAATTTTGTAGACTTAGAACTTAATGGAAAGGATTAAGAATGAAAGTATAATATATATGCACGCCGGGTGTTCGGTGAAATGCCCGAGCGAGATTGAGTTGAAAATTTGTTACATTCGGAGGAGTAATTGAGTCTTATTATTATTATTAACCCTAATTTGAGAGATTACGAAAAAGGGGATTAAAGAAATTAGGAAATAGAAAATTTTCTTATTAGAAAGCCTCCATCAATGTGTGAATTCTTGCATCGGCATCCGAATTTGAAATCCGTCAATGTAGCTTGTCTACTTATGTCATTTGTGATGTGTGGGTGAAGACGGATTCGAATTTGGAGGTTCGCAGGTCGTGTTTTGAGTTTTATGCTAATCGGTCCTATAATATTCTATTTAGGTGGAAAAAGTTGAACTTCGACTGGTTATCGGGCGGACGTGGGATATCGTTTGCTCGATCCGTCAGGTGAGTATGTTGTATCTACATATGTTTTATGTTGTGGCCAAATTTTGTGGCTTTTTGATATATTTCATAGAAGTTATGCTAAAAATTGATTTTGAAGGAAAATACGGTTTTTTAAGGGCCCGAAAATGGGTTTTTGTGATATTTGGTGAAATTGACTATTTTAAGTATATAAAATCTATATTATGAATTATTGTGACATGTTAAAGTAATAAAAATTTAATTTATTAAACGGTTTATGCATATTTTTATCCCGTGCATGTTTCATGCATGTTTTTGGGTATGTAAGCCGATATAGGTGATTTGGTATATGTGGAGCCTTGTGTATGGGCTAGTATGCTATGGATGGATGTTATGAGGTGTAATTAGACGAAATTAGTAATTGTGGTCATATTTTGGAAATCCGTGTATGTGTAGTGCATGTTTTGTGCATATTTTAGGGCATATAGGCCCTTATAGGTGATTTTATTTACATGGAGCATTGTGTATGAGCTAGCATGCTATAATTGGTTGGTATGAGATTTAATTAGACGAAATAAGTGATTGTGGTTCTTTTCTTGGAAATCCGCATATGTGGTGTATGTTTGTGATATATATATATCATGATAGTGAGTTGTGATGTGATAATTGATGAAATTAGTTAGTGGGTATATGTTATATTATAATTATGTTCGAAGTGAATTCTTGGGCAATAATATGATATTATTATGTGATGAATTATATATTTTGATACACTTACAATCCGGAATAACATGATTTAATTCTTTTATTCATGATATAACCTGGCGTATACCTATATATGATATAATGGGGTAATAAATAACATGGTATTCATAATGCGTGATGTTGTGGTAAAATAAACAACTTGGTGCTTTCTTGTTATACAATAAGATGAAATGGCGGTGTTATATGATTAAATGACAAAGCATATGCATATATGTGATATAATGATATGAAAACTAATATCCTAGACATCGGTATGCATTAAAATGGTAAGATAAAAGATAAGTTGGTATGTGCTAATAAAATGTGTTAATAATTCACATGGTTAAAGTCAAAGATATGACTAGTTTGTGATGCTTTTGTTGATAAAGTAAGATGGAAAAATGAAACAATTAATGCTAATAACAGATGGTTTTGTTGACCAGTACCTACAGCAATCCTGGGAGTTTGGGCTAGACCTCCTAATACCCAAGGACCAGCTTGGGGTAAGTGGACCCAAACTATGTTTGGGGTAAGTGGATTTTTATCGCCCAAGCTATCGGCTTGAGGCCCGGTTATTCTTTTGATGACAGCTGTCGCGAGAAAGTACCCAATTTATCTGGGATTAGTGGTTTTCCCTCTTGGCTTCGACTGGGAGGAAGTACCCAGGTTACCTGGGGTCAATGGTTTTTCTCTCTTGGCTTCAGCTGGGAGGAAGTACCCAAGTTCTACTTGGGATTAGTGGTTCCCTCGCCAGTTCGGCTAGGAGGAAGACGTAGCCTCGGACGAGTAAGACTATGTGTGAGCATCGGTTCGCGTGTTTTACTGGGCTATCGCCTTTCAGTATATTGGGATACTGTGGCTCACTGGTCGACAAACTAATAAAATAAATAAGTGTAAATAAGAATGAGAAAGTAAAGAAAGTGAAGTGTGAAAGTGAAGAAAGTGAAATTGTGAATGTGAAAGAAAGTGGTTGTGAATGAAAATAAATATGAAGGAATACGAGTTATGAGTTTGTGTATGAAAATAAATGATAAATGCAGTATGTGGTTAATTTAAAATGAAAAAGTAAAAGAGACATGTGTTAATATGAATAGTATGAAGTAATTGAAGTGAATTAATAACCAAGCTATCGGCTTGGGATGCAATGTGATTTTACCCAAGTTTTACTTGGGGTGCGGTGATTATTACCCAAGCTATCGGCTTTGAGGTGACAATTTGAGATATAAGTGAAGATGAAAGTAAGATTAATTCTCAATAAGATTGAGTAGTAACTAAAGTGATATAACGGGATGAGAATGAGTTATAAAACATGCTTTTGATGCAGTAAGAATGAGCATTCACATAAGTGATACGGTGATGATGTGATGAAATGCAAGCAAGTCATAATGGGTAATGAGATGTTACGTTTGTGTTATACAACATGAATGAATGTGGTATTATGGGAATGAATGCATATGTTTATGACGCGATATGTGATGTAATACAATAAAATAAATATCTGTACAATGAGAGGTTATGAAAAGGGTTATTAAAGAAAGTATATTGTGATATGAGTTTGTGTACCTTGGAAGTGTGTCAGAGAACTACTCACCTGCTATTTCTGTGGGAATGGTGGGAACTACCTGCCTTGGCACAACTTCCAGGGTGAATGGGTGCATTGATGATATGATACAAGTAAATGAAGCCCATGGCTAAATAAAGATGAAGAGATGTAGTAACATCATGTGAGTACATATATAAATAAAGAAATGCTGATGTGACTATAATTGTGGAAAGATGAATGTTTGTGTTAGAGAATTCAAATTGAAAAGTAATGGATTGTATGTGATTTTGTATTCTGCAAATGTAAAATAAGGATATATATGTGATTAGTGTGATGTATATAGCAAACTGTGTGGAGTTATGGATATGTATACAGTTGGATGCAGAATTGAAGAGAACTTTGATATAAAGTCGTATTGGTGATATTTTATGTTCAGACTCCTAGTTAAATCTTCTTATCTTTATGTTTGTAAGTTCAATTCATTTTCTTTATACAATTTAATTTATTTATTAGATTAATAATTATACTCAGACCAGAAATGGCTAACCACTATTGTTTTCTGGGAGTTAGAGGGGTCCCTCCCTGAGGGTGGACAACCCTAACTCTCCTGCAGGTTTGCTAGCAGCCCGGTGAGGTAGATATAGAGTTAGATATTATAGTTTGTTGAGATGATAGATTATTTATGTATGCATATGAAGAAATGTGAACAGTTAATGTATTAATCTGTATTAAGATAAAAATATATAGATATAGTACTGTGATGAGGTGGGAAGCCCGTACCCACCTCGTAGTGGAGTATTGGATTCTGTGTTTGGTTTTTGGAAAGTTTTTCTACAGTTTTCTATTACTTATATAAGTTTTCCAAGGAAATTTATGGTTTTTAAATTATAATGGATATTCTGTTGTGAGTTTGGCCCCCAGTGCATAATATTTATATTGCCTGTGCGATTCTGCTCATTTTGGCCTGGGGAGCCCATGATTATACTGCATGTGTTGTGAGCTACGGAATTTAGAACAGAATTTCGTAAGTTTTTTGTGTTTCGGGGCAAAAATTTCAGGGGAGACTGCCAAAGTTTTATTTAAAATATACATATCTTAGTTTATGTTTAAAGTGATATAGAAATTGGAAGAATTGAATTTAGAGGTTTAGTTTTAAAAAAAAATAAAAAATGGGGTGTTACAGTTGGTATCAGAGCTTCCGTTAACTAGGAATTTCTGTTAATCCTAGTGATCTTGTCATGTGTGTATGAGTTCATTATTGCTAAGTCGGAGATAGAAAGTGTGTTTTATGTTTTGCGGGTCTTTTGTTAAGTACGGATTATATTATGAAATGGTGCGATCCTTATTAGACTTTTGTCTAACTTTGGGTCAGCATTATCTTTTATAGCCATGCATATGTGTGTCCTCTCTAGAACCCGGTGAGAATTTGTGTACTATTGGAGTGTTCCAGTATATTGATTGCTGTGTGCCGTAAGGGCTATTCCCTAGAGATCTTGTGTAGGTCCTATAGGTGTATGTCCTATAGGTGTATACTTTATAGACTGTGGAGTGATGTGTGGTTATGGTTCTTATTTCATATTGGGGAGATTGATTGGTTGTGAAGGGTTATGAAGGCCATATGCATAGTTGGGGTGTGATGCAAGGAGGATTCGGGTGAGATAGCCTGATGAGACCCCGTTTCTGATTGTATGAAATGACCCGGATGATGTAAGAATGACCATTGAGTTCGGTGGTAATACCCAAAGTGGAGATTGAAGTTATTGATGTGGTTTGTAAACTTTCTAATATGTGAGAGAATGGTCCCCTAAGATGGTGTATTGATTATCGCGAAATGAATATGGTGACTAGTAAGAATGAGTATCCATTGCCAAGACTAGAAAAGTTGCTTGATCGGTTGCAGGAAGCTACACTGTTTATACAGCTGGAGATGGTAGACTGAGTACCATCAGAGGAGAATTGAAAGGGAAAGTATCCCAGGGATTGTTTTTCGTGCTCGGGGAGGATTGTATGAGTTCTCGGTGATGCTTTTTTGGGTTGACGAATGTCTCTGCATTTTCCAGGATTTGATGAATCGGACTTTTATCCTTATATCAATGGGTTGTGATTGTACCTGTAAATGATAATTTGGTATATTTTTACTGTATGGTGGAACGCTGATTGATATGTTGGGGCCAGAAGTGGTATGATAAGTCTGTGAATTGCCATTTTTGGGGGCGAGAAGTGCGAATTTTGGGACACATAGTGTCTGTTGAAGGCATATTTGTGGACCCACAGAAATTTTCAACAGGTGAAAAGACGGGAAATAGCCCTCGGATGTGTCGGAAATTCAGAGTTTCTTGGTTTTAACTGGCTATTATCGGAGGTTCATTCCACGATTTTCTATTATTGTTGTACCGTTGACTCAGTTTATCATAAAGAATGTGCCGTTAGTATGACCCGAACAGCGTGGAAGGATGTTTTCAAGAGTTAAAGGAAGATTAACAATAGTGAGGATCAAAAGTTCATCACAGAGCGACGGCGCCTGGTTTGCCGGCCGAGGTGCTTCTCCTCCTCCTCATCGTTGATAGTCCACAGGGCCTGAATCCTACTCCTAGTGGTGGTGCTTTTCCTCAGCCACTGGATAAAAAAATGAACGGTTTTGCTTTAATTGGATTGGTTAGAGCATCCACAGTCGTTTGCTATTTTTGCCAAATTGTCATTTTATGAGAAATAAGCGTCTGCAGTCGTTTGCTATTTTGCCATATTTTGGCAAAAATGCTACAGTCGCTTCTCAAATTTGAGAAACGAAATGACGATTCTCAAATTATAGGTGTTGTTCCGTCCCCATTTTTTTTTTAATGGCGAGGGACGAAACAAGTTGTCTCGTTTCATTTTTTTTTTTTTTTTTTAGAGTATAGAACGGAACATGTTACACCCCCCCCCCCCCCAAAAAAAAAAAAAAATCGAAATGTATCAGACAGACATGTTGTCCCGTCCGACTCAAAAAAACCCAAAAACGGGATAAACCAAATGTCACTGACAAAGTGTTTAACCATTAATTAACCAACTAATCTTAGTTTAGGAAGTATTTAATAAATATTAAGTATTATTTTAATCAATAATTAACTACCTAATTACTATTTAATAACTAAACACTAATATAATTTTACTACAAATTATAAAAATACCTTTCGGACGGAACAACATGTTCCGTCCAGTTAAAAAAAAGAATCTTTCTCAAAATTTGAGAAACGAACCAGTGCAGCGATCGACTCTTTTGCTATTTCCTATTTCTCATTTTGCCATATATTATAGCAAACGATTGTGGATGCTCTTATGCAATAAAACGAAAAATATGCAAGCGCCATCAGGGTCTAGGTGGTCAACCTGTTTGCTAATCAACAAGAGGTGGGAAGTTCTGATCCCACTTACATCATTTTTCTTTATGGAAAAAAACATCGTGTCCATTAATGCTTCGTAGCATTGTTACTTGTAAATGTGAACTACAAACGCGAAATAGTTTCTTGTTTGTGTATCATTGTACTAAATAAATAGTTTTATATGTTCATTCACTTTTTCATTTTATAGAAGTCAAGTCGAAACTTGTAACTTGATGCAAACTGAATTTGAACTATAAATATTTTATCAATACTATAAAGTTTTATCACTATATTACAACAACTCTCTTCGACTATTCTTATCGCCGCCTACCATAGTCAATTGGACACTTTTTTTTAATATTATTTTTTTTAAGAAAAGGTGCAATTGAACACTTTACACAGGCAACTTAACACCTAAGGCAAAAAAAAGGGCCCCAAAAGGTTTACTTAATCAACCAATTAAGTGTGTTAAGTATTTTCACACAATTCCATCCCATTCACATACGTACGTTGCTTCGTTGCACCAATAATACATGGTTTGTACATAAATTCCATACCCTATAAATTGCCCACCAAATTGCATAACCAATCAAACCATCAATCACAACTATTTCCCTAATCTAATCAAGATCCCCTCGTCAAATCGCAACCGTCCATTTTTTTGATCCAATGACTGGGGAGAAGCACCACCACTTGTTCCGCCACAACGCCCTGTGGACTATAAGAAGGAAGAGAAGCACCACAAGCATAAGGAGAACCTCGGGGAAATGGGGGCCGTTGCTGCGGGTGCTTACGCTCTGGTATTGAATTCAACCGGAAACATACTTTGAATCATCACAAGTATGACTGATTAATTGAAAATTGTTAATTAATTAATTGAAAATTGTTAACTGCGGTACGAGAAGCATAAGGCGAAGAAGGACCCCGAGAATGCTCACAAACACAAGGTGAAGGAGGAGATTGCAGCTGCAGTCGCAGTGGGCGCTGGAGCGTACGCTTTTCATGAGAAGCACGAGAAGAAGGAAGCCAAGAAGCACCACCACCACCACCACCGCCACCATTAAGTTAATTACCATTTAATTACTTTAAGTACTGTAAATAGAACATCACTCCTATATGAGTTTGGTTATATATGGCTAGCTTGTCTTTATTTTACATTTTCAGTGAAGAATGGTTCTATATTTATTTCTATTACTTGTATACATTGTGATTGTAATCAATGAATATTCATAGTATTGTGGTTTTTTTTTGTTTTTTTGAATAAAAAGATGACAATGTCATCGCTTCATTTCTACTATTTTAATGGGAGAGTTGGGGTTGTAAACAAACAAAGCCTAATTTTGTAACTGAGCAAACCCTTGCAATATACGTGCAAACTACAACCACTAAATATCCCCGTGTCATGAACGTCAAATCAAAATATACAAATTTATTTAATTTAATGACTAAACTTTTTTATAGACGTGCATTGCACGTGCATTATACTAGTTAATGATAATTAACGAAACAAGCATTAGAATTACAAAATAGCCCGTGGCCCAGTCCAAAAAACTGTATTGTGGTTATTGTGCATAAACTGTTTAATTCAGGTAATTATGTGTTTTATTAAGAGTTGTTTCCTCTCAATATATAGAACTTAGATGTCTTTCCATATCTATTTGTCTTACTCATTGAAAACATATAATCGTTGTTGTGCATTAAGATAGTACTAATTGAAGATATAAGTACTGCATTGTGAACAATCAAAATTTTCTTTGCTAAACCTAATTTTAGTGAAAAATATTTCCACTCACAACTAGGAACTATGATCAAGTTGAACGTTAAAACAACCTGATCGATCGAAGAACTTGGAAGATTAAAACTTAGTGAATTATGTTCTAAATCTTCAATATCAACATAACACTATCTACCGTCACCGGAAATGTCTTCTTCTACATTGTCGAAACTAGAACTGAGTGGGTGCGGACCCAATGAGGTGGTCCGCCACTGTCAGCTGCCTTCCAAACTCAATGATCTCCCTCCCCAAATCTCTCCAGCTACTGTGAACCCCCCACCACCTCTACGTATGCAGCCACATTCTACCACAAGGCGAGTTTCTCCCCCCCCACCCCCGTCTTCAACCCTGTTACCACCCACCACCACCCTCCCCACCTGGGTTACCCTCCTGAGAAAAGAGATTGGAGGCTCAGAAAGTCGACCGCGCGTGCATACCGTAGTGCGCATCAACATTGGTATGAGACGGAGCTCAGTCATCATCGCTGATACTCTTCACCTACAGGGAGATGGGCCCAAAGAAGGGGTCCTCCTACAAGCTCTTTCGAGCGTAAAAGCGACATCCGCCAAGGCCTGCATCACCACCATGGAGTGAGGTTCAACCACATGCACCGTAACTATAATGAGATAGTTCATTTGCAAAAGCCTCAACTCCCTCAACCCTCTTCTACATCTTCTAAACTGTACAACCCTAACCTCCACAGAGACCACCACTACCCTCCCACCCATCAAAACCACCACAATCTTCCCTCCCCTACTACCGACCATCAACACATCCCCCACAAGCCAACTCAGTCCCTACCACCGTCCCCTAGTCATCAAACCCACCCAAAACACACCCCACCCTACTTCTGCTCATCACCACAACTCCAGGTCTCCCCTACCACCTCAAAGGCACGCTAAGGCTCCACCTAAATCCATCGTCGAGCGGGCCCAAGATGGGGATCTGCTAAATAACCATTTTTGGGTTTTCGATCTACAGTTGCCATCTATATTTGGCAGCAGATTTGGCAATATGCATATTATAGAAATCGGAAGATGATTTATCATCTGTGTGTCGGACGGCATATGATATGCCGTCTGAGAGAAATTTTTAATTGCGAAATATAGAGATGGCATATGATCTGCTGTTTGAATAAAATAATAATAATAATTAAAAAATCGGAAAATGATCTTTTGTCTCTCGAAAAGAGAGGAAAGGTGGCAGGTGACCAAAAGTGTTGGACGGCACATGATGTGCCGTCCTTAACTTTTTTGAACCTTAACTTTTTTGAATTTTTTTTTTAATTACGGGACAGCAGATCATCTGCCGACATTCACAAAAAAAACCCCAAATCTTCAAACGGTAGATAATCTTCCGTTTCATCCCAAAAAAGCCATTTTTTGAGTTTTGACGACTGCAGCGCTACGCCTAATTGCTATTTCTATATTTTCCATATACCCATTTTTTAACAAATCGACTGTAGATGCTCTAACAACTACAAATGCTCTTATAGTCCACTATTTTTTGCAAGTTTCATGGAATTTCATATTTCACTTTTTGGCCTCATTTTGTGGGCCTATAGTCCACAATCTTGTGTGACATTCGTGAAATTTCGTTTTCCACTATTTTGGCCACATTTTTGGGCCAATGTTCACAGTTTACTGCTAATTTCATGAACTTTCATATCACACCATTTTGGCTTAATTTTGTGGGCTATATTTTACTGTTTTGTGTCATTTTTGTCAAATTTCGTATGTCGCTGTTTATGCTTTATTTTTTGTGGGCTATGGTCCACAGTTTTGGTCACTTTCGTGATTCACATGTCATTATTTTTGCCACATTTGTGTCCGGTTCACAGTTTTTTTTGCCAATTTCGTGGAATTTCATATTTTACCGTTTTGGCCTCATTTTGTACGCTATATAGTTCACATTTTCTGCCATTCTTGAAATTTTGTAATTTAATATTTTGGCCTCAGTTTTTGGGCGATAGTCTACAATTTTCCGCAATTTCCGTGAAATTTCATTGTTTTGGTCTCTTTTTGTGGGCTAGTTCACTGCTTTTGGCCATTTTCGTCAAATTTCGTATGTTGTTGTTATTGTCTTATTTTGTGGTCTATAGTCTGAAGTTTTCGGCCAAGTTTGTGAAATTTCGTATTTTATCTTTTTGGCCTCATTTTGTGTGCTATAGTCCACAGTTTTAGCCACTTTCGTGATTCCGAATTTTAATGTTTTTGGCCATATTTTGTGGCCTATAGTCTATCGTTTTCGGCTAATTTCGTTAATTTTCGTATTTCACTTTTCGACCTCATTTTGAGGGTTCAAGTCCACAGTTTTAGGCATTTTTCGTGAAATTTCAAATTTCTATTTTTCGCCACATTTTGTTACCCCATAGTCCACAGTTTTCAGCTAATCGTGGAAAATTTCGTATTTCAATGTTTCGACCACGTTTTGTGACCTAGCCTCCTCAGTTTTCGTCCAATTTCCTGAAAATTCGTATTCATTGTTTTGGCCTCATTTTGTGGCATATAGTTCACGATTTTCTATCAATTTTGTGAAATTTCGTATTTCACAGTTTTGGTAGTCTATTGTTTTTGGTCAATTTCGTGAAGATTCATATTCCACTATTATATCCTTATTTTATGATCTATAGTCTACAATTTGGGTTTGGGCCACTTTCGTGAAGTTTTGTATTTAACTATTTTTGGGATGTTCCCAGTTTTGTGCTATTTTTGAGAAATTTTGTATTTCACAAGTTTTGCTTCATTTTGTGGCTTACAATCTACTATTTTCTGATATTTTCATCATATTTCGTATATCACTGTTTTGACCTCAAGTTTTAGACTATAGTTCACAGTTTTTGGCAAATTTCATGAAATTTCGTACATCACTATTTTGGCCTCATTTTATAGGCTAGTCCACTGTTTCGGCCATTTTCGTCAAAAAAATTGTTGTCACTGTTTCGGCCTCATTTTGTGAGCGAGTCCACATTTTCGGCGAATTTCATAAACTTACATATTTCACTGTTTTGTCCACTTTTATGAAATTTCGTATTTTACTATTTTAGCTATATTGGTGGTCGGTTTAAATTTTTTTGTTGTTGCAAATTTCTTAGAATTTCATATTTAACGGTTTTAACCTTATTTTATGGACTATTGTTCACATTTTTTTCTGTGGATTTCTATCATTTCTTCTTTTCTTTTGCCTTTTTTATATTTTTTTCTCGGGAGGGGAAACATGACCTGCTGATATAGATCTGTGAGTTTCCTTCTGAGTGATTATTTGCTGCCACTTTCAATCCCTCTCTCTCTCTCTCTCCCTCCTCCAACTAACAACTAGTTTGATCCTTCTCCTACGTTTCCCCACTACATCCCTTCCTCATTTTTCCATTGAAGGCGCTCACCCAAATATCATTTAATGGTGGGGTGCATTTAGGAAGCAACCACCGCAGGATTAGGGTTGGGGTTAGACGTTTAATATTTTATGGGGTATGAAATTTGAATAAGGGGGAGGATACCGGGTTGACTAGATAACACAATATTGTTGCAATTAGCTAGTTGACAAGTAGACGTTCAATATTTCATAGAACTTTCCTAATTACCTGTTGCTCAGCTCCCACTTCGACTCTCCTTCCTGACTATCTTCTTCAACTCATTATCGTGTATTGGATCCACAAACCCCAACAACCCCCCACCTCTACGGATGCAGCCACATTCTACCACAAGGCGAGCTTCTCCCCCCACCCCCGTCTTCAACCCTGTTACCACCCACCACCACCCTCCCCTCCTGGGTTACCCTCTTGAGAAAATAGATTGGAGGCTCAGACAGTCGACCGTGCGTGCACACCGTAGTGTGCATCAACGTCGGTATGAGACGGAGCTCAGTCATCATCGCCGATGCTCTCAACCTACAGGGGGATGGGCCCAAAGAAGGGGTTCTCCTACAAGCTCTTTCGAGCGTAAAAGCGACATCCCCCAAGGCCTACATCGCCACCATGGAGTGAGGTTCAACCACATGCACCGTAACTATAATGAGATAGTTCATTTGCAAAAGCCTCAACTCCCTCAACCCTCTTCTACATCTTCTAAACTGTACAACCCTAACCTCCACAGAGACCACCGCTACCCTCCCACCCATCAAAACCACCACAATCTTCCCTCCCCTACTACCGACCATCAACACATCCCCCACAAGCCAACTCAGTCCCTGCCACCGTCTCCTACTCATCCAACCCACCCAAAACACACCCACCCTACTTCCGCCCATCACCACAACCCCCAGTCTCCCCCACCACCTCAAAGGCACGCTAAGGCTCCACCTAAATCCACCGTCGAGCGGGCCCAAGATGGGGATCCGCTAAATACCCATTTTTTGGGTTTTCGATCTACAGTAGCTGTCTATATTTGGCAGCAGATTTATCAATATGCATATTATAGAAATCGGAAGATGATTTATCATCTGTGTGTCGGAAGGCATATGATATGCAGTCTGAGAAATTTTTTTTAATTGCAAAATATTGAGATGGCATATGATCTGCTGTTTGAATAAAATAATAATAAAAATAATAAAATCAGAAAATGATCTTCTGTCTCTCGAAGAGAAAGGAAAGGTGGCAGGTGACCAAAAGTGTTGCAAGGCACATCATGGCGCATCGTCCTTAACTTTTTTGAATTTTTTTTTAAAAAAAAATTACGGGACAACAGATCATCTGCCGTCCTTTACAAAAAAAAACCCCAAATCTTCAAACGGTAGATGTTCTTCCGTTTCATCCCAAAAAAGCCATTTTTTGAGTTTTGACGACTGCAGCGCTACGCCTAATTGCTATTTCTATATTTTCCATATACCCATTTTTTAACAAACCGACTGCAGATGCTCTAACAACTACAAATGCTCTTATAGTCCACTATTTTTTGCAAGTTTCATGGAATTTCATATTTCACTTTTTGGCCTCATTTTGTGGGCCTATAGTCCACAATCTTGTGTGACATTCGTGAAATTTCGTTTTCCACTATTTTGGCCACATTTTTGGGCCAATGTTCACAGTTTACTGCTAATTTCATGAACTTTCATATCACACCATTTTGGCTTAATTTTGTGGGCTATATTTTACTGTTTTGTGTCATTTTCGTCAAATTTCGTATGTCGCTGTTTATGCTTTATTTTTTGTGGGCTATGGTCCACAGTTTTGGTCACTTTCGTGATTCACATGTCATTATTTTTGCCACATTTGTGTCCGGTTCACAGTTTTTTTTGCCAATTTCGTGGAATTTCATATTTTACCGTTTTGGCCTCATTTTGTACGCTATATAGTTCACATTTTCTGCCATTCTTGAAATTTTGTAATTTAATATTTTGGCCTCAGTTTTTGGGCGATAGTCTAAAATTTTCCGCAATTTCCGTGAAATTTCATTGTTTTGGCCTCTTTTGTGGGCTAGTTCACTGCTTTTGGCCATTTTCGTCAAATTTCGCATGTCGTTGTTATTGTCTTATTTTGTGGTCTATAGTCTAAAATTTTCGGCCAAGTTTGTGAAATTTCGTATTTTATCTTTTTGGCCTCATTTTGCGTGCTATAGTCCACAATTTTAGCCACTTTCGTGATTCCGAATTTTAATGTTTTTGGCCATATTTTGTGGCCTATAGTCTATCGTTTTCGGCTAATTTCGTTAATTTTCGTATTTCACTTTTTGACCTCATTTTGCGGGTTTAAGTCCACAGTTTTAGGCCTTTTTCGTGAAATTTCAAATTTCTATTTTTGGTCACATTTTGTTACCCCATAGTCCACAGTTTTCAGCTAATCTTGGGATATTTCGTATTTCAATGTTTTGACCTGCACGTTTTGTGGCCTAGAGTCCTCAGTTTTCGTCCAATTTTCTGAAAATTCGTATTCACTGTTTTGGCCTCATTTTGTGGCATATAGTTCACGATTTTCTATCAATTTCGTAAAATTTCGTATTTCACTGTTTTGGTAGTCTACTGTTTTTGGTCAATTTCGTGAAGATTCATATTCCACTGTTTTATCCTTATTTTATGATCTATAGTCTACAATTTGGGCCACTTTCGTGAAGTTTTGTATTTAACTATTTTTGGGATGTTCACAGTTTTGTGCTATTTTTGAGAAATTTTGTATTTCACATTTTTTGCTTCATTTTGTGGCTTACAATCTACTATTTTCTGATATTTTCATCATATTACGTATATTACTGTTTTGGCCTCAATTTTTAGACTATAGTTCACAGTTTTTGGCAAATTTTATTAAATTTCGTACTTCACTATTTTGGCCTCATTTTGTAGGCTAGTCCACTGTTTCGGCCATTTTCGTCAAAAAATTTGTTGTCACTGTTTCAGCCTCATTTTGTGAGCGAGTCCACATTTTCGGCGAATTTCATAAACTTACATATTTCACTGTTTTGTCCACTTTTATGAAATTTGTATTTCACTATTTTAGCTACATTTGTGGTCTGTTCAATTTTTTTTGTTGTTGCAAATTTCGTAGAATTTCATATTTAACTGTTTTAACCTTATTTTATGGACTATAGTTCACATTTCTTTTTCGTGGATTTCTGTCATTTCTTCTTTTCTCTTGCCTTTTTAATATTTTTTTCTCCGGAGGGGAAACAAGACCTGCTGATATAGATCTGAGTTTCCTTGTGAGTGATTATTTGCAGCCAATTCAATCCCTCTCTCTCTCTCTCTCTCTCCCAACTAACAATTAGTTGATCCTTCTCCTACGTTTCCCCACTGCATCCCTTCCTCATTTTTCCATTGAAGACGCTCACCCAAATATCATTTAATGGTGGGGTACATTTAGGAAGCAACCACCGCAGGATTAGGGTTGGGGTTAGACGTTTAATATTTTATGGGGTATGGAATTTGGATAAGGGGGAGGATACCGGGTTGACTAGATAACACGTACAATATTGTTGCAATTAGCTAGTTGACAAGTAGACGTTCAATATTTCATGGAACTTTCCTAATTACATGTTCATGTAACTTGCATGCAATTTAATATAAGCTGAATTTGAACCACGTACAAACTACGAATTTTTTTCTATACATTACAACAACACTTTCAGACTAATCTCATCGCCACCGGCCATAGTTATCTTTTGCAATTGGACACATACAAATGCAACTTTACATCTAAGGAAAAAAAGGGCCCGGCCCAAAAGGTTTACTTATCAACCAATTAAGCGTGTTAAGTATGCACACAAGTCCATCCAATTCACATACGTATGTTGCTTCGTTGCACCAATAATACACGGTTTGTACATAAATTCCAGACCTATAAATTGCCCACCAAATTGCATAACCAATCAAACCATCAATCACAACTATTTCCCTAATCTAATCAAGACCCTCTCGTTAAATCTCAACCGTCCATTTTTTTGATCCAATGACTGGGGAGAAGCACCACCACCACTTGTTCCGCCACAACGAGAAGGTTTCCGGCCCTGTGGACTATAAGAAGGAAGAGAAGCACCACAAGCATAAGGAGCACCTTGGGGAAATGGGGGCCGTCGCTGCGGGTGCTTACGCTCTGGTATTGAATTCAACCGGAAACATACTTTGAATCATCACAAGTATGATTGATTAATTGAAAATTGTTAATTAATTAATTGAAAATTGTTAACTGCAGTATGAGAAGCATAAGGCGAAGAAGGACCCCGAGAATGCTCACAAACACAAGGTGAAGGAGGAGATTGCAGCTGCAGTCGCAGTGGGCGCTGGAGCGTACGCTTTTCATGAGAAGCACGAGAAGAAGGAAGCCAAGAAGCACCACCACCACCACCACCACCACCACCACCATTAAGTTAATTACCATTTAATTAATTTAAGTACTGTAAATAGAACATCACAGCTCCTATATGAGTTTGGTTATATATGGCTTGCCATTATTTTGCATTTTCAGTGATGAATGATTCTATATTTCTATTCCTTGTATACATTGTACGTGATTGTAATCAGTGAATATTCATAGTAGTGTGGTTATTGTGCATAATAATTCAGGTAATTATATATGTCTATATATAGAACATAGATGTCTTTCGATATCTGTTTGTCTTACTCATTGAAAACATATAATCGTTGTTGTGCATTAAGAGATAAAGCCGTGCATTGTGAACAATCAAAAGTTTCGTTGCTAAACCGTATTTTTGTGAAAAATATTTGTGTTTTGGTCTATGCTTACTACTAATCCTTGGTTCGTTCTTGTAAATATTCACATAATATTGTTGAAAATATTATAAAGAAACTCAAGTAATACGACTATGGAGACTAATGCTCCTTGGAGTTCCTTAATATTAAGTCAATGCTTAAGTAATTATTTCTGTTTTAACATTTACTTCTCTAATATCTAATCTCTAATAATAATATATAATAAGAGTTGGGTGGTCATTTCTAAATAAATAAATATTTTTAGACAAGCAAATTCGTGCATCGTCCATACATAACTAATATAAAGAAAATCTCAGCCTCGAGACTATACTATATCAGGTTTTTACTTTAAAAAATATATTTTATTAAGACGTGCATCACAAGTGTAAATTACTAGTAGAGGGTAATGGATCAATGATGGACCTCCATTATGCTAGGCATTAATTTGACAATCGAGTTATAGAATCTATACAATATGTTATACCAATAACACATTGGTCCGAGAATTTTCTCCCTTTCTCTTTTTATAATAAAATAAGGGAGAATAAATGTAAGAAACAAATTCCCACTCTTTCTCCACCCCAATTTTGATCTGGAATCATTTACCTTAATCATACCTAAAAAATCGGGCAATATTGCATAAATGTATTAGAAGATTTTTTTTCAAAAAATAGTTTCTTTTCTTCTCATTCCAAAAAAGTTTGTGCAATATTGCACGTGATTATACTAAATCTATACAATATATTATACTAAAACAATTTTTGATCAAATGATTTTTTTTCTTTTATCTTTTTAAAATAATTAGAGGAGAGCAAATATTGGAGGCAACCCCTTATTCTTTTCGTCCAATTTTTAAATTGAAATCCCATACCATAAATCAACATAAAAAATCATATAATATTGTATTGATGTTTATATATGGACTAGATTTGCCCATAGGCACATGCCTACGGCACGTCTTCAGAACGATACAACATATAAAAAGCCTTGTAAATAGTAAATCAACAAGTTCATGTTTCCATAAGTGTGTGTGTGTGTGTGTGTATATATATATATATATATATATATATATATATATATATATATATATGAGAAAAGTGAGCCTCATATAGAGTATGAGAAAATTTTCCTCATACAAAGTGATTATACTCACTTGGTGAGGCCATTATGGAAGATCCACTCCGTCTATCATGTTTATCATACTAATGGATGTATGTGCAGACAAAATCAAGTGGTTTGGAGGTTATTCACCCATGCATCATGTAGTTAAATAGAGAGAGAGAGAGAGAGTGTGTGTGTGTGTCAAATAAATAAAGGAGTTATTTAGGGAGGAAATTTGAATTTGAGTCTTGGAGAGGAAAATATGTTTTGTGAGGTTAGATCTGGGCCTTTGATTTTGGGGAAATTGAAGGAGAATCACTTGATAGCTTTCTTTGTGCTTAATTATATAAATTTTTTCAAATTTTTGTTGTTGTTGTTATTTTCTCATTTTTTGAAAAGTTCAACATCGCACATAGTTATACTAGTTTTCTATAACTAAGAAGGAGGTTGTGTTGCATCCACCCACAACTAAGAACTATTATCAAATTGAAAATAAAACAACCCGACCGATCTAAGAAGTTGGAACATTAAAAACTACACAAAATCCATGAAGCTAAAACTTAGTCAATTATTGGATGCGCCGAGGAAAAAAAAGAAACAAAAAAAAAGAGCAAATTCCACGAAACATCAATATTAAAGATAAACCCCTGCTTCAGTACAACTACAAATCCAATAAAAAAGGTAAACTACAAGTTCATTACAATATAAAGACATTAAGCCTACACATAAGGTATATGTATAGACCATCTATCTTCTATATGCAAATGAACTAAGATTGTAAATCATCTAAGGTTTTTTCACTATGTAATATATATCAATCTACTAGATTTTGCTCATTTTCGCGTATTTAAGAGATCTAGGTACGGACTAGGAAAAAAACCTTTAGGTTATATCCTAAAAAATATCAAGTCCAGGTCCAGATCCATGTCCTTAATAAAGAGGTCTAGACTTACACGAAAAATGAACTGCACTTGTGAACATAACACTATCTCTTCTAATAATAATTTGAACAAATAGTGCCAAATATCTTCTTCCAAAAATATATTAAATAAATTATCTCCCAACAAGGAAAAGGGGGATTTTAGACTTGTACTAGATTTGCCCGTGGGCACGTGCCTACGGCACGTCTTCGAAACGATACAACACACGAAAAGCCTTGTAAACAGTAAAACAACAATTATGTAGTTCAAGTTTGAATAGTATGACAATAATTAGTTGTAAATAAAGTTCATGTAACTATTAGTATATGTTGAAAAATAATTATAAATGAGGGTGTAAAATCCTACTTCTTAGAACTTTAAGGATGGAAAATGATGAAATTTAACTATTAAAGAGATATTGGCTATTTTTAATATAACATGAGCAATAAGAAAAAATAGAAATTCTGTAAATTTTACAAACCTGAAATCTTAAAATCTAAATTTTTATGTAAATAAAGAAAAAATGGCAGAGAGAGAAAGAGAAAAATATGAAAAAAGTGAAGAGAGTAGAGAGAAGAGAGAGATAGTAATAAAGTAATGAGTTTTTTAGTTTTGGGAAGAAAAATTTAATTTTGGGGTTTGAAATTTTGAACGGAAAAATATGTTTTGAGAGAATCAATTTAGACCATTGATTTTAGAGAAAATTGAATGAGAACCACTTGATAGCTTTCTTTATAATTTATATATATCTTAAGCTAATAGGCCTATCTCATCTCTCCTTTCTCTATTTTGAAATAGAGGAAGGAAAGCAAAAGTAGGAATTTATACGTGCAGTCCACACCAATTGCCAAAACATAATTAATTAAAAAAACACACACAAAAAATATTTTCTTTTTCCCATCTTTCCAAAACCCACAAACCCTAACTCTGCCTACCCAAAACCCACCTAAATATCCTCTGCCGCCCGTCGATCTCCTTGTCATCGCCGGCCGTCTCTACCCGTCGCCCGTCGCCTGTCGCTACCTGCCGCCCGCCGCACGACGATCCTAAAAACCAGATCAAGAATGAAGCTCATTTTCCTCTCTCTGTTTGTACTCTAAAACCCTTATTCAAAAACTGAAAAAGAGGGGAACTAATCAAGATGGTAACTTTCTGAAAGTGCACAATATTTTGAGCAAACCCTTTTCGACTTTTCAAAATCGGAGAAGAAAAAGAAGAAGTAAACGGGAAGTCGGCAAGGTGAGAGTAGGAAGCTGATGTAATTTTAATATTTATTATTTTATTTTTTTGGGTGTTTCTCTAATAAATATAAGAGAGAGATAGCAGTGGAAGCCAAAAAAAGCTAGCGAACCTAAATATCTAAATAATCAAATAATTCTACTAGGCAAAACTTATTTTGTATTCAAAGCATGTGTCATTTCTATTAATATCCATCAGTCTCTGCATTTAATCTGATTCCTCCATTTTTTGTTTGCTTCTCATAATAAGATGTCGAGTTTAAGAGCATCTGTAGTCGTTTGCCATATACCCAAATTTTCCAAAATTTGGAAAAAAAAACTTCTGTAGTCGTTGGCCAAATACCCAAAAATTGTGTTTGATCGCTACAGGACACAGCTATATTTGGCAATCGAAATGGCAATTGCCAAAATATAGCCGGACGATAGATAATCTTTCGTCCGAAATGACGGACGACAAACAATACACCGTTGCTGCAATTTCGTATACGACAAAAGCGACAGACGGAAGATAATCCCCAGTCTGATTAATTAAATTTAAAAAAAAAAATTGACGGACGGTACATAGTGTACCGTCCAATGCAACTTCTCAAAAGCCAATTGGCCTAGGACGGGACTTCATCCCCGTCCCCGCCAATTGGTGGTTTTTTTTGTTTTTTTAAATTTTTTTTGTCCTTTTGTGTACAGTTTTGTTAACTTTTTTATTTTTTATTATTATTTTTTTGTACTTTGTCCCTCACTCCCTCACTTCAATGCAAATATATTATATATATATATATATATATATATATATATATATATATATATTTAAATTTCTGAGACCTCACTCAAATTTGGGCTTTTGACGACTACAGCGCAAAGTCATTTTTTCCATTTCCATTTGCCAAATACCCAAAATATGGCATCAAACGACTACAGATGCTCTAACATCCGCCTTGTAGCCATTTTTGCCAATTATATTATTATATATTATATTATATTATATCTATATAATTTATTTACCCGAATTCAAGCTTTTTATCTGAAACTAAGCTTTTTGAGCCGACATAAGTTGAGATCCTCAAATGAGGTATAAAGTAGGAAACTTTGTTGATAACCCATTAGGATTTGACTTGATTTGGTGTGGTTAGTTTGGAGGATTTGAAGTGGGCATTTTGTCAGACACCTTATGTGCAAGTTTTGATGTCATTAGGTTAGTGGTTTAGTTGCAATATGCGCTCATTTGATCATTTGATTTTGAGAGGAACCTGGAAATGTTGGTATTGAATATTTACGTTGCTCATTATACTTATTTAGACTAGAGATGATTGAGGTGAGCGTGGATGTTAAGTTACTCATTTTGTCGTACTTTTTTAGTCGATATAACATTATGTTAACTCCAACTATTGAAAACCCGTTTCAATTTGGTTCATGTCGGTGTTGTTTGTTGGAGATTTTGAAGTGGGAATTTTGTTATACATCCATAGTGCAAGATGATTGAGGTGGTACACTAGATGCGAGGTCGAAGACTATGAGGCTACATGTAAACAAATCTACCTTCGGATTCCTCTTTACACTTCAAATGATCATATGGGACTATATTTCAACTACAACACTAACTATTTTTCATCTTAAATACTCATTTCATTGAAACTAACTATTTTTCATCTTAAATACTCATTTCATTGAAACGACCAACAAACCACACCAACATGAACCAAATTGAAACGGGTTCTCAATAAAGATCAAACTGTAACCCCTGTTGGAGTTAACATAATGTTATACCGACTGACAAAGTACGACAAAATGAGTAATTTAACATCCACACTCACCTCAATCATCTTGCACTATAGTTCTTAACTTATAGCTAATTAATTTCTTAACTCATAACTTCTAAATTTTTGATGAAGCTGAACAATAAGACGGTCTCGATCGAACTCGACAACGCCACTGCTGTTCACGTCAGGTTCCTCCCTCTCTTCTTTCAATTTCTTGAATTTTTAATTCGCATTATTAATGATTTATTTCTCTAATTTTCGTCTGCTTTTTTCTGTTTTGATGATGAGTTTTAGGTTTTTTATGAAGCTCAACAACTAGACGGTCTCAATCGAACTCAAGAACGCCACAACTGTTCACGGAAGGTATCTCCCTATTTTCTTTCGATTTCTTGATTTTTGATTAGCATTATTTTGTTCTATTTCTTTAATTTCGTGTTTTTTTTTTTAAAAAAGTTTTGGGGATGGGTTCTAGGTTTTTGATGAACCTGAACAACGAGACGATCTCGATCGAACCCAACAACGCCACTGCTGTTCACGGTAGGTACCTCCATCTCTTCTTTCCATTTCTTAATTTTTTATTAGAATTATTATGTTTTATTTCTTTTATTTTCGTGTTCTTTTTTCCGTTTTTGGGTTGAGTTTTAGGTTTTTGATAAAGTTGAACAACGAGATGGTCTCGATCGAACTCAAGAACGTCACTGATGCTTACATCACCATCATAGGTATCTATCACTCTTTTTCTCTTGCTCTCTAAGTTAGGGTTTTGTAGTTAATATTTTTTGTTTGAATCTATAAATAGTCAATTGACATGTGCGTATGTCAAACTTATTTAGTCTGTGCAATTTGCACAGGGTAACACACTAACACTAGTTTATTATATAGATAACACTCGTGATCTTTCTTAACCCACCCACACGCTCATAAGTATCTATCATTGACAATATTACTTTCTAAATGAGTTTAACAGCTAAGGAAAATGGGTCCCACAATTAATCATTTTCAAAATCACGTTTTTCCCCCCATGAATTAAGCCACCTAAGTAAGACTTTTAATTATCAACTAATCCCCCTCTTAATTAATTTTAATTTCAGCTTTTTCAACACCTACTAAACGCGGTATCCTCCCCCATGCAGCGTTCAAATTTCAGACCCTATAAATACCCTAAATGCTCACCCTATCAAACCATCATTCTCAAGTATTGTCCTCTAAACATTTAAATCACATCCGTTCATTTTTTTTCGATCCAATGGCCGAGGAGAAGCACCACCACCACTTGTTCCACCACAAGGAGCAGGATTCAGGCCCTGTGGACTATGTGAAGGAGGAGAAGCACCACAAGAATAAGGAGCATCTCGGGGAAATGGGCGCTGTCGCTGCTGGTGCTTTCGCTCTGGTATGTACTTTTGGTCCTAACAAGTTCATTTCAACCGAAACATAGTTGGTTAGAATAAAAGTACTACTAAAACCCTCAACTTTTATCACAATTTTAAAGTTTTGGTGTATTAATAGGCTGTTTCACATGGTATGTACAAGACGTGATGTTGTATATATATTCCATCGTAGTTTGAATTGGCATTAAAAAAAACATACTCAAAAAGTCTTCCATAAGCATTTTGAATTATAGCTAATGAGTTGTCCTAGTCATTTTCAAAATAGACGTCTATTTTAATTTTGATTAAATTATGGATTAATTAATTAATTTTGGTTAAATGTTAATGAGAAATAAATAGTTAGATTAATTGAAAATTGTTAATTACAGTACGAGAAGCATAAGGCTAAGAAGGACCCCGAGAGCGCTCACAAACACAAGCTGGAGGAGGAGATTGCGGCCGCTGTCGCAGTAGGAGCCGGAGCGTACGCTTTTCACGAGAAGCACGAGAAGAAGGAAGCCAAGAACCACCACCACCACCACTAAGTTAATTAATATCCATTTAGTTTGAGTACTGTTAATAGAACATAAGTACTCCAATATGAGTTTGGTTGTATTTTACTTTTTCAGTGATGAATGTTTCGATACATACTTCTATTACTTACATATATACTGTGATTGTAATCAGTGAAAATACATAGTCATGTGGTTATTGTGCCTAAACTGTTTAATTCAGTTAATCATGTGTTTTATTAAGATCAGTTGTCTCCTCTCTTTATATATATAGAGAACTTGGATGTCTTTTGATATATGTTACTTCTCACTCAAGTAATACCACTATGGTGGCTAATGACACGTTGAGTTCGTTTAATATCTGAATACTAATTCTGGCTTTGTTCTTGTACATATTCACGTAATATTGTTTTTTTTTTATCATAATTCACGTAATATTGTTAAAAATATATATTATAAAGAAACTCAAGTAAGACTACTATGGTGGCTAACGACAGGTTTGCTAGGAATTATGAGGATTTGTTGAATTTTTGACACAATCAATACAAACCACCAAACAAGACTAGATCACACCAATCACATAAAGCACACAAGAATTGTCCCGGTTGGAGCTCCGGGGAAGGAAGAACCGACATATTATTTCAACTAGAGAAGATACAAGAATATTACAATTCTCATCACGACTCTCTCTCAAGCCTATTGGAACATGATGCTGCTTACAATGGAGAAACTCTCTCACCCTCCCTATGAAGTACTCTCTTCTTCTATTCGGCACTCAATAGAATTATCATGGATCTATGGGCCGTTACAATTGTTTATATAGATCTAGAGACAAACCTTAAATTAATATCTTGTTACAATAGTCATTGGATAGTACATAAGAGATAACCCTACGATAGGAGTCACATGATCCAATTTGAAGAGCAAGTTGGGCTTTTCACGAATCAGCCAGACTCAAGCCTGAAACCCATCAGCGCCGCAAACGGTCGACCGCGCCAACAAGTCGGTCGACTGTCCTCCTCTCTGGAAGACTTCGTGCAGAGGACGGTTGACCGCACATGAGGGACGGTCGACCGCAACTTCTGTTGTTGCTGCCGCTGACTGTTTCTTACCTCCACTCCGTTTCCAATCGTCTCTATCCCTCCATCGTCTTACCGTCTTCTTATCCAACATCGTATGCAAGACATAAACCCAACAACATTCAGTTCTTTTAATATCTTGCTACTAATCCTGGCTTCGTTCTTGTACATATTCACATAATATTGTTTAAAATATTATAAAGAAACTCAAGTAATACTACTATGGTGACTAGTGACACGTTGAGTTCGTTTAATATCTTGATACTAATGTTGGATATATAGGTATATTCTCAATATAATAGAATATTATTATGTATAATGTTATATGGGGCAACATGTGTTTTGCATGTGTTATCTGTTTAATTGTTGGACCGGGTTGAGTGGGCATAAAGCCCAGTACCGTAAATCCAGTTCATCTCATATAAAAGCTGGTCTAGAGGTAGTGCTCTGTGATATTCCAATACTAATAAGCATGGTATAATATCTTAAGCGGCTATGAGATACAAACCCTAACCCTAATTACTCATCTTGATCTAACAATATTAAGATATTACACAAATCAAAATACTGAGATTAAGAGAAAGAAAGTCCGTCGGAAACGGACGTCGCCCTTACCCACCGACGCCGTCGCCCTTACCCGCCGACGCCTTCGCCCATACCCGCCGACATCGTCGTCTACATCCGCTGACGCCGTCGTTGATCTCGACTCCAGATCTGATTTTGACAAAGTCGACGCAGTCGTTGATGCTCCCTCTCGCTGTCGCCACCTCGACGCAGACCACCGCGAACCCACGCCTCTGCCGTTGATTCAAATCGCTGCCAACATTCTTCCCTTTCTTGATAACGATCGGTTGTGAGGAGAAGAACCCAGATCCGTCGTTTCGATTGGGTATCTGTGGTGTTTCGAGTTTGGGTTGTAGAGGAGATCCAAGCTGTTTGCTTGAGTTCTTCCTGTTGGTAACCAGGGTGTTTGCTGTTTTGTATTGTGGGGTGAAGACCAAGATCTGATCTCACTATTGTTGCTGTGTGCTTCATAACTCTTGATTCTCATCAAGATTGGTCCACTCTAAACTTTAAGATCTGTGTTGCTTTATTTGATTTAATTTTCTGTTTAATGTTTGTTAGGCAGTTTTATAGAAAAACTCTTCCTTTTACTGAAATTACGCTAGTAGTAATTATTCAGAATAAACCCTCTAGATTTTGGAATTTACTGTTTATTCCTATAAGATGGAAAACTTAATCGTGCGTAAAAGATTCCGAAACTAGAAATATTTGATAATTCTGAATTTAACAGTTAGAAAGTGAAAACACAATAAGAGATGTGGATGTAGTTGTTGGAAATAGTGCGGGAGGTGAGAATGTTGTTTAGACTAGATCTAAATATGTTTGGACTGGATCTAAATTAAAGATAAGTTCTTTATCTGCATATATATTTTAATTATTTGTTGTCGTTATGTGCTAAAGTACAAAAACTGTGTTAATCATTGTTTAATTAAACACAAGTTTGAATAATTGTTTTAGCTTTACGCTAAGGATCGAATATCCCTTTTGATAAGTTAAATTATAGATTTTGACTGTAAATTTGTATCTCCAATTAAATTATTGTTAGAATAAATAGTGCTAATAATTCGTTTAATTGACTAATTTTAATAATTTGATGATGTAGGAACTTCAAAGTTACTTACAAATTGTGTGTTGGAGATGATGGATATGCATCATGGTTGAATAAGTCTGCACTACGCAGGCTTCTCCATCGAATTTGGAAACCACTTCTAACTTGAAGTGTCGGTATGATCTACTCTAATCTTTTTTAGTTTTTCATGCGATGAATATGTTAATGTTTTGTGCGTTTGATCACATGATTGGGAGTTTTAGATCATAGTTATTCTCACCTTGAAAACTAGCATGTTTAGGATTGTTAAGTGCTTTATCATACTATGTGTATAGATATTTTGACAAATCCATTGTTCGCGGTTTGTGTGAGATTATATATTTGCTTCTCTAATTAAAAATAAATAAATGATGCATAAGATCTGTAACAAATGTCCGTAACTTAGATAAGAGCATCCTGTAATGCAGAATATGACTCCATTAGTTGCATTTTGTTCTTTCTCATTCGTTGTACTATGTGTGCAAAATTGAATTATAAAATATTGGTCATTATCTCGTTCGGCGTCTCGAAGATGATGAAGAACAAATAAAGGAAAATATAGCTCAATGTGTTTGAGCAAGTGGATATTGTTATAATCACTAGGGAAAGCAAACAAATTTGTATAATGTGGTAGAGTAATTTTGTTTTAACTCTTATAATGTGCATATGTTGTCAATTGCATGTATAAGTTGAGTTTAACAAATGAGACAATTAATAATAATAGTTCTAATTGTGTTTAGTTCTTGAACATAGCATAATTGGCTAGGATTTGAGAACTATATATTAAATTGTTTGTTCTTGTTAAAACTCATAACTCTACTGAATGACACTCCATTTAAAAAATGAAGCACTTGATATTGTTAATGAATTAAAAATTTAGTTAAGTGCTAAGATCAAGGGTTCAGTGTTAATGGAGGTGGTAAATATGTTTAATAATTTTAGAGTAATTTGCATTTGGCATAATCTCTAGTGCACTATATTTACCATTGTCAAACAGTATTGATAAAGTTAGAATCAAACACTCAGTGAAATATTGAATTCTATGACTGTTAGTTGGACTTTGAGTAATTATGAGTGATGCTACATTATCATATTTCTAATTTGTTACCACACTCTAAGTTACTTACACCTTGTAGATAACGGTATAAAAACACAATTAATTTTGTCAAAGTGAAAAATATGGTATGATACATTTGTTAAAGTACATGATCCCAAAAGGCCTAAAGTAGGACCTATAACAAATATTTGTGTATACTTAGAAAGTGCAGAATGTGGTTCCATGGACAGTTTTGGATCTATCTAATTTGGGTTAGTAGAATCTTGACTTGCAAATTTTTTTGATGATGTGTTCATCAAAGACAAATCTATGAAATTATCAGTCTTACTGTCACGGTCAATGGTTCACAGTTGGAATCAAGAACCAGTTCTACTGACACTTAAACTCGAATAAAAATGAGCTAAGAGGAGTCTTTAGTAGACAATGAGATAATTTTGTGTCATACAATAATACTTTAAATTAGTTGATCTGCCGAAATGGGCTAAAACTATAGTCAGTAAGTGGGGTTTTGTAGAAGAAACTTATTTTGATTGTTTAGTAGCAATTTTAATGCACTTCTAGTAGCTTAAGAATTGACTGAGATAAATGAGGTAGACTAATTTGTTGTCTACTCACATGTTTGTCATATTGCTACAATAAGGATTCTTCTTGCCCTTACATCCTTTGAAAATTTTGTTATTCATAAAAGATTTTAAACAGTTTTGTACCGAAAAGTTCTGTACTGAACATTTTATATTGAAAAGTTTTGTACTTGATAGTTTTGTATTAATATGTTTAGTGAACAAGATTTACAATTTAGTAAAATCATCGTATGTTTTAAAACATGTAATATAGCTAACATATAAATAATTTGACAAATTTCTCAAAGAGTCTAGTCTATGAATCAAGTAATTCAGATCAGTGCTTTTAACTTTGTGGTGTGTCAAATATAATGGCTATTATTTACTTGGTTTTATTGACATACTTGTTGATTGGAAGTGACATCTCTATTATAAATGGAGTTAAAATAGTTCTTTCCAAATAAATTTAGCATGAAACACCTAAGTGTTGTGGACACCATATTATGTATAAGGGTGAGTTTTGGTTGGCAAGAGATAACCCTTAATCAAACTCGATAAATCAATAATGTGTTTCAAAAGTGGGAATATAGTAATTGAAAGTGTGTTTTGAAACACCTAATGATTATGATAAAAGGTTGAGACCATATGATGGTGCAACTATGAGACAGGTATATCATTTTAAAAGAATTGAAAGTCTCGTGTATACAAAGATCTGCACTAGAATAGATATAGCCTTTGAGGTAGGTATGATCTGCAGATTCACTAATAATCTCATACACATTTGAGTGCCTTTAAGAGGCTAATGAGATACCTGAGTGGTACTCAAGAGTTTGCTTTGTGCTGCTCAAAGTTTAGTGAAAGTCGACAACTAGTAAATATGTGTTCACACTAGGAGGAGCAGAAAAAAAGTTATGGAGATTAAAAGGCAAACAATCATTGCGTTCTCATCCAAGAAATCAGACCTCTATGTGCTATCCTCTGTAGGGGAAGAGGCTGAGTGGATTGAATGACTTATTGCTAATCATCCATTGAGAAGTTTAAAGTAAATTCTTTAATTCTGTTATGCGACTGTCAATATATAATGCACTGTAGCTCATAACTCACTCTATAATAGTAAGAGGAGTATATTAAGGCTGAAAGAAGCCTAGTTGAACTTTCTCATAGATAAAGTACAATTGCGACAAGTATGACTAATGTTCTTGCTAAGAGACTTGAAAGTGATCTAATTATCAAAAGTGTGGGGAAAATGGAGTTAAAAGTTATTGAGTCAAAAGCTTTAACATCCAAGTTGTTTGAGATTTAGAATCCAACTGGAGCCATAGAGAAGTTCAAACTGAAGCATCAATTTTAGGCAGTTGGCATACTTTAGATAATTTGAAAAATTCTATGTAAATTCTGTTAATATATAACTTCATTGCAATTTTGATGATGCTATATATTTTCATAATTTACTTAGAATCATTTCATTATTTCAAAAGAAAGCATGAAAACTTGTCGATGTGTTTCCGATGTTTAGAATGGTTGTTATATCATTCCAATTTTGATGATATAACTCTTTTATGGATTCATATTTCATTCCAATTTTGATGATTCAGAATTAAACATAGTTGATTGACTGTTCTATCATTCCAATATGAAACATAGTACAGTTCTTGTGTAGAAACTACAATAGTTCTTGTTCTTTATTTTGTTAAAAAGACTTAATTGTGATGCTTGTGTTGCATTTTGCTAAGCTACAGTTGAATTGTACTAAGTTCTTTAGTTTAACTAGATACTTTATGAAATTTACTAGAATTCTTAGAGATGTGTCTCTTGATATTCTTGTTTTCCATAAGCTAGCAAAGATGAAGGAGCTGAATCTGTCAACATAGATTTCAGAATAATGATTTGCTCAAAATGGAGGAGTAAACATAAAGTAGTTTGCAAGGATATAGTTTGGTTTATTTCTCTAAAGAATAAATTTGTCACTTGCTTGATAAAACTTCTGTTGAGTTTAAGACTCTTATGTTCATGAGCTTAAAACTCATATTTTATTCTTGAAGTTTATTTGCTTTGGTTGATTTTGAAACTATGATAGATTTCTCTAGTTGGTTTAGTCATTGTGAACTAATCTGTTTTGATATGGTCATTGAACTATTTGATTATTTTGGTTTAGTCTCATTTGAACTATTCGAGTTATAATTGATTGAGTCTATGAACTATATTATTTTTGTGAGCCGATGATTTAACGGGGCATTGCCTAATATATTGAGAATATAGGAGGAGATTGTTGGATATATAGGTATATTCTCAATATAATAGAATATTATTGTATATAATGTTCTATGTGGCAACATATGTTTTGCACGTGTTATCTGTTTAATTGTTGGACCGGGTTGAGTGGACATAAAGCCCAGTACCCTAAACCCCGTTCATCTCATATAAAAGTTGGTCTAGAGGTAGTGTTCTGTGATATTCCAATACTGATAAGCAGAGTATAATATCTTAAGCGGCTATGAGATATAAACCCTAACCCTAATTAGTCATCTTCATCTAACAACTAATTCTGGCTTCGTTCTTGTACATATTCACATAATATTGTTGAAAATATTATAAAGAAACTCAAATAATACTACTATGATGACTAATGACACGATGAGTTCGTTTAATATCAGGTCTATGCTTAATTAAGTAATTATTCTTGTTTTAATCTATATTGTTTACTATAACTAAGAATGAGGGTGTGTCGTTCTCTTCCCCATTCACCCACGACTAAGAACTATTATCAGATTGAACTTAAAACAACCCAACCGATCGAAGAACATGGAATATTAAAAACTACACAAATCCATGAACCTAAAACTTAGTCAATTATTGGATATGCTCGAAAAAAAGGAGCAAATTCTAGGAAACATGTAACACCCCGGATCCCCGTCATCGGACATCCGTGACACAACCAGAATCTTTGCCTTCAAATGCATCTCAACACAGTAATAGTACGGAAATTTAAAATACTTTTATTGCCATCAGAGTTAATACATTAATACTTACGAATATCAATTTATCATATCAACTGTAACGCCCCCATTTTGACTCCAAACTCAATTCTTTCAATTTCTATATCACCTTAAATATAAACTAAAATAGTCATATTTCAAAGAAAAATCGGACAGAGTCTCCCCTGAAATTTCTGCCCCGAAACACAAAAAGCTTACGGAATTCTGCTCTAAATTCCGTAGCTCACATCACACGCTATAATATCACGGGCTCCCCAGGCCAAAATGAGCAGAATCACACAGGAAATATATATATATATATATATATATATATATATATATATATATATATATATATATATATATATGCTCTGGGGTCCAAACTCATAATAGAATATCAAATATCAATTAAAAACCATAAATTCCTTTGAAAACGTAGTAAGGTTTTTAGAAAATAATTCATAAAACATACCACAGGGCCCGGTACTCCACAACGAGATGGGTACGGGTCAACAACATAGCATGCCACCCCATACTATACTCATCATCATCATCCACATATTTATACATCAAAAATACAATTTAAAGCATAAATTTCACTATTCACAGAAATAAACCGTAAACAACAATTGTAAAATGAAGCTCCACTCCACAGAATCTACACCTCACCTCTGCACCGCTAAGGACCTGTAACAGTAGGGGCCTAGGGTAGTCCAGAAACCCCCTAACCCCCCAAACACTAAGGGGTTAGCCATTTCTGGTGTGAGTATAATCTATTAATAAGCAAATAAATTAAACTTATAAGTAAAACAGAATGAACTTACGAATACCAAGATAAACCTGAACAGGTAAATATCGTAAATGGAAATTCACATCAAATACTCATTGCATCACTTCCTGTATGCATATCCACACCTGCTCACAAACATACTTAACTTTAATTTGGAAAAATCATTTCCAAATTAGTCGCTTAAGGCCCATCACTTTACGCCTTATGCAAATATTCCTATAGCTTTATTTTTCCATAAAGCTTTACATTCACAAGCAACTCTATTTTCACATAAACCGCACCTCGTTTATCATTCATTTGCAATTACAGACTCACGACTTATATTCCTTCGCGATCTCATGTCACATAACATCGCATTCTTTCATTCTTACAACATATATCATCACGTCTCGCAATACATCACTTTCACACTCATTATCCACTTGAACTATCACACTTATAATTCATCATGAATGGAAAATAAACATGTATCCTGATTTTCTAGTTTTCGTGTATGCCATGACTTGAAGTCTAATACAAACACAGAATGCAGAACAGATGCACTTAATCTAATGTCAACAAGACTCTGGACACACATGCATCCCATACTACATGTGGCCCAGATCAAGCCGTTTCTCCAATTCAGGGATTTGAACCCTCGCTATGCAATGCATTCTAATTTGGTCTACTTCCTGTTCCTGATAGTATGACATGGTTGAGGAGGTAAAAATAAAAGAAATAATTCGGGGCGCTACCCCGAAGTCACCAATAATTACTGCGTCGAACCATCCTCGAAAGCTGTGACGAACTTACAGATATACCGCAAGTATATCCATTGCGCAAAGATCCTTTATGATCCGTTCGTGTCCACCAACATAGAACATGACGACCTCGGAGGTCCTAAAATATCCCCGATCCGCTAGGATATCAGCATCCCATTCTTACCATGGTACTTCAGGAATTAACAGTGTAAGATACGCGTCGCAACGCGTATCCCTAATGACAGGAAGAGACAACCAGTATCACCACTTAGTGCTAACTCTCAGAACGAGTTGGATTATAGGGAATCACCCCTAATACCAATTCGGACTTCGAGTGAAACAATAAAAGAAAACCTAATCAATGCAGTTTACTGAAAATATGTTGTTATTCAAATCACACTCGGTGTTGATCAACACAGTCGAACCTGACTGGTCTGTCAAAGTAACAACCATCCCGGAATCACGTCCACTG
Source organism: Hemerocallis citrina (assembly GCA_017893485.1). Taxonomy (NCBI): domain Eukaryota; kingdom Viridiplantae; phylum Streptophyta; class Magnoliopsida; order Asparagales; family Asphodelaceae; genus Hemerocallis; species Hemerocallis citrina. The sequence continues at coordinate 40,711,618 of CM030358.1, read as the reverse complement.
ATTCCCCTTACCTCATAGGTCAGCTACCAAAACAATCCTGGCCCGTGACCCTCAGCGAGTGGTCCAACGGCGCCCTAAGGACGCAATACAATTCAAATGAAGGTAAGCATACACATAGCCATCAATTCTTGACCATTGACAGACTCAGGCATCGAGACATCAACACAAACCGATCAGAGCTATATCTCAACTCACTCATGTCCACCATGAGTACTACGCAAGAACTTATCTAAGTTCCAAATGAAATGTTAAAACATCATTAAAACCCGATAGCTCATGATCACCACACTGCGGTATGCAAAGGACTCTTCATCAATTGTCCGATGGATAACTCAAGAAATAGCAGTAGCTGTAACCCAAACTACGCTCATCGGAATTCAACACAATCAGACTTCTAGAAGGGTAGGGGATCCACAGCAATCCCCTAGTGGGTGACTCTCTCAAATATTTAAGAGCTCAATTCCTCAAGCTAACTTAATCTTGAAGTCAATCTCAACAACAAGGTGTCAAACTTACAACAAGCACAACTTCCAATCATAGCACACAAATTCAGTCACTCCTTCAGCAGAGCATTTACTACCCTTGACCAAACAAACTCTAGAATTTCTAAACCTTGAGAATCATCAAATAAACCCATACCAAAAGCTACTCTCAAGGTTCATAGCAAGATCATACCTACACAAATGGTTATGACCCTTTGGACTTCAGTCCAAAAGCAATCGACTTCAGCTCTGCCCTTTCAGACCAGCTGAACTCTGCAAGTTCTGAGGTATCAACCGACCTCGATAATTTATGAAATTAAACTATAGTTGTGGACACATACAAGAGTGTCCACAAAAATTCTTAATTCAAATAACCATGCTACCCTAAGATACGCAAACAGAAATATACAGCAAATCGTAGTTTAAAATTTTCACAACGCACCATGTGCGTAAAATAAAAGATATCATACTCACAAATTGTCCTGCGAAGACTCGAAGCGCCACCACACCTCCAAAGCCGCTAGTATATCCTATCATCAAAATTTCAAAGTAATTAAAACTCAAACATCCAAACCAGTTACGGGAAAATAATAATACTAATTCCAATATCACATAGGCATTCTATTGAACGCTTATGATGCACACGTGCTTTGCACGTAATCATTCGAATTCCGACGAGATTCTTATTTTCGAACAATTACTAAAAGTACTCCAAAATTATTCTAATAGTCCTACTACAATTTCTACTACCATACGAGGACTAATTCTTATATAATTCCCTTTTACAAACCCAAAATCCTAATTTATTAACAACTTGCAATTCCTCTAACAACTTGCTAATTTGTTACATCTACCATTCCCAACATCTCCTAATCTTCCTACCATAATACTCCTACTCAAAATAAATTTACCACACTAAATTTTATACAATAAAATAATCTAGAGTTTACCTTTTCGAAATCCTTTCGAAAAACGGACGCCGCCACGATGTAGAGAACCCTTCTATTAGCCTATCTCCCAATTTAATTTGAAAATGGTGGAGAAATGGAGTGGATTTGGGCGGAGAGAGGGAGAGCCGAATGGGTTCGGCTGGTTCTTTTCGGCTGGGAAGGAAACGGGGAGGAAGAAAGAAAATGGAGAAGGAGAAGGTGGGGTGGGGTGGGGTTTTATAAATAAATAGATAAATAAATAATATAAGGGGAATATTACATATAAGCCCCAAAGATGCAATACATTTCAAATAAACCCCAACTCTCGCCCTTTAAAATATTAACAATCAAAAATACATAAAATTGTCTTCTAATAATCCTCCAAAAGCATAAAATAAGATAGATAATATATCTGATATTTCTCAATAACAATCAATTGTTATTAGAAAATACTCAATCGCTTGCAATTCTCAATTGCGCACAGATTACAGTGCAAAAATAGCCATATGCTATTTTTGCGGGGTATTACAAAACATCAATATTAAAGATAATCTCCTGCTTCAGTACAACTTCAAAGCCAATAAGACCAGCAAACTACAAGTTATGTACAATATAAAGACATTGAACCTACACAAGATATGTGTAGAGACCATATATCCTATATATTCAAATTATCTAAGATTCTAAATCATCTAGGGTTATTTCACTATCTAATCAGGGGTGAAACCACAATAATTTTACCGGGAGGGCTATAGAAAAATCCTACAACTATATAAATGTACTAGGTTTGCCCGTTGACACGTGCCTACGACACGTCTTCGGAACGGTGCACCTTGTTTGATTATATAAAATAGTTTTGGAGGTCCAGCAAATTAATTGAAGTAGTAAAACATATTACATGAGAAACTTTTAGGGGTCCAGCAAAAAACATATTATATGATTTTTTTGATATTTTTTTTGAATTATTTTTAAAGTTTTTAAAATTATTAATATTTTTGTTTTTTAATTTTTAATTTTTAAAATTTTTTTACAATTGTTATTTTCTTAATTTTTTGAATAGAAGAGGGAGGGAAAGATAGAAAGAAAAAAATTTTTAAATAAATATAGGAGTTGTTTTGAGTGGGGAATTTGAATTTGAGTTTTGGGGGGAAACTTTGGTGGGGAAAAATATGTTTTGTGAGGTTAGATCTGGACCTTTGATTTTTTTAGGGATTGAAGGAGAGCCACTTGATAGCTTTCTTTGTATTTTATTATATAGATAGGATCCTTTTCACAATTTTTAGAGGGCTATCAATAAAACTTAATTTTAGGAGGGTCAAATCGTAAATTTTTTTAGGGGTTTTTAAGATTTTCAATAATGTGATGTTTTTTTTGTTTTTTTTGTTTTTGTTTTTGTTTTTTGTTTTTTGTTTTTTGTTTTTTGTTTTTTTTTTGGGGGTTCCTTGTAGAGAAAGCTTGGCATCATATTTGTACGAGAACATTTTTCTCACATAAAACAATTATACTCACTTGGTGGGTCTTTAGGAAGATCCACTCCGTTCATTATATTTATCATACTAATAGATGTAGGTGTAGAAAAAATTAAGTGATTTGAAAGTCATTTATCCATGCATCATATGGTTAAAAAATAAGCGACCTCCAAAATACTTAATTTTTTCTATACATATATCTATTGACATGATAAATCTAGGTCCATGTTGGACAACAACCACTAGACCACAACCACCTACCACTTACCACCTAACTTCAAGTTCAGATCCGGATCCAGGTCCTCTATAAAGAGACCCCAGACTTACATGAAAATTAAACCGCACTTGTGAACATCTATATCTATATAATAAAACACAAAGAAAGCTATCAAGTGGCTCTCATTCAATAGGGTTGAAATCAATGGTCCAGATCTAACCTCACAAAATATATTTTTCCGCCCAAAAGTTCCCCCCCAAACTCAAATTCAAATCCCCCAGAACAACTCATTTATATATTTATTTAATTCTCTCTTATTCTCTCTCTATTTACTCAAAAATTTATGTTTTCACATTTCAGGTTTGTAAATTTTCTGATTTTTTATGCATTTTTTATTGCTCATGTTACATTGAAACTAGCAAATATCTCATCAACCGTTAAATTTCATCATTTTCCACACTCAAAGTTCTAAGAAGTTGGATTTTACACCCCCTATTTATAATTATTTTTCAACATATACTAATGAAAACATATACTTCTATTTACAACTAATTAATGTTTTACTATTCAAACTTGAGCTACATAATTTGATGCGGTTTATTTCTGGCAGACGTGTGGATGCACCAGGTGTGAGTTCGGACTCAATTTATATTGAAGGAGAAAGCTGCTTGTCAGATGACCCTCGGAGTGACCTGGTTGACCTGCGACGGGCTCAGAGGGAGGTGGATGCCTCGGCTCGGATCAGAGGGTTCGGATCCGAGGTCTTGTGTACCTGCAGACGGTCCTGAAACACCGGGGTTTATCCCGGTGGCGGACCCTCCGACCATCTAGTCAGTCTCTGTGAGAGAGTAGCAATAACTAGGTGAATTTAAGTGGCAAAAGATTGATCCCTTCTAAAGGTGGGGGAGGGTCTAGTATTTATAGAGAATTCTAACCGAGTTTGGATCCGCTTGGGGGCCGGGTCTGAACCCGAAAGCCCATGGGCCTGACGTGGCAGAAGGCCCAGGGGGTTTAGGGCTGACGTGGCAGTATCAGGAGTGGTATAGGGCTGACGCGGCAAAGCCCTTGGTGGTATTTGGAGCTGACATGGCAGATCATGGGGCTTCTGTGCTTCCGGGAGGATCTGGTGGCCCAGGCTGTGCCAGGTCATCCTCATTCTATACCAGGAGGGGCGGACGGCCCGGAGGGCTGTCGTGGATCGGAGGTCGAGGGCCATCGCTGCTCATCGGATACGAGGAGACCAGATCTGTGGGGGTGAACTTGTGGTTCGGTGCCGACCCTGCAGTGGCTCGAAGCCGAACTAGACTGCCGTTTCCACCATTTCTGGGTGAGAGTTGTATTGGGCCCTGGTTGGGCCCCAAGCCATTTTTACCCTACCACATAATTGTTGTTTTACTGTTTACAAGACTTTCATATGATGTACCGTTCTGAAGACGTGCAGTAGACACGTACCCACGGACAAATCTAGTAACATTATATTTTCTAATAATAATTTGAACAAATAGTGCCAAATAGCTTTTTCCAAAAAAAAAAATTTAAAAGAATTTTAAACTTTTACTCCTGATCTTTCTTATCCCATATGCTCATAAATATCTATCATTGACAATTTAACAGCTAAGGGAAATGGGTCCCACAATTAATAATTTTCAAAAACACGATTCTTCCATGAATTATTAGGCCACCTAATAAGTAAGTCCTTTAATTATCAATTAATCTTAGTTTCTTTCACACCTCCTAAACGCGGTATCCTCACCGCGTTCAAATTTCAGACCCTATAAATGCCCACAACTGCTCACCATACCATCAATCTAAGTATTGTCCTCTAAATCTTTAAATCACAGCCGATCATTTTTCGATCCAATGGCCGAGGAGAAGCACCACCACCACCACGTGTTCCACCACAAGGAGCAGGATTCAGGCCCTGTGGACTATGAGAAGGAGGAGAAGCACCACAAGCATAAGGAGCACCTCGGCGAAATGGGCACCGCCGCTGCTGGTGCTTTCACTCTGGTATGAACTTTTGGTCCTAACAGAGTAACAGTCTATTTCTCCCCAAACATAGTTAGTTCCAATAAAAGTTCTAAAACCCTCTACTTTTATAATAAGTCTGAAGTTTTGGTGCACCGAGAGCATCTCGTCATTTGCTATAATTTGATAAAGAAATATTAAAAAAAAACGGTTGGACGGAACATTTTTTTCCTCCGTTTTTTTTCTTCTTAAAATTAATTAATTAATAATTAGATATTAAAATAGGTTAATTAAATAAATTAAATATTATAATATATAATAAGCTACCTAATTAATACACTAACCTAAGAATAACCTATAATTAAGTGGGCTAAACTTACCAAATGGGCCGGATGGGACATGTTGTCCCTTTTGAAGCCAACAAAATTGGCTTCAAACGGGACAACATGTTCCGTTCGACGATTTATAGTTTTTTTCTCCAAACGGTACAACATATATCTCTGATCATTTTTTTAAAAAAAGAGGATCAGACGAAACAACATGTTTCGTATGATCCCATTAAATTTTTTAAAAAAAAACTGTTGTCCCGTCCCTTATAATTTGAGAATCGTCAATTTTGTTTCTCAAACATGTGAAGCGACTGTAGCGTTTTTGTCAAAATATGACAAAATAAAAAACGACAATAGACCCTCATTTTTCTGAAAATGAGAAAATGACAAAAATAGCAAACGACTGTCGATGATGTTTCACATGATATCAACCAGCATACTAGGCGTGAAGTTGTATATTACAACCTAGTTTGATTGGGCATAAAAAAATAATATACACAAAAAATCTTCCATAAGTGCTTTGAATCATAGAATTATAGATAATGAGCTGTCCTAGTCATTTTCAAAACATTTTTTAGTTTTGATTGAATTATGTTATAAGAATTATGGATTGAGAAATAAATAGTAAAATTAATTGAAAATTGTTATTTACAGTATGAGAAGCATAAGGCGAAGAAGGACCCCGAGAAGGCTCACAAACACAAGGTGGCGGAGGAGATTGCAGCTGCTGTCGCAGTAGGAGCAGTTGGGTACACTTTCCACGAGAAGCACGAGAAGAAGGATGCCAAGAAAGAGGAGAAACACAAGAAGAAGGAAGCCAAGAAAGAGGAGAAAAACTCTGAGGGCAAGAAGCACCACCATTTCCTCTAAAATAGTTTTACAATTCGATCGAGTATTGTTAATTAATAATAACAAACATGCTTATATATATATATATGAGTTTGTTTTCTTTTGTAATTAAGCTTTTGTGATTAAGGCTTTGTCGTACATGCATGGCTTCTCCTTTTCATACATTCTTCTCGGTACTGTGTGAATGTTTCTATATATCCAACTTGGATGTGCTTTCTATCTCCATTTGTTACTGTTATATCGATCGACATTATTATTACAAGAACGAATGAGAGTTGTGCATTAAGAAAGTGAATATATATATATATATATATATACATATATATATATACACTACAACATGAACTGTATTTAGCGGTATTTATATCCCGACGTTTTTAGGAAACGCCGGAATATGAATGTGTTATTTTGTGGAAAACCCTAAAATCTTAACATACACCGGCGCTTTTAATAAGTGCCGGGCTATTATACTATAGACCGGCGTTTATTAAACAAACGCCGGCCATTCTAGGAAAATTTTTTTAACCCCCGCCGCCTCCTATTTTCCCAATTCCCCTTTCTTTGTTGCGTCTCTCTCTCTCTCCCTCCACATGAAGCTCACCCACCGCCCTCGCCGCCCCCCGCCCCCCCCCCCCTCTCTCTCCCCACATGATCAACCGCGTGATCAACCAGCCCTAAAATAGATCGTCTCTCCTCAAAAGCTATCCTCTTTCTCGTCGATCCTAGCGAAACCCTAATTTCCCTCAAAGTTCGCGTCCATCGCTTTCAAAGTCCGATCGGTTTTCCCATCATCCGGCAGCGTCTTCCTTGCCATACGTCCCTTGATCCGTGCGATCGCCGCCTCGAAGAAGGAAACCCTAGATCTCACTCCAATTGATAGAATCGCTAGATTTTTAGGAGTATTTTTGGAAATGACGGAGGATTCCCACGCACCGAGTCCTAGAGGGCTTCTGTACAATGCCAGCGCTGGTGCTGCGGCAGGTGAGGTGTTTTTGAAACCCTATTCTTGATCTTTCGAAATTGGAGCTCGAATTCTAAAGCAGTTTTGTTTTGGATTGAAATTTTATTTTGCAGGTGTGATTGCCCGCAACGTTTGTGTGTCCGTTGGATGTGATCAAGACTAGGCTTCAAGTTCATGGATTGCCTGAGCTGAATAGTAGCTACATCAAAGGCATGCCTTTCCCTTCTTCTAGAGTATTATTCTTTACCTATGAATGCAATTGTCCTTTAACGATGTTCTCTCCATTGTTCCTGTTATTGGTTTTGGTTATAGAACAAAGTTGAGAAGACAATATGAGTAGTGAAATTGTTGTTGCTTTACTTAGATTATCAAATTGTTAGGCATTTTTTTGGTTGGAAATTGTGTTATTGAAGAAAGTTGTTTGATGCATGGTTCACATTATTGAACAAATACAAAAATATGGTGATTAACAAGTTCATTGATTTGATTGGAATTAGCAATGAATGGAAGTGAAAATTAGAAAGATGAGTATCTATTATAATTGCATAAATAGCTCAACTTTAAGTTAATGGCAACAGGTCTGTAGATGAAACCTTTGATGTTTATGGATTATGGGTTACGGTTAGTTTTTTTTTTATACAGACAAGATCATGACAGGCTACAAATATTTGATTTTCTCACTGATTGTTGTTTTTAGTTGAAATAGTATATAGTTTGTTGGAGTGATGGGTATCTTTCAAGACTGATATCTGATGTTTGCATTTTATGTTTGATGTGTACAGATTAGTGATTATGGTTAAGGTAATAGGTGATGCCGTATTCATGATTTTAAAATGGCTTGCATGAGGGCCCTGTTCGTTTCAGAGAATCAGGTCGTCATCGATTCCGCCCCTTCAGGTTCCTATTCAACCTTCTCTGTTCCTCTTTTAAATGTGTCTCTGTGATTCTTTTTTTCTTCCTTCAACTTGGTTAAATACATATCTTTCCTGCCTATTTTGATTTGAATTCAGTCTGAGTATCATCCTGACTAGTAATCTTCATAGCATTGGTCATTTAGTTTAACCAAATCGGTGAAGAGCTTCCTTTATTACCTTTATTGGAGTGCATTCTGTTTGGCTCTTGGCTTTAGTTATCCTTTAAAAGTGAAATGTAAGCGCTGTAGCAATCTTCATCTCTCCTTTTCATTCACTGCAGCAATGGAGAATGTGATCATGCTAATTGTTCATTTAAGATTATTATACATGGAACCTAGTCTTGTCTACCAGGAAGTTTACTCTAAATACGAGAAGTTGAAGTTTAGGTCGAATGCTTACCAGATGATTGCTTTGATGATGATAATATTGTCTTAACTATTTTGAATTAAATCTTATTTAATTCAAAATAATAAACATTAGTTTCAAATTTTATTTGAATGGAAAATGATAAAACATTATTTTCAAAACTTATTTAAGTTATCAAGTGCTGCACTAATCTCACATGGAAATTTATGATGTTTCTGACAACTAGCTATAGATCATTTTTCAGCAGAACATTCTGTAGTGATCAAGAAAACTACCTTGAACATGTTTTCGCATGACGTTTCTTATGAATTATTCTGTTTTGAAATTACTCTTGTATGACATTGACAATAGATGTAAAATGATTACTGTGCTCGTTTATCTATACTCTCATAAGCATTGGAGCTTGAGGGGATTTCATCCTACAAAGTCCTGTACAAGGCAAGCGGCCACTTAAATAACTCTTTCATGCACAAATTGGAAGAACATTAACTAAAAGCACAAATTTAAATAACTCTGTTATTGTCCTTGCTGAATGTGGGTTTTAGTTCAAGTTCTTCAAAATTGTTGATGACAAAGGAAATTCATCTTCTGTTTTTTATTCTTCTGAAAATGCTTCAAAGTTCAATAATAGCACTTATCTGTGACATAGCCTTCACTTTTTTAAGAAACTTGTACAGTTTATTCCCGAACAATTAGTTTTATCAAGAGTGCACTACACTACATCCCCCTCCTTATACATAGTACGTACTTTTCACCATTGTTACTAAATTTAGGTGCCATTTTAGATATTCATTAGTTTCTAATCTATGAATTTTGATTTGTTCTTGTTTCTGATTAGGATTTGAGATTATTGCAACTATGAGATTCAAGAAAGGAAGCAAAGTTGAGGTTTTGAACAAGAGGGATGTGCTCTTGGGTTCGTGGTGGTGTGCCGAGATCGTTTCGGGCAATGGGCACACTTACCTTGTTAGTTATGATCGGTATCTGGCGGGAATGAGGTCTGGCACGGAAAGAGTACTGAGGAAGGACATTAGGCCCTGCCCGCCTTCAATGGAGGGGGCAATGGGTTGGGTGCCTGGCGACATTGTGGAAGTTTTGGATGATCATTCGTGGAAGCTTGCTAAGGTGTTGAGGGTTCTTGGTCGAGATTACATCATTGTTAGACTCATTGGATCGGCCATGGAGTTCAAGGTTCACGCATCTGAGATCAGGATGCGACAGATTTGGCAAGACAATAAATGGGTTGTGATTCAGAAGGTAATATTCTCTGAATCTAATTGTTCGTTTTTTTCGGTTTGGTTATTGTACTTTCTTGCAAATGCATGTTCGTACATAAATTGTTATGTAACTAAAAATGAGCCTCCAAAATGATGTTTGAATATAGTGGATACGAATCATGTGTTCTATCAATTTGTTTGAGGTGCATTGGTGGTTCATGCTTGGAAGTTTTATATCTAATAGTGTTAATTCTTGTATTACTTAGTTGTGATCCTTTTGATATAGGTTCATAATTAGAGTCCCGATTGTATGACTGCTACTATTTATCTGTGTATTGTTTGAATAATTTTGCATTTATTTCCAGGATTCGCGGAGATGTAGTGATGGAGCAATAAGTAAGCTGTAATACTCAATTACAAAGTACGTGCTATAGTACGTGCTATTGTTAAAATTCTGTCGTAGAGTAGAGTGTAACATAGTACGTGCTATAGTTAATACTCTTTGTATAGGATTTTTTACTTGTTGTATGGATTACTGTAATTTATTATGGATTTTGTATATATTCCTCCATTAAAAAATTGTATTAATTTTTTTTTAAATTTTTAAATTTTTTAATTTAAAAAATATTTTTTTATAAAAAAGTTACACCTACCCCGGCGTTTTCCGAAACGCCGGGGTAGATTAAAATTCATTTGAAAAAAAAAATAAAAACAAATGTCCACCGGCGCTTTTACAAGCGTCGCCCATTATACGGCTTTCACCGGCGGTTTCTAAAGCGCCGGGGATACCTGGCCGTGAATGCCCGGCACACGCAATGACGGCGGTTGGTGCGGCGCTGTTCGACACGCCGGTAGGGTATTCACCGGCGCTTATAAGCGCCGGTGAATCTATAAAAAAGCGCCAGTGAATCCATCGACGGTTGTAGTGATATATATATATAAAAGCGCCGGTGAATCCATCGACGGTTGTAGTGATATATATATATATATATATATATATATATATATATATATATATATATATATATATACACACACACACACACTAGATTTGTCCGTGGCCACGTGCCTACGGCACGTCTTCATAACGATATAGTATATGAAAAGGCTTGTAAACAGTAAATCAGCAATTGTGTAGCTGAAGTTTGAATAGTATGACAATAATTAATTGTAAATAAAAGTTCATGTTTCCATTAGTATATGGTGAAAAATAATTATAAATTGGAATATAAAAGTCCATGTTTCCACACACACACACACACACACGCACACACACACACACACACACACATATGGGTAAAAGGGATATGAGCAACTTGCTCATTTAGTAAATGAGCAATTGATTATGTGGCATGCATGTGATACATTGGACAACTAACCATTTTAAGTATTTTCCAATCACATGTATGCCACATTATCAATTGCTTATTTACTAAATGAGCAAGTTGCTCATACCTCTTTTTTCCTATATATATATATACATATATACATATATATATATATATACAGGGAGAGAGGAAGAGAAATAATTAAATAAATAAATGAGTTGTTTTGGAGGGGAAATTTGAATTTGAGTTTTGGGGGAGAAATGTGTTTTATGAGGTTAAATCTGGGCCATTGGTTTTAGGGGAGATTGAATAAGAGCCACTTGATAGCTTTCTTTGTAATTTATTATATATATATATATATATATATATATATATATATATATATATATGGGATTTGCTTAATTGAAAATGGGTCTGTTTTCAACGGGTCGGAAAACAGCCATCCTGGCCGTCCGATCGTTCTTGATCATGATCAGCGGATCTGATCTAAACCCATTAAAACATCCCACTAACGCTCCAAAAAGTGGAGGGGTAATTTCGGAAATTCACGCCAAAAAATGTTTCATACTTAGCGTTATTTTGGCGTGATGTTTTTTTTTGTTAGTTAGCTATACTTAGGCCGTTGTTGGGAACAACGATCTAAGTTATTTGAAGTTTTTTTTTGGGAAAAAATTATACTTAGGCCGTTGTTTGGAACAACGGCTTAGGTTTTTTTTTTAACAAAAATTTCAACGTAGAACAACGGCCTAAGTATGTACAAGTGTTTTTCCAAATACTTGTACATACTCAGATCGCCATCTCCCTCACAACTCTCTCTCTCGCTAGTGGAACTCGAGAAACTCATTTCTCCAAACCCTAGCTCTCTCTCTATCAATCTGAAAATCCTACCTCTCTCTTGATCGTTGCTTTTTACCGAATCTCTCCCTATTCTCAGTCTCTAGCCCTCTTCCTTTGAAGAACCCAATTACAAAAAACCTTAACCCATACGAAATCTACCCAACCTTAAAACCCTAATCCTGAATAAATTAGCCAAACCCTACTCCCCTTCCTTTCTCTACAGCAGCGCGCAACGGCCTCCCGAACACCCTCATTGTTAAAGGTACTAATTTGTTCCTACTTGAGTAGATCTAACTAGGCTAATTGATTGGAAATTTTTCTCCAATGTTTGAGTGTACAATTGCTATATTATGCGTTGTAGCGCCCCGAATTTCTAATATAATATCTTAGAAAATACGTGGCACAATTTCCAGTATCAACTTCAATGTAATATTAAACAAAGTCAACACCAGTAAAATTTTAAATTTTCATTTCAATAATCATTTACATAGCACAGCAGAATACAATACACCTTAAATCAAAATCTCTTTTCTTTACAATAATTTCTTTTACAATTACATAAGTCATTACATCACTTGAACTCAAGCATCCAAATCCGAGCCTTAAGAAATCACCTGTAAAATATGAGGCTAGAGATAACCCTAACCCAAAAACTAAAGGGGTCAGCCATAAAGGTGTGAGTGATATAAACAAGCAACATTAGTAAAGCATGGATTTATCAACAACAGAACATAACAAGAGTAAATGAATATAGGAAATCACAAATGCGAAAAACACAACGAGTGAAGCTAGACTAAGTGTCAAGTGTAGAAAACAGGAAAACCACATGCGTGAAACCAAATCAAAAAAACACGATTCTATATGCTGACTCTCTAATGCGTACTTGTCGGAGTCTATGCATCCCACTCTACATAGGTCCGGTGCAAGCCCTTAGCGTCTCCACATTATAGGGTTTAAATCCCCACTATTCAACTAATTCTAACACGATGACTACTACGAGATAAAGATACACTGTGAGTATTAGCCCATGCCCCGATAATTTTGGAGATTAAACTCTATCCATAGATAATTCCGGAGACTATTTCACTCACACCTGAGAATCTTTGAGAATACCCCACACCGCAAGCAATGGCACCTCATCACACGAATACCACATATGCGTCGCCTCGACCTCGATAATTCCGGAGATCAATCCCACACCACAGGTAATTCCAGAGACTATTTCACTCACACATAATTCCGGGAATTATCTCACACCGCAAGCCATACTGAGGTCCATAACCCATGTTCTCGTTTATCATATCACCACTAGTGCCTGTCCTTATCATTTAGGTTGTTTTATTACTTTACGAATCTCCAAGAGTTGGTGTACTCTACCGGACTTAACTCAACAACTGATCAACTAAAATTACCTCAACGGGCCCAAACATAAATATCTCAACTGCCGGTATACTAGGGTCACACACAACCTCTAGAGACTCACACTCAAATAACCAAACCAATCCTCCAACGTAAATTGTTCAGTTAAACCACTTGAAAACATATGTTCAGTAAAAGATGAAGTATAGAATAATAAGTTATAGATTAGAACATTTAGAGAATAAATCATTTGAAAGAACATTCAGAATATAAAGATACATCAGTATCAGTCGACTAATAACAAGCGTAAGTCGACTATCCAGACAGAGAATTTTATGGTTTTAAGAAAATAATTCTAAGTGTTATAAGTCGACTATCTAGGGTCATAGGTCGACTGTCCAGAGAAAAATTATTAATATCTTTACGAAAATAATTCTAAGTATAGCAGTCGACTGTAAAGGGTATAGGTCGACTGTCCAGAGAGAAAAATTACAATAACTTCGAGAAAATAATTCTAAGTGGTACCGGTCGACTGTAAAAGTCATCAGTCGACTGTCCCGAACTAACTTTTAAGAAAAACTAGAGAACATAGCAGCTAGGTCGTGTCAGTCGACTGAGAAGTCATGCCAGTCGACAGTCGACCTACAGACGACATACTTTTGGTTGTACACATTTCAACCGATACGTAGTTTTACTTTATGAAAACGATTTCTACAAAAGGCTTATTTCTTATATGACCAAATACAACTTGTAGAACATATATTAGTTCGTAAAACTAAATCAAAACTGCTTGAATTTATAAAATAGAGATTTTGTTGATTTCTTTCGATTAAAACATGAATTGTGCATATAGTCAAATATAGAGTTTTCTTAAAATTTCACTGATCACCGAAATAGTTTCGTATTCAGATCCAAACCATATAAATACCAAATCTCAAAGAAAATCCCCAATTTGGATTCATTTCTACAACTCACTAAATTATCAATTTCGATTTTCAAGACATGATCTCTTGATTCATAAATTCTTTCTCCAAATTTCTCAAAACTGAATTACTACTACCACTCACAACTATAATCAATTGGTAACATCACCATATCAAGTTTCATTCAACCAATACTCAAAAGTGATAAAAATCTCATCTTTATTAGATTCATGCATAAAATCTACCATATTCGGTCAATCCAACATTAATCCAAAAGAAATAGTCTATCCATGATTTCTAATATGACGCTCATCAATCCCGAATTACCCACATACAATTTTATTTACGAACAACTAGGATTCACAAGATCCAATTTTTCATCCATCCAATCCATCATATACGGATTCATACTTAAACCCTAAACATGCTTTCCAGCAAATAAAATTCAACATCCAAGATCCATTAAAACATTCATATCATTCACATACACATTCACAAAATAAAAGAAGACAAATAAGTCACTCACATACAACATGCACAAAGAAAATATAACACAACAAATCACTCACCTCGAATGAAGAAATCTGATAAGAAGTCAAGCCTTTCTTTGGCGAAATCCAAGATCCTCTCCTTCAATCTCCAAGAATAATAAAACCTTTGTATTGTGCAGCGAAAAACAGCTGCACTTCACCTCTTTTAAATACCCGGGATAGGAGAATTAGGGTTTTTAAACACAATTGCAAAATAACCCCTTGAAAATATAACTTTACATAGATAGATCCCTATACTTGGAAACTTGATAAAATCAATTAAATTGAGATTTAAAAGCAAAATAAACTCCTTATTTCCAGTCTGCACTGTTTGAAAAGTCCAGAAATTAGTTTTGCACTTTCACCCCTCAAAATGACAATTTTGCAAAAAGATCATTCTTTTTCGTAATATTTGCAAATAGATCCAATTAATATCAGAAAAATCTAGAAAAATTATAAATAAATCCCAAATAAAACATGATGATTTTTCATAAAATAATTTTGGCTTTTTTGAACATCTCAAGAAGATATTTGCACGTGTTTTGCACGTGTAAAAAGATAGATTTTCAGAAAAATATTTATTAAATCTTCCAAAATTCATTTTAATTTATTTATAAACCTTTAAAAATAATATTTAAAAATACGGGGTACTACATGCGTAGGTATTTATAGAGTAGGTAACTCTAGTTTTATTGGGGATGTAGATGTAGTATTAGTTGTTGTTGGTTGTTGTTCGATATTAGTAATAGCGCACAAAGCAAAAAAAAATTTATGCAACTTTGCGAATACGTCAGGCTCGCCATACACAAGCCAGCACAATTCGTAGAAGTGTGTTTGGATTCACGGTTTGAAGGGTACGACCGTGTATCGCTTTCGAGTCATTCCCGTGAGTGAAAGCGATACATCAGCGTATTTTGCAAACCGTGAGTCGAAACTCACCTCTACAGATTTTGTTGGCTCATGTGTTTTACCGCCGTCCCACTCCCAAAGTTTAGGAATTTTTTGATCTCGTTTGTGTAGATTTGTTCCGAATATCAAACAACAACCTCAGTTCAAGTTTTTTGATTTCTGTCGAGGGTACTTTTCAATACGAAACGACATGTAAAAAAAATTTGAAAAGCATATTGGGCTTACCACTCCCTACCAAACGGTACTTGTAGTTGAGAGTTCGAACCCCCGGTTTGGGGCCTACGTCAATGTATCGCAATGTTGGCATTTTTCATGAATGAATGCGATACACAGCCGTATCTTGCAAACCGTTGGTCGGAACCCGCTTGTACAAGTTGCCTTGTTTGCAGGGAGCCCGACCCAATCACAAAGTTTAATTAATTTTTTTGCCGTCAATTGTGCGGTTTTCTCATGATTTTTGTTATGTTTTGAGGGAGTTTTCAACATAGAACCCACTTGAGAAAAACCGTAATTTTGCGAGTAGGTTGGTCTCGCCACTCACAAGTCATACCAACTTGTAGTTTCGAGTTGTAACCCATGGTTTGGTATATGCATCTGTGTATCGCATTCTCCATCATTTTCAAGAGTGAGGGGAATGCGAGCGAGACACCACCTTATCTTGCAAAGAGTGGATCGAAACTTGCTTGTACAAGTTTCGTTACCTTGTGTGTGGCAAGCCGGACACAATAGCAGAGTTTTGTATTTTTATGACGTCGTTTTTGATGTTTTGTCACTTATTTTGTTTCGTATGTATATATATCGCAATCGTTTGTTAACAAGCGGTTTTATATATGATGTGTATATTAATTGACAAATAATATATTTTTTCCCCAGATAAACAACGAGAGTTCTGCTGCCGGAAATAATTTTGTGCGGGTAGAACCAATCATTGATTCCATGCCATTAGTCGAAGACCATCTAAAACCAAAGTTAGTTATGACGTTCCCCACTTTAGTTGAGGTCGAGAATTTTTATTCTTCATATGCCCGTTGTGGAGGTTTTGCAATGCGTAAAGGTGGGAATAAATTAAAGGGAGGAATGGAAGTAGATAAGTCATATCTTTGTAATAAAGCCGGGTCGTCGTTAAGTCAACATAGTGATGGTAGACGGGGAACAACCTGTAGAACGGGTTGTAAGACTTGCGTTCGTATAAAATTGAATGAAGCAAGTAATACGTGGGTGGTGTATTCATTTCACGAAAAACACAATCACGAATTCACCTCACCCGGTAGAAGGCATCTTTTGCCCCGGAACAGGTCTGTGTCAAATACAGATAAAAGGATAATAGAGTAATTTAACCAAGCTAATATCCAGACATGTCGACAAATGCTCTTCTTTGAAAGTGCTAGTGGTGGTCACGATCAAGTAGGATTCACAGAAAAAAAATGTTAGAAATTTACTTAGAGGTTCGCAAGAAGCATTGAAAGGACATGATTCTACAATGCTAATTAATTTTTTTGAATCTAAGAAACAGACGGATCCTTCATTTTTTATGACATTCAAGTAGATCCCGAAGGGCGGTTGTCATATTGTATGTGGGTTGATGGTATTTGTAGGATGAATTATAAAGAATTTGGCGATGTAATTTGCTTTGATGCCACGTACAATACGAACCGTTACGGAATGTTATTTGTTCCATTTGTTGGAGTGAATCAACATTGGCAATCGACTTTCTTAGGAGGTGGGTTCATTCCAAATGAGACGGCCTCTTCGTTTGAATGGTTCTTTAAAAAGTGGTTAGGGGTTATGAATCGTGCTCCATCTTGTATCATCACCGATCAAGACCGTGGGATTACCGCCGCAGTTAAGAAAGTTTTCCCCCGGACTCGGCATCATTTTTGTATTTGGCACATTCTAGATAAGTTACCCCAGGAGGTGCATATTTCGAACGATGTCGAAAAGTTTAAGGAGTCCTTGAAGAATGTCATCTACAATTCTGAATATGTACATGAATTTGTAGGAAAATGGAATATGTTGATTTCGCAATACGGATTAGAGAGTAACAAATGGTTGAATGATCTATTTGATATCCGTGAAAGTTGGGCACCCATCTATGCTAAAGATTCTTTTTGGGCCGGCATGTTGAGTAGCCAACGGGTTGAGTCCGCACATTCTGCCTTGAAGCATCATACAGAAAGAAATATTCCTTGCATGAATTTGCCGTCATCTTCGACCGTTTTTTGGGAAGACAAAGACACGATGAACTGAAAGAAAATCATCGTAACCGTGAGAAGAGACCGAAGTTGAAGAGCAAATGGGCTTTGGAGGCACAAATGGCAAAAACATATACTTTGAAAATCTTTTACAAATTCCAAGATGAAGTCACAAAAAGCTTCATGTACAATGTGACATTCGTTGCTGATCTTGAGACACCAGATAGTTCAACCTTCCATGTGATACTCTGTGGAGAATCAGAACCGGCTCGCTTTCTTCAATTATAAAAAATCAATGGAATTATTATATATGCATGTCACTTCTTCGAATTCGTTGGCATTCCTTGCAGGCATATTTTAGATGTTCTTCGTTTCTGCCATCACACTTTCCTCCCGGATGTTTATATTAAAAGAATATGGACCAGGGATGTGATGAGAAGAAGTTATACATCCGTTCCAATCGAACCCAATACCGAGAATTTTGCTTCTCGATATTGTGAGTTGAGCTACCATGCAAAACAGATTGTCGATCTTGTTTGTTCCTCCAATGAAAGTTACAAATACACATTGGAGAATTTGCAAAAGATCATTGACGGAGTTTCTCGGCTACAACCCGGATTAGGTGAACAACCTGAACATGCCTCACAACCACATGACAGTGTTGAACCAGGAGGTAGTTCACAACGGCATGGTAGTGCACAACCTCATGATGAAGGGAGTAGACACATATCTACACACATTAGTGACCCACAGCAATGCACGACAAAGGGAAGGCCTCGCGCCAAAAGATTGAGGCTGATAAGAGAGCAACTCCGCATAAAAAAACCGAGACGGTGCTGAAGATGCAGCAGTGCAAATGAATCATGATTTAAGAAATTGTCCAACTTTATTTGAGGGGTAAGACTCGTACTTTATTTGTTTGTCCATGGTTTAAGTTTATTATACTATATTTGTGGTGAATTTTTTTTGGACAAGTTAACTCTCTTTGTTTCTGGAGCATTAACACAGAGAGCAACACCCTATTTGATTGATACCCTAGGCCGTTGTCTCGAACAACGGCCTAGGTAATCAGACAAAAGTTGTAGTTTTGGGGGTGCTCTCTGACTTGGAGAAGACAAATAGAGTAACAAGTCAGAGAGCAACACCCTATTTTATAAATACCTTAGGCCGTTGTTGGAGACAACGGCCTAAGTTGTACTCAAAAGTTGTAGTTTTTGTCTATCTGACTTGGGAAAGATAAACAGAGCAACAAGTTAGAGAGCAACACCCTATTTTATAAATACCTTAGGTCGTTGTTAGAGACAATGGCCTAGGTTGTACTCAAAAAGTTGTAGTTTTTGTGGTGCTCTCTGATTTGGAGAAGATAAATAGAGCAATAAGTCAGAGAGCAACACCCTATTTTATTGTTTTAAGATAAAGGAGCTTATAAGGGAAGGAAGCGGGAAAGGACATATGGTTTTATCCATATTGGACTTGTTGTACATGTGGGTATCTAGACGTGGTGCCCACTTTGTAGAGTCTCCGAATGAAGGGGAAACTATGAAGAGAAAAGGAGCAAGGACCGATGATGCTATATGAAGTAATAAACCTCCAATGTGAAGTAAATTTATAGCTATTTCTTTGGTTTTTAACCTTGTTGGGCTATTACATGTGGGGATCTACATGTGGTTTTCCCCATATATGATCTACATGTGGGGATCTACATGTAGGTTTTCCCAAATATGATCTACATCTGCGGATCGACATGTGGTTTTTTCCATATATGATCTACATGTGGAGTTCTACATGTGGTTTTTCTCATACATGTGGGGATCTACACGTTGTTTTTCCCATAATGAACTTGTTCTACTACATGTGATGCCCACTCTGAAGAGTCTCCAATAATAGTAGGCAAAGTTATCCTAAACAAAATTAACACTCCATTCCTCGACCTACTCTCCTAACCCTACATTAACACTAACCCAAACCCATAACTCTACTCTCCTAACCCTACCCTACATATCATATTTTATTAATTTTTATGAATCAAAATACCAATTTCTTATTTTAAATTTTTTGATTTGTTTGACGTTAACGATTTTATATTGGTTAGTTAGGTGGTTATGAATGGAAATAAATAAAAAATATAAACAACAAAACATACATATGAATGTCAATTTTGTAGAGTTCAGAAGATAATGTTCGTAAAGAGTGGAGAGACACATGTGAGTATTCTGTTTTTCATCTAATTTTCAGTAATTCTGAATGTTCTGAGTGGTACTAACTGAAAAGAGTTTAATGCTCCATTCATAACACAAACAAGTCTTTATATATTGGTCATAAAGAGAATTGATAGAACTTAAATATCCCTAAACTCTTTACTGAAAATTTATTACCTATCAACTCCCAACTACAAATATTAACCTAATTAATGATAAACCAAAACAAGCTCTTACCGCAAATGTGTTTCTAACAATAACCCTAACCCTACCCTTAACCCCCACTTACACTTATCCTACCCTTAACCCCCGTTAACACTAACCCAACTTAATACACTAACCCTAACCCTAAACCTAACGAACGATAAGATTATGTTATATTTTCTGGCATTTTCTGTAAATAATTAAACATCATGATTATATAGTGGTTAGTTAGGTGTAGTAAAATTGAAAAATAAAAAAAATATAAACGATATAAAAGCATAGATCATATATCTTTTGTATAAAGTTTCACAGAGATTGTTCATAAAGAGTGAAGAGAAAATTGTAAAAAAGCAATAATTGTGCAACACTTGGTCTACTACCTAGGCCGTTGTTGGAGATAACGGCCTAGGGTATACACAATATAATGGTCTTGCTTTCTGACTTGTTGCTATTTTTAACTCCAACAAGTCAGACAACGGCCTAGGATATAAACAATATATGGGTCTTGCTCTCTGACTTGTTGCTATTTTCAACTCCAACAATTCAGAAAGCACTCTAAATTGTGCAACATTTGGTCTACTACCTAGGCCATTGTTGGAGACAACGGCCTAGGGTATACACAATATAGGGGTCTTGTTCTCTGACTTATTGCTATTTTTAACTCCCACAAGTCAGAGAGTAAAACCAAATTGTGCAACATTTGGTCTACTACCTAGGCCGTTATTGGGATATACACAATATAATGGTCTTGCTCTCTGACTTGTTGCTATTTTTAACTCCAACAAGTCAGAGAGCAAGACCAAATTGTGCAACATTTGGCCTACTACCTGGAGACAACGGCCTAGGGTATAAACAATATAGGGGTCTTGCTTTCTGACTTGTTGCAATTTTTAACTCCAACAAGTCAAAGAGCACCCCAAATTGTTACAACATTTATCCTACTACCTAGGCCGTTGGTTTTAAAAAAAAAATCTAAGATTCGACAAAGCAGCTACAGCTGCTACACTTGAAATTTTTCCCAAATTCCAAACACTTTCCCATCACCTACACTCTTCAAATAAATTTATACGTACAGCCACCAAAATCACCAACATAATTGACTATTAGCAATTAATAACAACAACAACAACTACACATAAACTTACAAACAACAATTTCCATATTTTAAGTTACAACAGGGATAAAACCAAAAAACAAAAAAAAACTTAACTACAACAAACAAATTATTTACGGTATTGGCTAAGAACCGGGCGTGTATGGTTGTGGTGCTCGCCTCTTCTGAGTAGGATTTCGACGTCGGAACGGGGTTGACGACTCAGGGGTTTCTTCTTCTCCTCCCTCCTCTTGTACGTCTCCAACAACTCTCTCCTCACTCTCACCTTCTTGCTCTTGTTCTTGAGATGGATGTGAAGTTGAAGCTTGTTGTTCTCTTAGCTCACGTTTTTGTTGTTGCCCCAGCAATGCAGCTGGCCTACCCCTCACGCTTTTACGTCGCCCTCTTGGTGACTTTAATGCTCGATCTAAACGTTCAGCCTCTCCCAAAACATCCAAATTGGTACGGCATGAAGCGAGTATCCTCTGAGCGAACCTCTTCATAACCGTGCCCGCATTACTTTTTGTTACGTCCACGCATTCTTTTGCCATGTCCATCGTATTATCAATCTAAAACAAAAAACCCCAAAAAAAAATAATTACACAAATTCGGTAAATTAAACAATTCAATATCTTTAAATATAACGAACATTAAAAGAAATATGAAGATTATAGTTACCATTGTACGTATAAATGTGGCCTTCGGTTGGAACATGGGTTGTAAACTAGAATAGGCGGGTGGTGGTTCAATCTCCCTCTCCTCAATTAATCGTTGAACACCAGCAGGTAGTTCTGTATCGGGAGAGATGTACAAATGTGTAATTGATATGTACCATTGCATGTACTTTCCTTTCAGCTTGCCAACGTACTCTAGAACATTAACAATTACAAGTTCAAACCGTCGCTCGTTCCATTCTGCAACGTGAATACGATGGAAATCTGCCCAATCATGAGTAGGCATACGACCGGTACCCCTCATGGCATGTAACTCAGTGTCGTATAGGTTTGCATTGCTCGGGGGAGCATCTTGTTGAAGACCGAACTGACGAAGGACTCTCTTCAGCCGCGGATGCTCCACTATACCAAAGTTGATGAGTGGAGCCGTCGTCAGCCACAACTGCGACCTGGTCGTGCACATCGGTGGTAGTCTTCCCACTTGCTCGGGTGTATACGGCACCCAAATCACGAACTCTTCTCGTAGTGGGTCGAGCTTGTCTCTGTAGTACGTTAGTACACCTTTGGGGTTGTCTTTGTAACTCCGACTACCAGCCCAATATACCCCTAACGGTGCTAACATATCAGGATTTTCTGGTTGGGCCATCCAACCGTCTGCCGGTCTCCTAATCGGGGACGACCCAAGTGCAGTCGCTCCCATGACCAAATCTGTAACAAAACCATCGAACCGGTCATCTCGGTCCCATCTAGCGCTACAGAACACAACGACCTGTATAGCGTTGCCAACGTGCAACTTTCCCAGCTGTACCGGCCAGCTAAGCCTAGGTCGGCGAGCAATCGTAGATACATAAGGTACACCGTATCCCTGGCTGAGTTAGGTAAGAGAACCCCTCTGATCATCGTTAGAATGTAACCTCTGGTGTAGGACTGTACATAGTGGTCGGGCAATGCATTGTTCAACGTCCCATCAAAACGTCTCTTCAACCAAGATAATCAGATTGATTGTCCTTGAAAATTTTTCTTATTTTCTGCGGCTGCCTCATCAAACTCTGTACCGAGCAGTTCATTGCACGGCTCTATTTTATTAAAGTTTATATTACCCGTCACAGCCAACCTATCTATTGGAAGACCGAATATCATCGCTATATCCTGTAGCGACACCATCATCTCTCTGATCGGTAGATGGAACGTGTGTGACCCTGGCCTCCATCGCTCCATGAGTGCTGAGAAAAGTGCTCGGTCGAGTTTAACCTGACCCATCATGCTGATTCCGTAGAAACCGGCCGCTACTAGGTACTCGACAATACGTGGGTGCACCTTTATTGTCTCGTGAGTGCGGAAATTACACCTCCGCATCGTCCCAACCCACACTGCCGCGGATCTGTGGCGGTCTTACAAGCTCAGTTCACGAGAAAATATTGGTCCTGGACCACGACGTAGTGCCATCGAAGAGGATGCACCAACCTACATGAACCAAAAAATATAATTATTATTAGTCTAATAACAATATCACTAAATACAAAATTAGGGACAATACAAATTAATAGTTCTCATATTCTCTGTGGAATGTTCCCCTCGAGCTTCCCGATATGTCCTTCCGATTCTCCTCGTTCTAGCCATTTCTCTATAACAAAGTTTGCATATATAAAACTAATTATTCACCGAAAAATAGCAAACAGAAACTAACGATATGCAAAAATTTCAAAACTTTGCTTATACGCATCAAAACAACACAAACGAGATACAAAAATTTCTAAATTTTGCCGTCAACTATGGCACACCAAAAACAAGCCAACGCAACTTGTAGAAGTGAGTTCTGACCCACTGTTTGAAATATACGGCCGTGTCTCACTTTCACTCTTTAAAAAAGAGCGGGAAGCGATACATTGACGTATCTCGCAAACCGTGGGTCAGAACTTGCAAATACAAGTTGCGTTGCATTGTGAATGGAGTGCCCAACCTACTCGCACCGTTTCGTATTTTTTGGACTTCGTTTAAGTATTTTTGTATTGAGACCGTACTAAAAAAGTTTTGAGGTAGATTGAAGTTTTTCATATACGCGTCAAAACAACACAATCGAGATGCAAAAATTCCAAAATTTGGCCGTTGGGTCGGGCTTCCTGCACACAAGGCAACGCAACTTGTACATGTGAGTTCCGACCCACGGTTTGAAAGATACGGCCATGTATCGTTTTCACTCTTGAAAAATGAGCGGAAAGCGATACATTGACGTATCTCGCAAACCGTGGGTCAGAACTCGCATGTAAAAGTTGGTATGATTTGTGAGTGGCGAGACCAACCTACTTGCATAGTTTCGTATTATTTGGACTTCGTTTAAGCATTTTTCTATTCATAACGTACTAAAAAAATTCCAAGGTGAATTAAAGGTTTTTCATATGTGCGTCAAAACAACAAAAACGAGATGGAAAATTTCCTAAATTTGGTCGTCAAGTCTGGCACACCAAACACAAGCCAACGGAACTTGCAGAGGTGAGTTCCGACTCTCGGTTTGAAAGATATGGCCGTGTATCGCTTTATATCCGTTGTATTGAATAAAACTGATAAACGGACGTATCTCACAAATCGTGAGATGGAAATCGTCTCTACAAGTTCCGTTACCTTCTATGCGGCCGGCGAGTCCGACCTACTCGTACAAATTAAAATTTTGAACTCGTTTATTTGCTTCTCCTATATTCCACCACTACAACTAACCCTATATCTACAAAAATGTCAACAAAATATATACAACATACATTATCAGAGCTAATTGTATACTCTCTAAATTATAGACTACTACGCATAATACAAAAAAACCCAACTCCAAAATTGAAAATTAATTCAAGAAATTAACATAGTTCATTATAGTAAATTGGAATTAAGTAAATACCTCGTCCAAAGAGAGAGATAGAGAGTTGGCGAAGATGTGAGAAGCCGTTGCGCGCTGTTGTAGATAAAGGAAGGGAATTTGTGCTAGGGTTCAGATGATTTGGGAGTTTGGGGCCTAAGTTAGGATTTGTTGTGTTCGGGAGAGGGAGAGAGAGATAGAGAGCTTTCCACAAGAGGGGGAGATCGAGAAGGCAAAAAAATCGAGGCCAAGGAGTTGGGAGTCACAAACTAGGGTTTGGGGATGGGTTTCGAGAGCTCAAGAGAAAGAGAGAGAGAGAGTTTGTGATGAAGACAGAGTGAGGGAGATCTGGGTATGTACAAGTGTTTGGAAAAATATTTGTACATACCTAGGCCGTTGTTGGAAACAACGGCCAAGGTATTTTTTTTTATAAAAAAAAACAACCTAGGCCGTTGTTAAGTGATTTTTTCGACAAAAAAAACTCCACGCCAAAAAAACGCTAAGTCTCAAACGTTTTTTGGCGAGAAGTTACGAATTTACTTCTCCTCTTTTTGGATGCGTTGGTGGGAGACTTAGCGGATCTTAATCACAGCCGCTGATCATGATCAAGCACGATCGGACGACTGAGATGGCTGTTTTCCGACCCGTTTTCATTTGAGCAAATCCATATACATACATACATATATATATATATATATATATATATATATATAATACATAGAAAGCTATTAAGTGGCTCTCATTCAATATGATTGAAATCAATGGTCCAGATCTAACCTCACAAAACATATTTTTCCGCCTAAAAGTTTCCCCCCAAAACTCAAATTTAAATCCCAAAAAGAACTTCTTTATATATATATATATATATATATACTCAGAAATTTATATTTTCATATTTCAGGTTTGTAAATATTAAAAGATTTTATGCATTTTTTTATTGCTCATGTTACATTGAAAATAACAAATATCTCATCAACAGTTAAATTTCATCGTTTTCCACACTCAAAGTTCTAAGAAGTTGTATTTTATACCCTCATTTATAATTATTTTTCAACATATACTAATGAAAACATAGACTTTTATTTACAAGCAATTATTCTTTTACTATTCAAACTTGAGCTACATAATTGTTGTTTTACTGTTTACAAGACTTTCATATGCTGTATCGTTCCGAAGACGTGCCATAGGCACGTGCCCACGGGCAAATCTAGTATATAATAAAACACAAGACAATTAGAAAAAAAGTTATCAAGTGGTTCCCTTCAATTGAAACAAAATCAACGGGTCAAATTTGTCCTCCTAAAACATATTTTTCCTCCAAAAAGTTTTCCCCCCAAAACCAATCCCCCCCCCCATATTTCTCTCTCGCTCTCTTATTCTCTCTTTATTTACTTAAAAATTTAGATTTTCATATTTCATGTTTGTAAATTTTCAGATTTTTTATGCTTTTTTTATTGCTCATGTTATATTAAAATTAACAAATATCTTCTCAACAGCTAAATTTCATCATTTTACACCTTAAAGTTCTAAGAAGTTGAATTTTATATTCCATTTATAATTATTTTTCAACATATACTAATGAAAATATGGACTTTTATTTACAACTAATTATTGTCTTACTATTCAAATTTGAGCGACATAATTATTATTTTACTGTTTACAGAGTTTTTCATATATATGTTGTATCGTTTCGAAGATATGCCGTAGGCACGTATCCACAGACTAATCTAGTATATATATATATATATATATATATATATATATATATATATATATCGGTGGAAAATGACACTTTTTTTTAAAAGTTTCGAGACAAAGTTCAAAAATGATCTGAGCTTGGGGGGCGGCCGGCAGCTAGGGTTTCATCGCCGTCCCCCCCCCCCCCCCCCCCCCCCCCCCCCGCCCGCTTCCTCTCAACTTCTTCCTCTCAACTCTCATCTTCTCTTTCCCTCTTATTTTTTTCCTCAAATCCTTACTTTTCTACTTCGGAATCCGATCGTCGTAGGTTATCCTTCACCCACAAGGCGGGATGAAGGGGGAATGGTGGTAGCATCCATCATTTGGGGTCTGGCGTCATCGAGAGCGCCGACGTCGGAGAGGGATGCGACGGCGAGGATGCGATGACGTTGGAGAGGGATGTGACGGCGATGATGGAGAGCGCCGCATCTTTGGCGGGGCCGAAGGTGCCGGTAGTTGGATGTGCCGTTCGTGATCGTGGTTGTGGGATGAGCTGCCTGGGGCTGGCGTCATCGAGGATGGCGACGCAGATCGCAGCGGTGCTCGGGCTGGTGGCGGGAGTGCTGCCTAGCACCGGTATGGAGCGGCGAGCGGCGAACTTCGATGTAGTCGGGGTTGTCATGGAGGCATGTGGGGGAGGTCGGGGAGAAAGTGGGGGGGGGGGGATTTTCTTATTTGGGAGTGCTGCGGTAGGGGGGAGATTTGAATTTCAAATTAAGTTTTGAAATATGAGTTGACGCGGTGGAGCCTCTAATATCCAAATTACAACTGACTTACAATTAGCAACAAAATGTATCGTAGTTGGTATAGGCGACGATTGTCAGACAATTTTATAGTTTGGGTTCTACTTTTACCTTGGTTGGTTAAAGTGAGGAGTGCCTTTGGTTCTTCCATGTCAGAGGGCTCGCAGGGCTCAGGTGCGATGTCTACCCTCATTGCGAGGTTGCGGGGAGAGTCAGCGAGGGTGAAGCGAGGGAATGAGAACGAGGACTCAATCTTGACATGGAGTTGCCAGATTGGTGGAGTACCTGTGGGGTCTCTAATATGGTGCTTACGCTTGTCGTTTGGGTCACTGCTAGGGACGACGAGGGAGAGCGTACGATAGTTGGAGAGGATAAACGGCGTACAAGCGAGGGACTGAGTGAGAGAGTGAGCCCAAATTGGCACGATAAAGATGTTCTGGCGGGGGTGGCCGATCAGTAGGACTAGTTGTATTTTTTGTTTGTTGGTTGGGGTGTATAAGTTCCAGAACCCAGCCTGTTGGGATCTGAACTTCATAAGCCTTATTTTTGGTTGTATGTTTCGTTAAATTCTCTTTAATGAGACACGGGGGGTTTTTACCCACAGTTTAACGATAAAAAAAAATGTTAATCAAACCAACTGTACCAAACATATGATGCTGAATTTTATAGAGTACATACATAAGCAAATAAACAACATGTAGGAAGTAAAATTACAGAAATGATAATAACAAATCAAAGTCTTTTCTAAGATTTCGAATAGCTGTCAATATAATGGTTACAAACTTAAACTTCCAAGTAACGACATGAAGAAAGAGAATGCTAAGCCTCCGAACGTGGCACATATACAGAGTTGCACACATACTTCACCATAAATAAAAAAAATTTTAAAAAAATTCTCAGTCCTAATAATAAGTTCTTTCTTTTGAGCATATCGTTTCTTAGCAGATTGAGAGAAATATTCTATATTAGGTGATTGATATAGACACGCGGATGAACTAAACTCACAAACAACTAAAATCTTTTTAATTCAACTGATGAATCACCCCAAAAAAATAGTGGAGGATCAAATAATTTTCATATTCATGTGATCGATAAGAAATATCTTGTCGCTCACTATATCTCTCTCTCAAAAGATATCTCGCCCCTTTGATTTGGATTCATGTAATACGGTGGATCTAGATAAAATAAAGAACATCATCAAGCTCCTAACATGTTCGAGCAACATGTGGACCTCGAGATAGGAGATCCTTTGAGATTCTAGAGGAACTAATTGGGGATTTTACGGTATCAATTAGAATTAGATAGAGAAGTAACAGAGAGCATGTGGAAACAATGGTCTATGGCCCGTATGACTCGAGACTGCGAGGACAACTTTGGATCGAGCTGATAGATATTAGAAGAAGATGGCCCGGTCCGTGGGTAATCGGCAGTGACTTCAATGTTACTAGATTTCAGCACGAACACAGAGGAAGAGGGCCTAGCCGCATTGATCAA
This sequence comes from Hemerocallis citrina, assembly GCA_017893485.1. Lineage (NCBI taxonomy): Eukaryota > Viridiplantae > Streptophyta > Magnoliopsida > Asparagales > Asphodelaceae > Hemerocallis > Hemerocallis citrina. The sequence continues at coordinate 40,682,851 of CM030358.1, read as the reverse complement.
GATAAATTTAACTCCATTATTGATGAGCTTGAACTTATAGAATTGGACCCGGGAGATAGAAAATTCACGTGGACAAACATGTAGGCCAACCCGATCTTAGCAAAATTGGATAGAAACTTGGTCTCCATCGAATGGGAAGACGCCTTCCCACTAGCTAGGGTGAAGTCTATCGCGAGGTACACCTCTGATCACCTTCCACTAGCCTTAGATTGTGGCATTGGAACAACAAAAAGGAGGCAGTCGTTCAGGTTTGAGAAGGCATGGACGATGTGTACAGATATCCGTAACATCATTGATGAATCATGGAATGATGCTATTTTGGAGCCCTCAGGAGTTGGAGTTTGGATCGAAAAGACGAGAAGGCTTCGAAAGTGATTAAAAGACTGGGCTAAACTAGAATTTGGGGTTATCAAACTCAAGATGGAGGAGTTCGGTAGAAGGGCGCAGAAACTAGAAATCATTCAGGAAAGTAGGGACCTTCTGAGTCCATAGATGGAGGAGCTATTCAGGTGCAGGATTGAAATACAACACATAGCAGCCATGGAGGAGCAATATTAGAAGCATCGTTCAAGGATCCAGTGGCTAAAAGAAGGGGACTTAAATACAAAATTCTTCCATAAAGTGGCAAATGGAAGAAGAAGACAATCACATTAATGGGCTTTCTGTTGATGGAGCTTGGATCGAGAATGAGGTCCTGGTAAGAAAACACATTGACCAAAGATATAAAGAGCTTTTAGGAAGAAGGAAAACTTATAGAGCCAAGCTGACCCAAGACATGTAGAGCTCTACAAGGATTGATGGAAGTGACGGACTAGAGAACACGTTTACGGAAGAAGATGTTCTGGACGCTGTAAAAAAGCTAGGGCAGGATCAGTGGCGGAGCCAGACGAATTAAAATGGGGGTCCCAAATTTTTTTTTCCCCGGCATCGACATAATTTAGCCTTTAATAAGAGGTGGATTAGACTTGGGGGTGTAACACCTCGAATTTTCATAATACCGAAAATGTCTGTCTTTATGTATTTTGAGTGGTGAAAATTATTTTTATGTATTTTATTTAAATATTGACACTGGTATGGGTCGATTGGTATGATTGATATATTGGAGCTACGAGTTGAAGTTTTATGTGAAGAGGTATTGCTTATTTTTATTTTATTTTATAATTTTGGAGGATTATTATGCGATAAATTTAGTGTATTTTGTATGGTTGGCATTATTAAAGAATAAAGTTGGGGTTATTTGAAATACTTTGGAGGTTTGTGGGCTTATTTGTAATTAACCCTTTATAATTATTTATTTTATAATTTTTTTTTATAAAAAACCCCTTCTCCTCTCCTTCCTCCCTTCTTTTCTTTCCCTTCCATTCCCGATCGCAAGAAACCCACATCGGCCGATGGTTTCCCCCGGCCAAATCCACCTTTTTTCTTCGTCATCTTCAAATTAATTCGGAGGGATAGCTAATTGGAGGGTCCTCTACACCGTGGAAGCGTCGGATTTTCGAAAGGATTTCGAAAAGGTAAACCCTAGATTTTATTTTTGTATAAAATTTAGTGTGGTAACTTTATTTTGAGTAAGAGTATGATGGTAGGGAGATTAGAAGATGTTAGGGGTAGTAGAGGTGAGAAATTAGCATATTATTAGAGAGTTTGCATGTTGTTAATAAATTGGGGTTTTGGGTTTGTAAAAGAGAATTATGTAGGTATAAATTATTTCTTGTATAGTAATGGAAAATATAGTTGAGTTATTAAGATATTTTGGGGGTGAGTTTAGTCATTGTTTAGGGGATAAAAACCCCCGTAGGAATTTATCTATTACGTGCATTGCACGTGTGCATCTCAGGCATTCAATAAAATGCCTGATTGATGTTAGGATTAGTGCTACTATTTATTGTGGTTGATTTAGATGATTTGAGCCCTAATTGCATTGAAATTTGATAATAGGATATGTTAACAAGTTTGGATGTGGAACGGCGTGCTGGCGTATCCGGTCTTCGCGGGATGCTATGTGAGTATGATTGTTTTTATTTAATGTATCTAATGTGCCATGCAAATTTTAAATTAAGGTCGTCGTGTGTTGATGTTTGTAGATAAATAGTTATATGCTTCGGATTTGAAATGATCAGAGATATGTGTGTGTATGTGTGATGTGTGATCTTATGACTAATGTGAGAAAGATGGAAAGTATGGTGTGTATGATGTGATATTGTGATGCGATAATAAGATGAAGTGAATGATGTGGTGTATGTGTACTAGGTGTGTTATGTGGGTGATAAATTGAAAAATGCTATGTGATAGAGTGATGCGAAATTGATATGATGTATGTGTGACGTGTGGGTCGTAAATGAGAATTTGATACGATAATTGCTGAGACTAATGGTTTGCGTATGCTTATGAATTTAATGGAGATATATGCTTTCATGGTATGTTATAATGGCAAAATTGTATTATAAAGGAGTTATATTCTTAAGACGTTATGATATACAGGAGATATCTATATATATGGAGTTATATTATAACGAAGAGATATATATATGGAGAAATATTATAAAGGAGATATATTATAAATGAATATATGGAGATATTTTATTAAAGGAGTTATTATAAAGAAGTTATGTTGTAAATGAGTTGTCTTATAAAGGAGTTATATTTTAAATGAATATAAGGAGTTATGTTATAAAGGAGTTATTATAAAGGAGTCCTATTATAAAGGAGTTATATTAAAGGAGTTATTGTATTAAAGGAGTTATTTTATAAAGGAGTTATATATATTGCCCCAAATTATATTTGGGGAACAGGAGTTATATATATATATAATGATATTGCCCCAAATTTTATATTTGGGGAACAGGAGTTATATTGTGAAGGAGTATATAATAAAGGAGATACGTATATGTATATAAAGGAGAATTAAATATTGCAGTGCCGCACAATCTCCCGGGGTTTGGGCTAGACCCCACAGGCCCGGGATACACCCGGGAACAGGAGTTATATTTATATTGCCCCAAATTTTATATTTGGGGATCAGGAGTTATATATTGACCCAAACTATGTTTGGGGATCAGGAGTTTCCCTCGCTGGTATAGGGCCAGGAGGAAGACGTAGCCTCGGACGTGTAAGACTCTGTGTGAGCATCGATCCGCGTGTTATATTTTACTTTTGACTAGCCTTTTGGCTTTAGTCTTGGTTGGACAAGCGCGCAACCGAACTTTCAATCCAGCCCACAAATGGTAGATGCTTAGGACACCTAGATCTGGGTGATGTGGTGGGTTAGCGGGATTGAAATGTACGGGATGGGAGGCACAGAGATCCCTGTGTTGTACGAGGAGGTCAGTTGTGTGGGCACTGAAAAGGAGGAAATATAAAGGTGTATATGTGTATTGAAAGAACGTATGTATATATAAAGATATTGATGATATGATAAATATTACGGAGATTATTTATATTATGGGAGATGTGAATATACTACGGGAGATATATATGTATTTAGTGGTATATGGCTTGAGATGTGATGTGATATTACCCAGACTATGTGTTTGAGGTGCGGTGAGTATTACCCAAGCTATCGGCTTTGGGGTGTGATATGTGATTGCCCAAACTATGTTTGGGATATGGAGTATATTGTGATAAGAATGAAAGTGAAGTTAATGGCATTTTGTGTTATAAGTGATATGATAATGTTGTGATGAAATGTAAGCAAATTGTTACGTGCATTGAGGCGTATTGTTTTGTGTTGTAAGACATGAATTAATATGATATTAGGAGAAGAGATGCATATGTTTATGAGGTGATACGTGATATAATACAATAAGATAAATATCTGTATTATGAGGTTGGTAATGAAAATGGTTATTAAATAAAGTATGCTGTGTTATAAGTTGGTGTGCCTTGGAATTGTGACTAGGAACTACCCGCCTGCTATTTCGGAGGAAATAGTGGGAACTACCTGCCTAGGCACAATTTTCAGGATGAAGGAGTGAGTTGGTGATATGCTAGTTGTATTGTGTGATGGAAATGAAGAGTAAAGTATGATAAAATGAGAATGGGTAGTAAAAGAAGTAGTGTGGTGAAATTTGGATGAAAAGTAGATAGTTGTAATTTATAATGAGAGTGAAGTGATATATGGCGAGACACTATGATATGTGTTATAAGAAATGAATGATTGTGAAGAGGGTGATATGAGGATATACGATGAAAATGAATAAGATGAATGGTAGTGAAATGAATGTGAAGTAAGGTTATGAGATACATAGGAAAGAATATGAGTGGTGAGTTTATAGATGCAAACGAACGGTAAATGAAATATGTGGTCGAATAGTGTGAAGAAACTAAGGTAGTGACATTATGTGATTATTTGTGAAAATAAAGAAATGATGAGGTGATGATAATTGTGAAAAGATTAGTTTTTGTGGTGGAGAATTCAAAATGAAAGGTAAGGTAATGTGGATTAATAGGTTGCTTGTGATTGAGTGTGAATTGATGGAGTTGTAGGTATATATTTATATAGATACAGAGTTACATGTTATTATGATGCATATAGTGAAGTTATGGATTTATACAGATGGATACTGTTTGGCAGAATACCTTGATATAAATTCGTATGTGTGGCGTTTATGTGCGAATTTAAGGTTGAATCTCTTGTATTGATATTCGTAAGTTTAAGTTGTTTTCTTTTTATAATTTAATTGATTTATGAGTTTAGTAAATTATACTCACACCAGAAATGGCTAACCCCTTAGTGTTTGGGGGGTTAGGGGAGTCCGAGGACGACCCTAGATCCCCTACTGTTACAGGTTCTCATCAGTGCAGAGGTGAGGCGTAGATTGTAGGGTGAAGTTTTAATTTAAAATTTTTGTACTAATTAGCTTTATGAATAGTTGAATTTATGATTTAAATTGTAGTATAGATGTATATGCATGTATATGATGACGATGAGTATAGTGTGGGGTGGTATTGTATGTTTGTGACCCGTACCCATCTCGCTGTGGAGTACCGGGCTCTGTGGTAGGTTTTACAAAGATTTTTCTAAAATTTTACCTTGCTTTTCAAAGAAATTTATCGTTTTTATTTGATATTTGATAATCCGTTATGAGTTTGGCCCCCAGAGCATTATATTATATTGCCTGTATGTTTCTGCTCTTTTTGGCCTGGGGAGCCCGTGAAATGATTGTATGTGTTGTGAGCTACGGAATTTTGAGCAGAATTCCGTAAGCTATCTGTGTTTCGGGGCAAAATTTACAGGAGAAACTCTGCCGAAATTTTTCTTGAAATATAACTTTCTTAGTTTATGTTTAAAGTAACATAGAAGTTGAAAGAATTGAGTTTGGAGTAAAAAAAAAAAGTTGGGGCGTTACAAGGGGTCCCAAATTTTTTTAACTGGGGGGGCCAAATAAAAATTTTGGTCTATATTAGGGGGTTTTACAAAATTTTTGGGGTCCCAAATGTCCCCCCTCCTCTCTTCCTCCCTCCGCCACTGGGCAGGATAAAGTACCGGGTCAGGACAGGTTCCTTATTTTCTTCTACAAAATTTATTGGAATATCATCAAGAAGGATCTCATAAATATCTTCCAGGAAGTCTATGACGGAACAACTAACTTGGATAACTATGCTAATGTCATTCTTATTCCAAAAAAAGAATGAGGTGATTAGAGTGAAGGACTTTAGACCGATTAGTCTTCTGAACGGATCATTCAAGATTATCTCTAAGGTGTTAGCCCAAAGACTGTCTCCGCAGCTGGGCGAGGAGGTTGGAGAATTGCAGAGTGGCTTTATCAGAGGAAGGGACATTATGGATAGTATTGCATCAGCACACAAAATTGTTTATAGAGGAGACAAAGAAAAAGCGGATGACTTCCTATTAAAATTAGATTTTGAGAAGGCATATGATTCGGTTGAATGGGAGTGTGTGGACGAAGCACTACACCTCAAAGGCTTTGGATTGAGGTGGAGAATGTGGATGAAGATGTGTGTCCAAGGAGGAAAATTATTTGTCCAGGTCAACGAACATCTAGGAAAACAGATCAAATGTCGCAGAGGACTTAGGCAAGGAGACCCGCTATCTTCTCTTCTTTTCGCCGTGGTGGCTGATGGATTGGATGAAATGATTAGGAGGGGAAGAGAGCAACATGTTATCCAGGGAGTCAATCTTAAAGGAATTCCTGATCCAATTTTTATCCTTTAGTACGCAGACAATACTCTCATGTTTGGAACGGCTAAAGAAGATGAAATTATCGCTATTGAAATGGCGATACAATGCTTTCAAGCTTGGTCGGGATTGAAAGTGAACTTAAAGAAGAGCAGTGTCCTACCTATCAGCGAACAATTATCCATCCCTATCAACAATATCAAGACCGACTTTGGTTGCGAGGTTGGTCAGTTTCCCCTAATCTATTTAGGAACACCAATCAGACCGGGTCCTCTATGTCGAGAGGACTGGCAACCGTTAATTGATAAGATTGTAAAAAAAACTAGCCGAATGGAAGGGACGATTCTTGTCGCTGGGGGGAAGAATCACGCTACTTAATTCGGTGCTAAGTAGCTTGTCGATGTACTTAATGTCTATCCAGGGGCGTATCTGGATTTCAGGGGGCCCTAAGTAAATTCTCAAATGGGGCCTTTTGCAAGTTTGACAAAATAATAATTACAATTATTTAAAAGCAAACAAACTTGGAGCATTGGAGAACAAACTATTTAAATGAAAAACAAATTTATATATTGTTTCCAAAAAAAATTTAATTGACAACATACGTTTTTTATATGAAATTCCTCGTGGTAAAAAAAACTTGGACAAACTCTAACAACAAAAATGAAATATGTTATCTCAAAAAGGTAAATATGATATATTAGAGAACACGGTCAATGAAATGATGATGAATATATGTATATGAGAATACTAGTTGGAAGCTTAAAATGTAGAATAACCATATGCACTTGAAGATTTGGTTAGAAATTTATCATAAACAAGTAAATAAGATATACCATATAACATTGAAAAAATATCATAGAATGACATACATGAGCTAAGTGAAAAATAATATTGAATTCATAAAATGGTAAAAAGCCATGTATGGCTATGTGAAAAATAATGAGTTTTAAAAATAAAAATGATTGAAAAATTAATTGGCCTACGTAAAGTTTTGAACCTACAACCTTCACATTATTAGCACAACACTCTAACCAACTAAGCTAATAAGCCAACTATTAATATAATGTAACTATATCACTAAATATTACATTTTACCTTTTGACATTATAAATTCTTAAAAAATATGGGGCCCTATAAAATTGGGGGCCCAAAGCAATTGCTTGTGCTGCTTGGGCCCAGATCCGCTCCTGTGTCTATCTATGAATTGCCTAAATGGGTCATCGGCAAAATAGATAAATGCAGGAGAAGATTCTTGTAGAAGGGTGCGGACGAGTACAATAAAGGTTTCCACTTGGTCAAATGGGAAAGAGTGTGCAAGAAGAAAGAATTCGGAGGATTTGGAATAATAGACTTGAAAGATATGAACAAAGTCTTGTCGAGTAAGTGGTGGTGGAAATGAGTGGGAGACGCAACGCCTGGTGGTGAAAATCCTTTGCCGCATATCGAAATAGGAAAAAATATCGTTTCGGGGGGAGGAGCGTTCTCGGGAAGGCGTCGGTAATATGGAAGGGCGTAGCTAAAGTAAGGAAAATTTTCCACACCAATACCAGATGTAGGATTGGAAACGGAAAGAATACTAGATTCTGGAAAGACAAGTGGTGCGAGGACAGATCTCTGCTCCGAATCTTTCCGGAAGCGGCTACTGCTACAATTAATATTGATACTCTCGTGGGGGATGTATGGCGTAATGGAAGACTATCGCTTGAGGTATCAAATCAGTATCGCAGGAGAGTATGAACTAGTTGGCCAACCTTAACCTATTCGTTAGAGCAGAAGGATGCTATACAACCGACGTAGAGGATGATAGATGCTGGAATCTAGAAACGTCTAAGTCGTTCTCGGTAGCATCTAGGTACAAATGGCTTAATGATGGAGGAACTCGGAGCATGGAGGCCAACATTATCTGGAGGATCAAGGCGCCCCTGAAAGTTGAAGTTTTTACTTGGCTTGTGCTGAACGATGACATTCTGTCTAAGATCAATCTGCAAAAAAGACACTTAAAAATTGATGTTAGATGCTCAACGTGTAATGACGCTGACGATGATACAAATCACCTGCTCTTTACCTGCTCTAAGGCAAGTCTTGCCTGGGAGGTGGTGAGTTTAGGATTTGGTTGTCTAAAGAGTCCTAGGTCGAGCACAGAGGTTTGGGATCACTAGAGGATAGACTTAGTTAGAAAAGAGGATAGAATGGCCTGGGATATTGTAGCAGCCGTAACTATGTGGGGTTATGGCTAGACCGTAATGATTTATGTTTCCGTAACATCAACAATAGATTTTATGTTCTAATGCAAAAAAAGTTCATTTTCATTCATGATTGGGCAGGTTATGCGGGCTATAGGAAGAGGCTACATATGGATGATGAGGAGTAGCCAGTTCGCTCGAGGGATGTTGGATGGCATATACTATTTTGGACCTTGGTATCTGTACTTGTATCTTCTTTATGCAGTGGATTCGGTAGTTTAGATTTTGCATCTATTATGTATGGGGGTTGATTCCATGTTTGTAATCGTTCTAATTTGTTTCGTTAATTTTTCATTAATGAAGCGATGACGTGGTCATCTTTTTTTTCAAAAAAACATATGGTTACTTCTTTCTTTCTCATTGCTTAGTTTATCTTTTCCTTGTCTATCCTTTCTTCGAATTCCAACTCTATCTATTTCTTCATCTTTTTGCCTTGTTATCTTGCAAGTCATGTGTTGTTCATTCTTCATTTTTGATACTGGTTACTTCTTTCTTGTATTCCATTTTGCCATCCTGCAGCCATTCATTATTTGATTCCATTCTTCCCTGCAATTTCTCTCTTTGATTCCATTTCTGCGTACTCCCTTCTTGCTTTGTTATCTTGTCTTGATTCTTTCCTTCTGATATTGTTTATTTTCTTTCATGCATTCCACCTGAAATCGTTGTTATCCACTTCCTTATTTTTCTGGTGTTGCCACTGCTTGTTCCTTCCCCTTTAATTCTCTACCTTGTTACCCCTCAGTTTGCTTTAGCTCTATCCTATGTACCACCTAAGCAAATTTCGAGGACGAAATTTTGTTGTAAGGTGGGAAGGATTTGTAACCACTGTTTCCCTAAATACGTATTTTCTGAATATTCTTCGTATTTCGATTTATTATAAATTTAGTATTATTTTAAACTCGATTTATGCCTTCTATTAACAACCTTTTCGAACCGGAAATCGTATTTTCTTCGAATAGTAGTATATTCTAACTTTAATGTTTATTTTCTAAGTGATCGGCTATTTGTATCTTATTTTATTATTATTTAGATTTTTACTAAACTTGTTTATCGCAAATCTCATTTTGATATTGATATGGCTAAAAATGGGGTTAAATCGGAACCGTCCAGATTGGGTGCGAATCTTGAAGATCGGGGGTAAAATGGTAATTTCACATACTAACGGGTCCGAAGCGGGTACTGGGTCTCCTTCTCACAGACCCAATAACCCACGAACAGATCCGCTCCAACTGGGTACGGGTCCCGACCCGAAGCGAATCCAGACCAACAAGAGACAAATCAGGGCCACTGATTTGACCAAGTCACCGGGCCTGATTTACTCTCACCGGGAATCAGGGGGTTAGTTTCTTAAACAGACTGTGAGGATTTTACTCCTGGCAGTTATACAGGAAATCAGGTCCCTAATCACTCCCCTGGCGACTATAAACACCTCCCCTCTATCACTGTGACCAGGTAATCACTCTTTTTCCACCTTAAGCTCTTTCTTTAATCACCACTGGTTACTAACAAGAGCGTCGGAGGGTGCGTCGCCGGAATCAACCCCGGTGTCTCGCACTTCCTTGCAGGTTGCGGCAGGAATCAGAAGGCTTAGATCCGCTGTTCAGGTTTTCTCGAACTCACAAATCTCATCTGTTTACCCCCACACCGAAATCAGCGGTAACAGATTGGCACCGTCTGTGGGAAACACCACACGAACAGCCTCAGCCTCTTCCTCGTCGTCTTCTGCAACCATGCCTCCGAAGAAGGTCAGATCTAGAGGGTCCAACCGCGGGCCCAATCCCGCCGATCCTACAGAGGAAGCCCCTGTCAATCCTATTCCACAGCCCGAACTTCCTCCCCCGACTCAGCAGGGCCAACCTCCTCTTCCCAAGCAACAACCCCCCAATGGCCCTTCCGGTCACAACGGTCGAAGGCAGAAGCAGCCCCTCAACCCGGACCATGTCTCGGTTCACAATGAATCCTCGGATTCAATGGCTTCTCATCACCCCGACCTCCGCAACACAATCCTGAACCGCCAAAAAGATGAGGACCTCCGCACCCACCTTGATGAGAGGCGGGCCCGAGAGGGAGCCTCCCGCCAGCATCAGGGGGATTGGTCCCCTCACCGCCGAGACGGCAGAAGGTCTCCGGACCACAGGGGCCGAGCGACATCTCCCGAGCGCCGAAGGAGGAGGCCGCATTCCCCCACGGATCGGCATCATCGGAGGAACAATAAGGCACTTATCACTCGTGCTGAGTTCCTACAGTTTCAAGACACCGTGCTGCAAGCCCTCAACCTTCGGCAGAACAACCAAAATGCCCAGAGGGCTCCAACACCCCCAAGGGTTCCCAGTCCTCGTCGCCGATCCAGAAGTCCTAACCCGGCTCCCAGTCGCCAGCAGCAGCAGTATAGTCCCCGCCGATCCCAGGACTACCGGCACCGCAGTCCCCGCTCCCCTTCCTATGAAGAAGAGTCCGGGAGATCGTATGATTACCAGCGGAGGGACGATGCCCTCAATCGCCGTCTTCATGAGGTGGAGAGGCGCATTGGTCGTATGGACAGAGAGGAGGAGTCCAGAGCAGGAACCGTCCGGCCCAGCAGACCCCCTTTCTCTCGGACGATCATGGAGGCCCCCATACCGAGGGGTTTCAAACCTCCGCAGTTTGAAACGTACTCAGGGGAGTCCGATCCAGTTGATCACATCGAAAGCTTCAAGACATTAATGCTGATCCATCAAGCTTCCGATGCTATGCTCTGCAAGACCTTCCCCGCCACCCTCCGGGGGTCGGCTCGGGAGTGGTACTCCAGGCTCGCCCCCTCTTCCATCTTCTCGTTCGAGCAGTTCGAGATGCTGTTCATTACTCACTTTGTGAGTAGCAGGCGAGCCGAGAAGACGAGCCTCTCCCTACTCAACCTGCGGCAAGAAAGGGGAGAGAAACTGAGGGACTACGTGAAGAGATTCACCGCAGAAGTCAGGTCTATCGCCTCCCTAGACCAGTCAGTGGCGACTGTTGCGTTCCAATCGAACGTCCTCAACTCCAACCTCCGGTCGTCCCTCGCCAATAAGCCCCCGCACAACTTTGTCGACCTTCTCCTAAGGTGCGAGAAGTATATCCGGGCGGAAGAGGCCGAGTGCCTCCCGAACTTCGGAGGATCGGCCTCCGGGTCAAAGCGGAAGGCGACAGAGGAGGAGGGGTCGAAGAAGATGCAGAAGGACAACGGCGGCCAGCGCCGCCCTCCCCTAGGTTCGAGAAGTTCACTCCCCTCACCACCAATGTCTCCACCATCCTGATGGAAGTGGAGAAGGAGGGGGTCATCCCTCCAGCTCCGAAGATGAACACCCCGGCTAAGAGAAGGAACAAGGAGAAATTTTTCCGTTACCACAGGGACCACGGCCATGACACCAACGACTGCCGGGCGTTGAAAAATGAAATAGAGACCCTCATCCAGAGGGGGCAACTAGCCAAATTTGTAAAGGCAAACGATCGGGCAGATCGCAGCACTCCTCCGCCTCGGGGGGCTAACAAGCGCTCCGAACGGCGCGAGGAGACACCCGAGTTTGAGGAAGAACGGGTCCTGCACCTCATCCACGGAGGGCCTATGGGGGGCTCCTCCAACTCCTCTCGGAAGGCCTTCGTCCGAGAGGTCAACTCAGTTCACAGCGCTCCTCCTCCCAAAGGCCTCGGAGTCCCGGTGACTTTCTCCGATGAGGACCTCGAGGGGGTCCGAACCCCCCACTGCGACGCCCTCGTCATCGACCTTCGCATGGCAAACTTCAAGGTGCAGAGGGTCCTGGTAGATAACGGGAGCTCGGTGAACATCCTCTTTCTCTCGGCCTTCCGAGGCCTTCAGCTGTCTCGGGACCGTCTCAAGCCGGCCGGTTACACACTCCACGGGTTCACGGGGGTCCCCGTAACTGTCGAGGGAGTAATAACCCTAGACGTGACTGCTGGAAACACCCCTACTACCCAGACCGAGCCGATGGACTTCATGGTCGTCGATGTCCCGGCAGCGTATAATGTCATTCTAGGCCGACCCGGCCTAGCCGCCCTGGAAGCTGTCCCCTCAGCGTACCATTTTAAAATGAAGTTCCCCACTCAGTCGGGAGTAGGGGAAGTCAGGGGAAGCCAAGAGACAGCCCGGAAGTGCTACATGACTTCCACTGGGGGACCGGTGCTCTCGCTCGAGACACTAGAAATCCCCGAGCCGAAAGTTCGGCCAACGTCCGAGCCGGCGGACGAGTTAGAAGAAGTGCTATTCTCGGACGAGGACCCGAGCCGAAAATTCCTCATCAGCAAGTCCTTGCCGACCACGCTGTGCTCTGACCTGATTAAATGCATCCGGAATAACCGCGACCTGTTTGCTTGGTCGGCCGCGGATATGCCCGGCATTTCCCAGGAAATGCTAGTCCACCGCCTAAGTGTCGAACCGGGGTGCAAACCGGTTCAGCAGAAGAGACGAAAATTCGCTCCCGAGCGACAGCAGGCCATCAAGGAGGAGGTGGATAAACTTTTGAAGGCCAAGTTCAAACAGGAGGTAAATTACCCCGAGTGGCTCTCTAATGTTGTAATGGTCAAGAAGTCCAACGGCTCTTGGAGAATATGCATCGACTTCACCGACCTGAATAAAGCGTGTCCGAAGGACCCATTCCCTCTTCCGAACATCGACACCCTCATTGACGCCACCTCGGGCCATGAGCTCCTCAGCTTCACGGATGCTTTCTCCAGCTATAATCAAATCCGAATGTTCCCTCCGGACATTCCGAAGACCTCCTTCATCACCGATCAGGGGCTCTACTGCTACCGGGTCATGCCGTTCGGGTTGAAAAATGCAGGCGCCACTTACCAGCGCCTCGTCAACAAGGTCTTCCAGAGCCAGATAGGCCGGAACATGGAGGTGTACGTTGACGACATGCTCGTCAAGAGCATCCGAGGCACTGACCACGTGGCCGACCTCCAGGAGGCATTTGGCTTGTTGAGGAGGCACAGCATGCGGCTGAACCCGAACAAGTGTGCGTTCGGGGTCTCTTCGGGAAAATTCCTCGGCTTCATGGTGAGCCAACGAGGGATCGAAGCCAATCCCGAGAAGATCAAGGCCATATTGGACATGGCCCCGCCCCGAAACGTCAAGGAGGTGCAAAAGCTAACGGGTCGGCTCGCTGCTATCGGCCGGTTCCTCTCGAAGTCTGGGGAGAAGTGCCTCCCCTTCTTCAAGGCACTCAGGGGGGCTAAGGGTTTTGAATGGGGCCCACAACAACAGGGATCGTTCGACCAACTGAAAGCCTACTTGGTGAACCCCCCTCTGCTCAGCAAACCTGTCCCGGGGGAAACTCTCTTCATCTACTTGGCTGCTTCCGAGCAGACCCTGAGTGCTGTCTTGGTGAGGGAGGAGGACCGGGCCCAAAGGCCAATCTACTACGTGAGCAAAGTGCTTCGGGATGCCGAGCTCCGCTATCCGAAGATAGAGAAGATGGCATACTCCCTGGTCATGGCGGCGAGGAAGCTCCGGCCGTACTTTCAATCCCACTCGGTCGTTGTCCTCACCGACCAACCTCTAAAGCAAATCCTCCACAAGCCTGAGACCTCGGGCCGGCTAATGAAGTGGTCCATAGAGCTGAGTCAACATGACATCTCTTACCAGCCTCGGATGGCAATTAAAGCACAGGCCCTCGCCGACTTCATCGTAGAGACCACCATCCCTGAAGTCAGCCACGTCCCGAATGGACCCCCCATTTGGACGGTCTTTGTGGACGGCTCCTCCTGTAGCGAAGGGAGCGACACCGGTATTATCCTGAACGACCCTGACGACTTCGTCCTCCAGTACGCGATCCGTATGAACTTCAAGGCCTCGAATAATGAGGCAGAGTACGAAGCCCTCATTGCTAGTCTCGGACTTGCACGAAGTGCTGGGGCGCAGCGGCTCCGAATCCACAGCGATTCCCAGCTCATCGTGAACCAAGTCTTGGGCGAGTACGAGGCCCGAGATGAGCGAATGGCGAAGTACCTCGCTAAGGTCCGGGCCCTCATGAGCCGGTTCGAAGAAGCGCTCATCCAACGGGTCCCCCGTGAGGAGAATTCGCAGGCCGATGCCCTCTCCAAGTTGGCCTCGTCATCCCTACAAGGTCTTGAACAGACCGTTTTGATCGAAGTCCTCTCAAAGCCGAGCATAGAGGACGAAACCCCCGGCTCCGTAGATTCGCTGCAAGTCATGCTACAAGATAATTGGATGAAGCTGTTGGTGGAATTCTTGAGGGACGGACTCCTCCCCGGGGACCCCAAAGAAGCACGCCGAGTCAGAACCCGGGCCGAGCGGTATGTCTTGATCGAAGGGATCTTATACAAACGCTCCTTCTCGCAGGCCGACGGCCGACCATACCTGAAGTGCCTCTCCCCAGAACAGGCCAACTACGCCCTACAAGAGCTCCACGAGGGTATCGGCGGAGCACATTCAGGATCTAGGGCCTTAGCTCGGAAAGCTCTGAACTATGGATACTTCTGGCCAACCCTCCTCTAAGACGCCGAGCGACACGTTCGGCAATGCGGCCCCTGTCAGAGACATTCAAATGTCCGTCGGCTCCCACAAGCCAACCTTGCCTCCCTATCAAGTCCCATTCCCTTTGCAATGTGGGGAATGGATTTACTAGGACCCTTCCCTCCGGCTCCCGGC